>CM060375.1:14797430-15397430 GCA_030545235.1 Helianthus tuberosus | reverse complement strand
TTGGTTCCATCTATCCTTCTGCATTTGCCTTCTTCAATCCCATGAACATTCATCCAAACAAAAAAAGTTTTTTACCTTTCACGAAGTTAAGTGTAAATGCTTGACCTTGAGCCATGCCTTTATCATTCACAAACTTTCTCATTCCTTGCACATAATATCTTGGTTGGCCTCGAGATAAACCTATAGCAACTTGAACATTCCAAACATCACCTGCCGCGTCCACAATCTTCAAACCCATCTTACGATTCAGTCCGAGATCTTCAGTCTGTCTTTTAAAAAGGCGCTGTAACAAACAACGAACAATTCAATAAATAAAGAATTAACACATCTTTAAAATCTGACTAAAGTATTATATATTAGTAAACTCATCATCACAAACTTACAAAATGACCGTCCACACGGAAAGAAATATGTACGATCTGATTATCTTCATTCACAGCAACCATACCACCTTCATTGACATTAACGATGTCCTGTACAACTTCAATATCTGAACTCAAGATAATCTCTTCTACCACATTTTCTTTAACAACAGCACAGACCTCCGGTGGAAGCACTAAATCGCAGGTAGCACAATTGAAAACCGTGATATGAAAAGTATGAAGATCTATCATCTCAAAGACAATCAGATGATCAGCAGTTATTGACAAGCCATTCTTTGTCTGCTTCCATCCGGTAGTTATGTAAAGTTCATTGTTGAAATCTTCCATCCGTACAGACCAGTTCTGCTTTCCAGATCCTTTAATAAGAACCGGATATAAAGGAACAGTGTTTAACATCTTGTGATGAACAAAAGAACGATTAATACTCTACAATCCGAATAAAACACATTATATAGTACATTAGTAAAAATATATCAGAAAATTAAGTAAATAAATAAAAAACAACAATTAAACAATTGTATCTCCAAAAAAATTACATGATGAATATTGTTTGAAGTTACATACCACATAATCTTCGTTACCAGATGGTTTGTAGTAAAAATCATCAGAAGGAGCAAGAGAAACGTCTTGATAAAAATATAATATTCTGAAACTTTCTAATGCTTCCTCATAGTGAAATATCAACCATGAATCTGAAGGTATTTTCAAACTGTCTACCAACTGAAACCAACCATTATAGAAATAATATCTGCTATTGCTTAGAGGATAGATCTTAACAGTAAAAACGTTTCCAGTTGTGGTCCGAATGTTTGTATTTCCAGTTGGATAATTAAACTGTTGAATCCATTTTTCATACTGTTTTGGCAAAATCTAAGCATAAATAAATAAAACACTTTTATTGCTAGATATCATACGAAAAAAAATAAAATTAAGTGTTAAAGTAAGATCGGATAAAATTCCTAACCAAACATTTCCTTTTACTGTCTTGAAGATAACACGGAAATCCATAAATCATTGTCACGTAAAACTGTAACAGTATCAATTATATAGAATCAAAATCAATAGCATTAAGAAATAAATGAATACAATCCATTAAGGTATGCAATACATCTAAATAAAAGATGATACAACTAATATATATCAAAATAACAATAGACAATATCGAAAACGTGAGAATACATGTCTTTTCTTATCATATCGAAAAATATATTTTTTTTACAGCAAATCATATAATTAAAACTTAAAACCTACTTTTCCGATTAAGTATCACAAATAGACATGGAGGATCATCAGCTGAATAAATTGTATAGAAAGACAGGATAGTGACTTGTGTCTGTACCAAACAAAAACTTAAAAACAGTATACCAACTACTAATCAAAACAACTTCAACTTTACAAATACACATGAGAATACATCAGTTAAAATCGGAAATTTATATCATACTTCAGAATAACATCGTTACAAATAAACATGAGAATACATCAGTAAAGATTGAAATTTTATATCATACAACAGAATCACATGAACAACTTTATAAATAACTTTACAAATACAAATGAGAATACATGAGTAAAGATCGAAATTTTATATCATACATCAGAATAAGATAAATACATGAGCAAAGTGAAATCCAATAAAATCAACAATGGATAAGACATATGGTAGATACCCCAAATGCAGATCATTTTTTTTAGAATCATATATGTCTATCATAACATGCATTATAACTACATAGTAATCGGATATAAAAAAAATTAGGACTATCAGAAGTTGTTCGAGTATAAGCCGCAACAATAAACGCAATCATAACCAACAATGGATTGAAAAAAAACAGGGAGATACATGAATACACCACCGTCGATTACAACTTCTTCATTAAAACAGCAAGAACCATAATCGGCTATGGAATTCAAAACTAAAAGAATAAACATGAAAAAGTACAAAACAAATCAGATTATTTAACAATACCTTTGTTATTATCCAAGATGATATTGATGAAGATCGGAAGAAATCGAAGAAGATGAGAGAGTTTCTTGGACAAAGTGTACAAAGATACGTGGAGAGAGAAAGGAACCAAGATTTTGTGAGGATCTTGAAAAAGTTAGAAGGTTTAAATATATCCCATGTAACCAGGTCAGATCATCCCGTTTAGTTTTGGTCAACATCTGTTTAAGTTTTGGTCAACATCTCATTTAGTATTCAATAGAAATTTGAATAACTCAATCAGTGGTTTGAACATCTGTTTGACTTTTGATCAACAGTTGGATGGAAACCCATGTTAGATTGAACAGTGTTTTGAACAGATGTTTAAACATATGTTTAGACTTAAACAGATGTTGGGGCATAAACAGATGTTTGGCAGCGGTTACAAAGATCGGACGACTAAGAACTGTCCACGTGACAACCTCTGATGAAAATGGATGATAGTTGTTTAGGGAAACCACTTATGGTTAATATCAGTGGATGTCAACAATAAAAATGTGAGCAGTGGCTGTTTTTTTAACTATCAGTGGATAGCTAACAGTGATTGAAACACTGATGTTTGGTCAGTTAGTGGTCAACATGAAGAATGAAGAAACAGAGGTTGTCTTTCAGCAGTGGATAATTTTTAACAATCAGATGTTTGAATCAAAACAGTGGTTGTAACAGACTTTTAAGGATTAATGAAAACTATCATTTTTAACTATTTTGAAGAGTGTTAAAATATGAGAAGACAGTGCATCTGGTTAAACATTTGTTTAGACTTAAACAGATGTTTGGCCTTTTATATAAGTTGTTTGGACTTAAACAGATGTTTGACCTTAAACAGATGTTTGGCCATAAACAGATGCTTGGCCATAAACAAATGTTTGGCCTTAAACAAATGTTTGACTATTGGTCAACATCTGTCTGACTTTTGGTCAACATCTGTTTGAGTTTTGGTCAACATCTCATTTAGTATTCAACAGAAATTTTAATAACTCAATCAGTGGTTTGAACATCTGTTTGACTTTTGGTCAAAAGTTGGATGGAAACCCATGTTAGATTGAACAGTGTTTTGAAGAGGAAAACAGTGCTAAAATATGAGAAGACAGTGGATCTGGTTTAACATCTGTTTGACTTTTGGTCAACATCTGTTTGCAAAAAAAAAAGACCAATTTCAAGAATACTATACCCAAACAATCAAAATGAGGAGCTTAATAATCATCCAAGTGTACTTCATTTTTATTTATTAGTATAAAGATTAGGTTATTATTATCTTTGCTGCGTACTGGTCAATGACTTTGAATGTCAATATATATCAAATCCCCGACAATCTAATTGAACTGATAATTACTTACTAATTAATATAATAAAACGTTACAATCAAAGGTTTACAATCAATTAACTAAATGCATGCTTACATACTAAACTCCCTCTCAGCCTGAGCTTACTGGTTGATCGTACAAGATGAATGGATTGGAGGAGAAAACTCGCTCAAATAGAACAGTACAAACTGTTCTATTTATAGTACAGTTCAAACCACTGAGGTGATGTGATAAATACTGTTACATATAAACACTGTTGTGATAAATACTGTTACATATAAACACTGATGTGATAAATATGTTACATATAAACACTGAGGTGATATGACATCTAACAACCTAACAGACTATAAAACACTGATGTGACAAAGGTAGAATATATGTTGTTGATGCTGAACCACTGTTGTTGTTGGGAAGTGGTTCACCTTTGGTTGATCAGGCATTTGGTTCATCGGTGCTTGTCTTCAACAGGGCTTTTGTCTTCATCAGTGCTTTGGTCTTCAACAGTGGATGATCTTCATCAGTCTTTGTGTACAACAGTCTTTATATCCAACAGTTGTTAGGCATACGGCACACATTTAGCATCTTAAATCATCAAGACCCTTAACAATTTGACCATATGATTTAATCGTGTGTTTTATCTTAGATGGGACAACTCGAAAAGAAAATTAACTAAAAGGATAATATATTTAACGGGTCAAAACCGCTCAAAGGATAAAATGTACCTTTTTAAACTTAAACCTGTAAAGACTTTTCCATAACCAAAAGCATTTTCCCCAACCATTGAATTTCGGCATTTCATTGAGGCGAATGATCGAACAACATGTGTGCATCGCCAATTTCCTAACCCATTAACTCCATTGTAGAAGAACACATTCAAAACATATATAGAGATAATGATTAACAAATTATCTATTCATACAAAAACCAACTTAAGACACAATGGTTTATCAAAGGGTTACCACCGTTCCAACATACTACACACGGAAACTGAAGTGTCACGTCGTTTATTTATAAGCACCCCTTCACCAAAGTTTGCAACGCAACCCTTCACCAAAACCCCAAAGTTATAAATACTTGATGATGAATTGAGTAACCTATTCTTCATTTTGCAAAGTGACGGTTATCACATGCGAGACTGTTTGATAATGCTCTTTGTGGTTTCAATTTTGGCCTTCAAAACTGACGCCATCATAAACCATTAAATTTGATTGTTGTTGTGTCTGTTCTGTCGAATCCTTCTTCCGGCTACCGGTGATACAATCCTGATTCTTTTGAACCCATCTTTTTGTTGATGTTTGTTATTTTTAAAAGGTAATACACCGCCACCACATCCGGATTTGTGATGGTGAGAAAAATGGGTGCTGCTAGAAAGCGGCGACAGCCAGGGAGAAGGGATCAAGCCAGCGGTGGCGAGGATGAACCGAAAGTGATATAGAGATGGTAGTTTCTCAACCAATACTATGAACACTGCCGGTTTTAAGAGATAGAGATGGTGGCTTTGTTTTACAGGAGAGAGGAGAAATTTTTCATCACTGATACCATAATAAAAATTATATGTTCCATTGATTTGAAACAAAAAACACTAAAGATTATCGGTTCCATTAATTGGATGGTGGTGATGTGGTGACGGTGGACATGGTTCGGTGGTTGTGTTGTGGTAACGGTGGTTCGTTGGTGGTGTAGACGTGTGGTACTAATTTCTTCGAGGCCTTTGATGCCAACTTTTGGTATTTGTGTGTTTAAGAAACTGAAAGTTTGAATAATGGAGATGTAAGTTTATTTGGATGGTGGTATTTAGATGATACAAATTGTATATGATGGTGGTATTTGATGAGTTGTTTGGTGCTCACCCACTGTTTTATCATGAATCTTTCACCCACTGTTTTACCTTTCTCCCTAATATTATTATTTACTTACAATGCCAAAAAATAGATAAATATATTACCATTCTCTTATACATATATATATCCTTATCGATAGGGATAAGGTTTGTCTACATCTCACCCTCCCCAGACCCTTCCATTAGCTTTGCTAATTGCGGGATTTAGTGGGTATGGTTGTTGTTATTGTATGTTTCATTGACAAACTTTAATAGTCTTTATAATATGAGAGACAGATTAAGACAACCAACATCGACATTCATCTTTATACTTCTTGATCAATTTAAATCCTTTGAGGCATTTGGGTTTTTTGTGCTGTAGTGAGTGCCCGTTGCATAACGAACCAATATTATTGTTTCGACTTAGTCATTCTTTTCATAAAAAAAGTTTTACGTAACAGTCCACAATACGCGTCTGTGATTCAATGTTTTAACGTTTATTTTTTCTTTGGTATTAACCATCCCGCCGCAACGCGCGGATTCATGTCCACTCGTTAAGTTACAATAATTAATTTAAAATAATTAATTATGACTAAGTATAGATCCAGAATCCATTACACGAACTGGATTCAAGACTACAAACAGCCTTCAATCATGAAGCTCACAATCTCACCAATCTTGAGATTAACCCTCACCTCACTTCTTAGCAAGTTAGCAACCTTTTCCCCAATATCCCACAAAGACCCTAGATCTGTTAATAAACAAATGATGAACCATAAATATTTCGAAAAACGAAAATCGGTTGTTACCTGGACGATAAACATTGGAATCGGAGACTTGATCAAAGGTTTGATTTCAATGTAAAGATGACGGGAACGTTGGAAAGGATCCTTGGAGACGCAACAGAAGGGAGTTGAAATTAGGGTTTTTAGAAAATAAGTTATTTGTGGTTAAAAATTGGAAAGAACGATCTAAGATATATAAAAGAATATGAATTAGCGAAAGAAAAATACATACCGGAATGATTGTAGCAACTGGATCTTTGAAGAAAAGATTGAGCGGTTGGATCTGTGGAATTGCTGGAGAACATATGTATGCGCAGCTGGATCTTCAAATCTGGAAACAAGAAACAAATTGTATTTCTAGAGGTGCAAGAACACGCGAAGATGAAGATGAAGAATCGCCTTGAGAGATGAGAGGAACGACTTGATTGTGAGGAAGAATGATTTAGGGTTTCTTCATATCATATCAGACAAAAGGAAAAAAGGGGAACGGAACCTTGGGCAGGAAAATGGAAAAAAATGATGCTCTAATCTACTGACACGTGGCCCAAATAACTTTCATATATTATATATAATAGATAATAGACATATATATAAACATACAAATGTGTAAGTTCTAAAACATGGCAGTTAGGCTACATGGTGTTGATGTGCACAAAATGCAACATATAAATTACATCAATTGTGGCATAAAACTAACCTTTTTTTAGTACTAATGTTGGAAAAAGTGTGCTTTTGTCTTCCTTTTGTATTTTCAGGATTAAATGAGTTCAAATGAACAAAAGAAGCAAAAAGGCAGCTAAATCTAACATAAATACAAGAAAAGGAACAAACGCGGCATACGCGACCTTCCCAACAACATCTTCCCAAGCAAAACAAGAGAACAGAAGGCTGAACACGCCCCGTGCTCAGTGAACACGGGGACGTGACCAAGTGCCAGCATAAAAGACAAAGCTATAGAAGCTTCTATCGCCCACCACGGGGCCGTGCTCAGCAGACACGGGGCCGTGGTCAACTATAAGATTCGCAGAATCCAGACAAATCTTGATAGTACAGATATGCTTCTGCACACGGGGGCGTGCCCAGCGGACACGGGGGCGTGGTCAACTAATGCAGACAAACTGCAATTAATGAAGACAGAGAAGAGGATGGACATGGGGTCGTGCCCGAGCTACTGTTCAGGCTATAAATAGGGGTGCTTGGCTCATTTGCAAATCATCCCTTGGCACACCACCTCTCTCACACTTCACCCACCACCCACCACCATCACAACACCATCATCCACCACCATCATCCATTGTCCATCATAGAGTGTGTGAGTCGTCTCGGGATCCAAGATTGATTGTAAGAGTTCTTGACAATCAAAGGCCATGTTTGCCTAAGTCTCTTACATCACTTGGTGAAGACAAGTGTCTAGTGTAATACTTTTTATTTTTAATCTTTTCGCACTTTTTACTTGGTTATGTATTAATGACTTTAATAACTAGTTTCTTATGTTGAAGGTGATTCTTCCTTATCGTTTGTCCGTGGTGTCTTGGCATTATTTTACTGTCTATATAAAATAAAAGATTTTCACCATTCATATCTCCACGGTCTATATGGAGATATGTTGGCTACCTGGTCGGGGGTTAAGGGAACGGTTTGGTAAGAGTCTTGCCTTGTTCAGTGTATAGATCCTGCAAGGACCTGGGTCAAATTTAGTAGGACCTCCTTCAATACCCACCGGTATTGGATGGCGGGGGTCCAAACTCTTTGATCCCCTCATATGTAAGCTACTATTAATACTTTAACCCAGCTACTTAGGATTGTATCCCTACTGACTCAGACTACTTAGCCGAGGGTAACGTCACCTTCAAAAGAGGGGCCTACCATAATATGCATTAATAACTTAATTAATTATCTTTCAATAATCCGACCCTTTAGGATTGTATCCTTGCTGACTCAAACTACTGGGTTGAGGGTAACGTCACCTTCAAAAGAGGGGCCTACTACAATAACTAAGATAATCTCTTAAAAAGTGCAAAAGTGCGGAAATAATCAAAGGTTACACTAAACACGAGTCGGAGCCAAGTGATTCATCTTGTCTATCTGTTTTTATTTTTATTTTATTTTTCAGCATTTTAGTTAGTTTTTATGTTTCTTATTTAAAACCTTTTTTCTAACTTTTGATTTGATTAGACGTTGAGGATAAACCGATACTAAAAGCTCTTGTGTCCTTGGACGACCTCGGTATCTTACCAACGCTATACTACGCTCACGATGGGTGCACTTGCCCATATGTGTGTTTAGTGTTAGTAAATATCGTGTTTTATAAATTTAAAACTTAACTAACGTGTAAAAAGGGCTTAAAATATACATTAAAATATAATAACACTCACGCACATCAAGTTTTTGGCTCCGCTGCCGGGGACACAAGGATTTTAAGAAAGTTAGGAATCAACGGCCTAATCGTTTTTTCTAATTTTTCTATTTTTTTTAGGATTTTTCTTAGTTTTTCAGCTTCTGCAGAACTCAGCACGGGCCGTGCCCGCTGAACACGCCCCGTGCCCAATCATTGGAACTGGCAATCCTGTTTTAAATCAGACAGTAAGCTGAACACGGGGCCGTGCCCACTCAACACGCCCCGTGCCCAAGTTTCAGTTACTGAAAACAGAACCGTAAGATCCCGACGGTTGGTAATTTCTGACACAAACATGAGTGATACTGATATTTTTTACTTTCGGCACTCTTATGGTACGTGGTGTCAAATATGTGGTAGTTCCCATAAAGAATTAGAATGTTATTTTCTAAATTATAAGCCCCACTATATAGACCCATTGTTTTCCTGTAGCCTTAAGAGGGGCGAAAGTAAAAATAATCCCTATCTCTCCCTAGAATGCTCTCAACCGGATCTTCTAGGAGAAATGCTTCTTGATGAACTATTTCAAATGGAAGATCTAATTCTTAATTGGTTAGAAGAACTTAGGATAGATTTCAATAATTTATCTCAAGACGATAACCAAGAAGAATTGTTGGGATCGCATTCAAATAAAAACAACTTCGTTGTTCCCGATGTTACCTTTAACTCTAGTGAGGACTTGAGCGATAGTCGTCCCTGTGTCGATTGTGCCGTGAAGGACTCCCCATCGACTTCGTTCGATGCATACATAGACCTGAGCGATTTGGCATACACCTTCTTTAACGAGAGCCCGGAAAAGGGTTGGACTTGTCCACCTACATATAGCATAGGAATCACCCTCACCGACAACCTCTTGCGTTCTCGTCTTAATCTAGAGCAATTAAGGTATCTTAGACACTTTGGGGTTGTTCCATCCAGTAAGGAACCACCCGATCCGGATAAGTTCCTTAAAAATAGAAAAACTTTATAAACAGCCTTTTGACACGGGGCCGTGCCCAGGTCAACACGCCCTCATGTCCACCAAAAGATTCCTTTCTGACTTTTTGTCAGAATACGGACAAAATGTGTTAGGATCTTGCCTGCACACGGGGCCGTGTCCAGCATGCTGTCGTTTTCTATAAATGCAGCCAAGAATCCTGCACATTTGGACCATCCAGGGACAGAGATTTGAAAGGATCTTCTCACCTACCATCCTAGGTATTTTCTAAAAGAAGGTTCTAACCACCATCTTGTCCTTTCCTCTTTTATCCATTGCCTTCTTCTTCATCTTTCTTGTCTAAACACCTCCATTGAAGCTTGTTCTCAAGCTTTATTGTGTTGATTATTAGATTTTTGTCCTAGGAATCTTGTTAAAAATAAGTTGTGCAACATTGTTTTAAGTTATTTCTGTTCAAAAATGTTTCATAAGTTGGAAAAATAATTTAAAACTCCAAGATTCTTTGTTCCAAAAATCTGCAGAAAGGTGAACACGGGGCCGTGCTCATTGAGCACGGAGCCGTGTCCGATGTACTGTTTCATTAAAATGAACTATTTTTGGTTTGTTTTTGTAGAATGTCTAGTCAAAATAGTGGAACTTCTTCTGCGCACTCCAGAAACAGTCGAAGGGAGGAAGGTCATCAATTGAAGCAACTCTCGTATGTTACGTAATGGCATTACGTGAAGCTCTTGACGAGATGACTTCGGTAGAGGAGGTCCTAATAGACCGTATAAATTATCTTACGGTGGGGTTGGAAAACAATTTTCAAGAAATAAACCTCTTGCACCAGAGGTTAAACATTCTTGTAACACCTCACATGGAACCAATCCTCCCTCAAGAGGATTGGAACCTAGCACTTGGAATCAACAATCCTACCGGTTGGGACGACATTCCAGCGGAACCTCCTCTTGAAGATCTACAAGAAGTCCCGGTGGAGGTTGCACCCCCTCAAACCAATGCCAACGAGCCCGCATTTCTTCTCCCTAGGGAGATAGAAGAGTGGCTCGCAGACGTGTGAGGGACCCATGCCCGGAGAAAGAAGTTTTTCAAGCCGCATCTAACCGAGGGAATTAACTTTTCGGAAATTTTGCTAATAGAACAAGTAGTAGGCTAGAACTTCTTGGTTTAGATTTCTTGTGTTTCTTTGACCTAATTATCTAGAATTTTAACTTTTAGGATTATTATGTAATTCTCTCTATGACTTAATGAATGATGGTTTTAGCTAATTTGGTGTTTGGATGATGTTGTAATGGATAAAACACACTCGGGATGGTAAAGGATAACAAGGGAAACTTGAACCAGCACCCCATGCACGAAAATAGGGCCATCCGACAAATTTTTCTTCATTACAGCAAGTTCAGCACTGGCCGTGCCTGATGTGTGCAAAATGCAACATATAAATTACATCAATTGTGGCATAAAACTAACCCTTTTTTAGTACTAATGTTGGAAAAAGTGTGCTTTGTCTTCCTTTTGTATTTTCAGGATTAAATGAGCTCAAATTAACAAAAGAAGCAAAAAGACAGCAAAATCTAACATAAATACAAGAAAAGGAACAAACGTGACATGTCCGACCCCACGACAGCATCTTCCCAAGTAAAACAAGAAGACAGAAGACTGAACACGCCCCGTGCTCAGCCAGCACGGGGGCGTGCCCAAGTGTCAGCAGAAAAGACAAAGTGGTAGAAGCTTCTATTGCCCACCACGGGGCCGTGCTCAGCGGACACGGGGCCGTGGTCAACTATAAGATTCGCAGAATCCAGGCAAATCTTGATAGTACAGATATGCTTCTGCCCACGGGGTCGTGCTCAGCGGACACGGGGGCGTGGTCAACTAATAAGACAAGCTGCATTAAATGAAGAAAAGAGAAGGATGTGGACACGGGGCCGTGCCCACTGGACACGGGGCCGTGCCCGAGCTTCTGTTCATCCTATAAATAGGAGTGCTTGGCTCAAGCTCAAACCATCCCTTGGCACACCACCTCTCTCACACTTCACCCACCACCACCATAACACCATCATCCACAACCATCATCCATTGTCCATCGTAGAGTGTGTGAGTCGTCTCGGGATCCAAGATTGATTGTAAGAGTTCTTGACAATCAAGGCCATGTTTGCCTAAGTCTCTTACATCACTTGGTGAAGACAAAGTGTCTAGTGTAATACTTTTTATTTTTAATCTTTTCGCACTTTTTAATTGGTTTTGTATTAATGACTTTAATAACTAGTTTCTTATGTTGAAAGTGATTCTTCCTTATCGTTTGTCCGTGGTGTCTTGGCATTATTTTACTGTCTATATAAAATAAAAGATTTTCACCATTCATATCTTCACGGTCTATATGGAGGTATGTTGGCTACCTGGTCGGGGGTTAAGGGAACGGTTTGGTAAGAGTCTTGCCGTTGTTCAGCGTTTAGAGATCCTGCAAGGGACCTGGGTCAAATTTAGTAGGACCTCCTTCAATACTTAACGGTATTGGATGGCGGGGGTCCAAACTCTTTGATCCCCTCATAAGTTAAACTACTATTAATACTATAACCCGGCTACTTAGGACTGTATCCTTGCTGACTCAGACTACTTAGTCGAGGGTAACGTCACCTTCAAAAGAGGGGCCTACCATAATTTGCATTAATAACTTAATTAATTATCTTTCAATAATCCGACCCTTTAGGATTGTATCCTTGCTGATTCAAACTACTGGGTTGAGGGTAACGCCACCTTCAAAAGAGGGGCCTACTACAATAACTAAGATAATCTCTTAAATAAGTGCAAAAGTGCGGAAATAATCAAAGGTTACACTAAACATGAGTCGGAACCAAGTGATTCATCTTGTCTATCTGTTTTTCTTTTATTTTTATTTTCAGCATTTTTAGTTAGTTTTTATTTTCTTTTTTTTTAAAACCTTTTTCTAACTTTTTGATTTGATTAGACGTTGAGGATAAACCGGTACTAAAAGCTCTTGTGTCCTTGGACGACCTCGGTATCTTACCAACACTATACTACGCTCACGATGGGTGCACTTGCCCATATGTGTGTTTAGTGTTAGTAAATATCGTGTTTTATAAATTTATAACTTGGCTAAAGAAAGTGTAAAAGGGCTTAAAAAATACTTAAACTTACATATACACTTCACACGCATCAAGTTTTTGGCGCCGTTGCCGGGGACACAAACATTTTAAGAAAGTTAGGAATCAACGGCCTAATCGTTTTTTCTTATTTTTATATTTTTTTAGGATTTTTCTTAGTTTTTCAACTTCTGCAGAACTCAGCACGGGCCGTGCCCGCTGAACACGCCCCGTGCCCAATCATTGGAACTGGCAATCCTGTTTTAAGTCAGACAGTAAGCTGAACACGGGGCCGTGCCCACTCAACACGCCCCCATGTCCAAGATTCAGTTACTGAAAACAGAACCGTAAGATCCCGACGGTTGGTAATTTCTGACACAAACATTAGTGATACTGATATTTTTTTCTTTCGGCACTCTTATGGTTCGTGGTGTCAATTATGTGGTGGTACCCATGAGGAATTAGAATGTTATTTTCTAAATTATAAGCCCCACTATTTAGACCTATCGTCTCCTTGTATCCTTAAGAGGGGCGAAAGTAAAAATAATCCCTATCTCTCCCTCGAATGCTCTCAACCGGATTTTCTAGGAGAAATGCTTCTCGATGAATTGTTTCAATTAGAAGATCTAATTCTTAATTCGTTAAAAGAACTTAGGAAAGATTTCAATAATCTATCCCAAGACGATAACCAAGAAGAAGGGTGGGGCTCGCATTCTCGTTGTTTCCGATGATACTTCTAACTCTAGTGAGGACTTGAGCGATAGTCGTCCCTGTGTCGATTGTGCCGTGAAGGACTCCCCATCGACTTCGTTCGATGCATACATAGACCTGAGCGATTCGCCATACACCTTCTTTAACGAGAGCCCGGGAAAGGGTTGGACTTGTCCACCTACATATAGCATAGGAATCACCCTCACCGACAACCTCTTGCATTCTCGTCTTAATCTAGATCAACTAAGGTATCTTAGGCACTTTGGGGTTGTTCCATCCAGTAAGGAACCACCCGATCTGAAGAAGTTCCTTGAAAATAGACGAATTCCTTAAGACAGCTTCTAGACACGGGGCCGTGTCCAGGTCAGCACGCCCCCGTGTCCACCCAAAGATTCCCTTCTGATTTTATCAGAATACGGACAAAAATGTGTCAGGATTCCTTCTGCACACAGGGCCGTGTCCAGCCAACACGGGGCCGTGCGCAACGTACTGTCGTTTTCTATAAATGTAGCCAAGAATCCTGCACATTTGAACCATTCCAGGGACAGGGATTTGGGGGAATATTCTCACATACCATCCTAGGTATTTTCTAAAAGAAGTTTCTCAACTATCTTCTTGTCCTTTCCTCTTTTATCCACTATCATCTTCTTCAATTTTTCTTACACCTCCATTAAAGCTTGAGACTTCCATAATTTCAAGCTTTATTGAGATGTTTGTTAGATTTTTGTTCATGGAATCTTGTTCAGAATAAGTTCTACAACAATGTTTTAAGTTGTTTTTGTTCAAAAATGCTTTAAAAATCACAAAAACAAATTAAAACTCCAAGATTCCTTGTTCCTAAATTATGCAGATGTCTGAACACGGGGCCGTGTTCGTTGAACACGGGGCCGTGTCCGAGGTACTGGTCTCATAAAATTGAACTCTTTTCGGTTTGTTTTCTCAGAATGGCAAGCAGAACAAGCGGAAACTCTTCGTCGCATTCTAGAAACAACCGGCAGGGGAGAAGATCATCAACGGTTGAAGATTCTCTTGTAAACTATGTTTACGCCTTAAGAGAGGCCCTTGATGAAGTGACAAGTGTGGAAGAGGCATTGGTTGACCGTATTAATCATTTGACGGTGGGAATAGAGGGATGTCTTCGAGAGGTCAACCTTTTGCACCAAAGGTTGAACATTCTCGCTTCTCCTCCTTTGGTACCAATCATTACCCAAAGGGCATGGAATGTGGTACCGGAAGTCATCATTCCGGCCGAATGGTACGCCTTACATCCGGAGCCCCCTCGAGACATACTATAAGGGGTTCCGATTGGTGTCGCTCCCCCTCCACAAGATGTTGAGGAACATGAAGCCGCCTCCCTTCTCCCGAGGGAGATAGAAGAATGGCTCTAGCAACATCTAAGGGACACCGCTCGGCTTGGAGTTCTACAAGACTTTTAGAAACCGGAAAACTATTTCCGGAATTTTGGTTCTTATTGTAGAAGTAGAACTCCTAGGGATGATTTTACGTATCACTTGACCTATCTAATTTAGGATTTTTAACTTTTATTTTCTGCTTTATTTTTCATTTTCTAGGACTATTATGTAATTCTCTCTATGACTTAATAAATGATGGTTTTAGTTAATTTGGTGTTTGGATGGTGTTGAAATGAATAAAACACACTCGAGATGGCAAAGGATGCAAGGGAAACTTGAATCAGCACCCTATGCAGGAAAACAGGACCATCCGACAAAATTTCTTCGTTTACAGTAAGTTCGGCACGGGCCGTGTCCGCCCAACACGGCCCCGTGCTGCACAGTCTGCAGAAATGCCCAGTTCAGGTAAACTGGACACGGGCCGTGTTCACCCAACACGCCCCCGTGTCCAGGCTTCTGTTTCTCTTAATTTAATTTTGTTACTGGCACTTGAACACGGGGTCGTGCCCGGACAACACGGGGCCGTGTTCAGCGCCCAGTAACACAAAATCTTTGCTTTTTCACACCTTTTTACATATCCAATCAACCTAAAAACTTATTTTTGGGACACATTGAGGACAATGTGTAATTTAAGTGTGGGGGGGATGCTAAAACCTTGAATCTTGCAAGTCCTAAATACAAGCCTTACACAAAACTCTATTGGAACCGCTAATCACCCCAAATTTTTTTCAAAAATTTTCATTTTTTTTACTTGTCTAGGTTTAACTTGGGAATTTCAAGTTCTAAAAAGGTTATATTTTTACAAATTTACAACCGATAGCGTCGTGATAAAAGGAATCAACATAAGAAAATTATGAAAAGGCATGGCAAACTTAGTTAAAATTTGATTATATATACTTGATCACATAAAAACCCATTCCCACAAAAGTGAGTTTTGAGCCTTTATTGAGCATACAAATACATATCTTTAAATTAAATGCTCATTTTTCGTTTCTTGTGTGAATAGCCGCTTGGTTCTTACGACTCTAGAACTTGCCATGACGATACATTCCCGGTCCTTACCAACTTAAACCCGAGTAAGTAAATGATGGAGGCATTAGGACTAACCCTATTTATTTCTACACCATTATTTTTCGTTTTTTTACCACCTACCCAAAATCTCCCTAGTTAGCCCCTTTGAGCCTAAACCTTTTCATTTCATAACCCAAACCAAACACCCTTTCACCCACCAAAACCTTTTTCATTTTTTTACCCCTTGTTTTAGTAACTAGCTCGGTTTTTCGTATGACTTTTCAAAAAAAAAAAAACAATAAAATGGTGAAGATGAAGCACCTTCAAAAGAGGGGCCTACCATAATTTGCATTAATAACTTAATTAATTATCTTTCAATAATCCGACCCTTTAGGATTGTATCCTTGCTGACTCAAACTACTGGGTTGAGGGTAACGTCACCTTCAAAATAGGGGCCTACTACAATAACTAAGATAATCTCTTAAATAAGTGCAAAAGTGCGGAAATAATCAAAGGTTACACTAAACACGAGTCGGAACCAAGTGATTCATCTTGTCTATCTGTTTTTCTTTTATTCTTATTTTCAGCATTTTTAGTTAGTTTTTATTTTCTTTTTTTTTAAAACATTTTTCTAACTTTTTGATTTGATTAGACGTAGAGGATAAACCGGTACTAAAAGCTCTTGTGTCCTTGGACGACATCGGTATCTTACCAACATTATACTACGCTCACGATGGGTGCACTTGCCCATATGTCTGTTTAGTGTTAGTAAATATCGTGTTTTATAAATTTAAAACTTGGCTAAAGAAAGTGTAAAAGGGCTTTAAAAATACTTAAACTTGCATATACACTTCACACGGGGGCGTGCCCAAGTGCCAGCATAAAAGACAAAGCTATAGAAGCTTCTATCGCCCACCACGGGGCCGTGGTCAACTATAAGATTCGCAGAATCCAGGCAAATCTTGATAGTACAGATATGCTTCTGCACACGGGGGCGTGCCCAGCGGACACGGGGGCGTGGTCAACTAATGCAGACAAACTGCAATTAATGAAGACAGAGAAGAGGATGGACACGGGGCCGTGCCCATTGGACACGGGGCCATGCCCGAGCTACTGTTCAGGCTATAAATAGGGGTGCTTGGCTCATTTGCAAACCATCCCTTGGCACACCACCTCTCTCAAACTTCACCCACCACCCACTACCATCACAACACCATCATCCATTGTCCATCAAAGAGTGTGTGAGTCGTCTCGGGATCCAAGATTGATCGTAAGAGTTCTTGACAATCAAAGGCCATGTTTGCCTAAGTCTCTTACATCACTTGGTGAAGACAAGTGTCTAGTGTAATACTTTTTTATTTTTAATCTTTTCGCACTTTTTACTTGGTTATGTATTATTGACTTTAATAACTAGTTTCTTATGTTGAAGGTGATTCTTCCTTATCGTTTGTCCGTGGTGTCTTGGCATTATTTTACTGTCTATATAAAATAAAAGATTTTCACCATTCATATCTCCACGGTCTATATGGAGATATGTTGGCTACCTGGTCGGGGGTTAAGGGAACGGTTTGGTAAGAGTCTTGCCTTGTTCAGTGTATAGATCCTGCAAGGACCTTGTAACACCCCGAAAATATAAAACTTTATATTAGAAATATAAAGTATAAATAAACAAGAATTTACTAACTAGGAATTTTAACCTAGTTAGCTATAAGTCTAGAAATAACTTATAATAGGGTTAAAAACAACCAAACTTTAAGTTAAACAAAAGAGGAGGGGCTTATCTTGTAAAATCTGAAACTTAATTTGATAAAACAATAATAATAATAAGGACCAAACACACAAAAGTGTGTCTGGCCATACATGGGACGCAGGGGGGACCATGATTTCCTCACCAAGCCCTAGTTCATCTCATAATTCACAAAATTGAGGGCTCAAATCAAGTTGGAATCGAAAATTAAGCATAGATTATTGATCCTCATCACAAGAGGATTACAAGGGATGTAAAATTTGATGAAAACTCTCAACTTGAAATTCTCATGAAATTGGGAAAATCTGAAATTTATGGTTGCATGTTTTTTTTATGATGAAATAGGAACAATATAGTGTCTAGGGACAAACCCTAGACAAATACAAGTTGAAATTATGTGAAATTTTAGTAGAACCCTTGAACACCATTGTAGGTGATTAGTGGGTTATATAGAACTTGATAAACACTAGGAAATTGGGTGTTGTTCTAGTGTAATTTGACGATTGTGAAGTGACTTCAGAATTTTAGAAGCTAACAATTGTGTAAAATGGGTTGATTGATGTAAAATTCGGGCTAGATGATAAGCTAGGGATTTGCTATATAATCATGTAAAATCCTGCCTTTAAAGTGTTTGTTGAAATGCCTCAAAGAAGGCTTAAAACTGAAATTCGAAGTTGAAACGCATAATCATGATGTTTCGATGTAATACGCGATATATGGTTTAAAAAGGAGTTCTAAATATGTTATAAATGAACTCTATAGGAAAGGGCGCAGGAGCGTCAAGCGGACAAGCAGGTGGCGAACCGCGTTTGAAAAGCTTACTTTGAAGGTATGTAACTTGACCCGTTACATTAAGTGAATTGTGGTTATATTATGTATAGTCGCATATAGAATAGAAATTGTGATGATTTTTGCAACTATGATTGCTATCTGAATTAATAGAGTTAAAACCTATAAGGAACCGTTTGGTAGTCATCACATTGGAGGAATTCCACAAGATGAGTCAACGGGTCAAACAATAGTGTAAATTGTAGAAATGGGTGTTTTAATTAGTTAGCAATGGCGTTATAAATCGCAAGAGCGTTAAACCATGGAATTGGTAAGGAAGCGCAAGTAATACCAAGCCCCGGATGATGGGTATAAGGCGCCATAGGCTTACTAGTGAGAAGTAGTAAAATAGAATAAGTTAGAATGGGTCGAATAATAGTATAAGTGGCTTTAGGCCGTTATGATCGGAGAGTCAAAGTTGGGTATGATAGTCGTAAGAAATATGTCCGTAATGAATTTACAAATATACAGGAAATGAATCACCTAAAACGACGTGTGGAACAGGGTGAAATCAATAAAATAGTCAAATGGCAAATTCACAGAGTCCACCGTAAATTACGGTCTCCACCGTAATTTACGGAGGAAAACAAAAACGTTACGGTGGTTTACCCCTGTGTTACGGCAGACCAGAATCACTCAGTGCCTACCGTAACTTACGGTAGACACCGTAAGTTACGGTGGAGCCCAGAAAACTTGTATTTTATTTATCATATTTCGATGTCGGAACCTGTGTTTATGTAACATATATTAATGTCAAAACTAATGTTTGAGTGGTTTTGACCCTAGGTGACGATGTAGACCTTACGGACGGTGGTCAAGCAAGTTTCGAAGAACCGAACACGACTTTTGAAGCTTCCGCACTATTTTGATCTTTAATAGACTACGTTTATGGGATGTAAACAAATTGTTAAACAACTTTTGAATGTTTTAACTTAGTCGATAGTTGACTAAGGTTTTGCCACTTTTGAACTTACTTTTGGATTCTATCTTATAACTAGACTTCTTTATCTAAAATGGTGTGAATTATTATTAAATTCAAGTAAAAATTAGATGGGTGTTACAAGTTGGTAATCAGAGCTTAAGGTTGTCAACAAAGTGTTCGGTTCAAGCTTGATCGATCATCCGGTAAGAATTAATTGTTTTAGTAGACTTACAAGAAAAAGGAAATTTGAATTGATATGCACGGGAAGTGCGTGTTTACACACTCAAACCCGGAAAAGTGCACTAAGCATAAATGGTTTAAGCAAGTGGTGAACTTGGCTAGATAAAAAAGAATGACGCATATGTCATAAATGAAATGTTTAACAATTAGTGTAAACATTTCAATTTCAAGATGACGGAAAGATGGGAGGAGTGTATGAATACGCTCGAACCCGGGAAAATACACTAAGTAAGAAAGGTAAGGCAAGATATATACTTGACCAAACCGAAAAAGAATAACACATTATTTATGATTGAGTGAGAGTGATATAAATTTCCGTATAATAAGATGGAAATGAATTAAATAATTATTGATAAATCGTGATGGATGTTTCAGTTAAAGAAATGTCCAGAGTAACCGGAGATGATTCGACATCTCAATTGACTGAACAAATGAAAGTTAAGATTTCCGAAGAGGTCGGAAAAGCTCTAGAAAATAGTCTATCACAGTATATTGATAGATTACAAACCACAATCGTGCCGGTGGTGAACGATATGATGGCTGAATTGAAAGACAACATACTACAAGAAATAGAAGAAAGGAGGGTGTTGGATATGAATCCAAGATCCGTAAAGAAGTCCAAGTCTAATAAAGCTCCCAAGAAGGGAGTTACAAAAAGTGTGTTACATCAGTGTAGATTTTGTGGAAAAATTCACAAGGGCACATGTGGTAAGCCAAGACATAAAAAGTCTAAATGTCCAGAGAGGCTTGGAACCAAGGACACAACCGACACAAAGTCTGATGCCCAGAAATCAAGGACAAAGTTGTTTGTATAACAACCCCGGAGGCTAAAGCTGAACCTGATGTCGTTTCAGGTATACTCTTGTAAATTAAATTTCAGCATGAATTTTTAATTATTACGAGTGCAAATAAATCGTTTGTTTTATATCGATTTATTTAACACTCTACATTAATGTTAACGAAATTACCAAGGCTTTGAAAAATAGAAAGAGGTAATAATAAAAGTTCTATTGTTTATAAGAGGTGCTGAAACTGTATGTTGAGCATCGAGGTAAAAAAAATATGATAAATATTGCCTTGGGAAGGGGTGCGCGCACACTCGAACCCGAGAACGTAATGAAAGATAAGCGTCATAATAGGGAGGAGTGTAATAACACCCTAACCCTGGGAGTTTACAATAGTAATAGATGACAAGGACATGGTTATAGACTAAGCTAAACTAAATGAAACAGATAGAAACATCGTTTATGTCAACAAACGATGTGGATAAATTCCATACAATGATATGAAACAATAACATGAAATGAATTGATTTTGTTATTGTAACAATGGGTTAAAGTCAGAAATCAAGAGATTAAGATTTGGATAGGAATATCCTCGAAAAAGAAACTAAATGGACAATATGTATTAATTGTTGCTGTAAATAATGAAATACCAATAAATTTGGATTTAAAAGCTCGGGTATGGGTAGATACCCAAGTAACATGTTATTAATAAATTCCTCCTGAGGAAGAACGATAATCACCTTGATGAGGGTGAATATGTAAAAGATTTAGTAAGACAAACATTATGAAAGCGTTAGAATAAGAACGAGTAAACCCCAAAGGCCGAATAACAATAACAGTAGTTTACCAAATAAGACTTGAGACATGGGCCTTCGGGACATTTGTAAAAGAAACAGACCTAAGGGTCGCTGACAAAAGAAAGGTGGTGTACAGATTAATTAAGAAAAGTGCTTGATAATAAAAGTAAACGGAAGCCGGATAATGAGAGCATATTACATTAAGATAATGAGCCCAAGGGAAGGGATATGAATCAAGTAAACGAAAATATGAATCGACAATTTAGAATGTCAAGGCATAAGGATAAAGTTGACTGTCATAGGAGATGGAACTCACACGAACAAGTCAAACCAGACGAGTGAAAGAATAAAAGACTTGATTAAGTAAAAGCGGTGGGTTTTGCTGATACGACCAAATAAATCGAGAAACAAAGTTTTAAGGAATGACGGAAGGGTTGCTATGAAAATAATATCGATAAAATACTCAATTAATAGGTATGTTTTCAGATAAATGCGTAACCAATAGTCAAGAACGCGAATTAAAAGTCAAGAGACTCGGATTAAGAGTTATGACTGAGAAATCAATAAAATTTTGCAAAAACAGAAATTTCGATAGTCATGTTCAACTACTTTAATGTTGGGCGGGTTGAATAAAGTATATTAGTTGATATCCCAAGTAAGTGCAACCTGGATAATGAAAGCGTAAAATATTATTGAATCTATGGGATAGGTCATAAAAGAGTATGAAAGGGAAAATGCAAACCAATGAAACCAGAGTGTTAAAATATATATATATATCAAGATCAAGAACCCGGGTAACGGGTTGAAAGGAAATAGAGGCATAAACCAAATAACGGTATGAGTAAAATAAACCGACGCGAAGGACACATAAGAAGTCATAGAGTCGGAAAGATAATCCGAAAGAAAGTGAGGGTAGCCTTAAACTAAAGTCAAGGTCAAACGAATAGAAGATGATCCATGGGATCACCATAACCTCCAAATTATAAACAATGTAAAGGCCTACGGGAACAAAATGACCATTGGGTTGCAAATACAAATGGAACATACTAGGGGAGGGGTCTCACCGTAAAAAGGTGAAGACCTAATAGAATAGTCTACAAGGCTAAGTAAAGGAACCTACGGGTCGATAATATAAAGCGTGGAGAACCAATTATGATTTCTCGCGTAAAATGATAATCCCGAAGAATAATCCTTGTCGTCAATTCCTTGATATGATTAATCGACATGGTTAAAGAGAAAAACATTAAACTAAAATTCAGTTTTAGTAAAGAAACGATGTTCTAACACCTATGAATACCGAGAGAGAAATTAGAAAATGGTTAGTACTAAAGAATATAGGTCTAACGCCGAAAGCTGTAAGATGATGCATTCGGAGGAAAGATTCTTAAGAATGAAAAGTCGATGTAAAACTAAACATGGCGTGATGTGATCACGGACACAAAAGTAATAGAGAATGTAACCACGTTATAGTGTGAATGACTAGATATGAAATTATAAGCACGCAAAGGGCCGATGACGGCAATATTGCATACCCGAATGACGAGGTATGAGGTAAAATGGTGACCAATTAGTTTAGGCAATAAACAAGTTGTAGCCTAAATAACACTGTGACCTATGTAGAGCGCTTGTTAATATAAAACTAGCATCAAGTAAGTATGCTGACGGACTTAGTGACTGAATGGTCAAAAGACAACCCGATCAAAAAGGGCGACAAAGGATAGGAAATAGGTGATATAGTTATGCTAAAAGTTTTCCCCAAGGAAGGGTGTTATCCGATTCAGGAAAAGAGAGAAACTAAGCCCGAGGTTTATCGGGAAATTTAAAATCATCGAACGGGGTTGGCAAGGTGGCTTATTGCCTCGAGCTACCGGAAGAGTTGAGTGGAATAAATGGCAAGTTTCACGTGTCGCAATTGCGGAAATGTCTAACGGAGGAAACTACTTATATCCATTACGATGATATCGAGGTGGATAATAGCCTGAAATATGCGGTGAGACCATTGGAGATTTTGGATCGGAAGGTCAAACAATTGCGAAACAAACAAATTGATCAAGTCAAGATCAAGTGGGAGCATAGAAAAGACTTGGACACTACGTGGGAGTCCGAGGAGGAGATGCAACGTCTCTACCCTACTTTATTTGGTACGTAATTCGGTTTCGGGGACGAAACCCTTTTAAGGGGGGTGGACTTGTAACACCCCGAAAATATAAAACTTTATATCAGAAATATAAAGTATAAATAAACAAGAATTTACTAACTAGGAATTTTAACCTAGTTAGCTATAAGTCTAGAAATAACTTATAACAGGGTTAAACAACCAAACTTTAAGTTAAACAAAAGAGGAGGGGCTTATCTTGTAAAATCTGAAACTTAATTTGATAAAAAAAAATTAATAAGGACCAAACACACAAAAGTGTGTCTGGTCGTACATGGGACGCAGGGGGCGACCAGGATTTCCTCACCAAGCCCTAGTTCATCTCATAATTCACAAAATTGAGGGCTCAAATCAAGTTGGAATCGAAAATTAAGCATAGATTACTGATCCTCATCACAAGAGGATTACAAGGTATGTAAAATTTGATGAAAACTCTCAACTTGAAATTCTCATGAAATTGGGAAAATCTGAAATTTATGGTTGCATGTTTGTTTTATGATGAAATAGGAACAATATAGTGTCTAGGGACAAACCCTAGACAAATACAAGTTGAAATTATGTGAAATTTTAGTAGAACCCTTGAACACCATTGTAGGTGATTAGTGGGTTATATAGAACTTGATAAACACTAGGAAATTGGGTGTTGTTCTAGTGTAATTTGACGATTGTGTAAAATGGGTTGATTGATGTAAAATTCGGGCTAGATGATAAGCTAGGGATTTGCTATATAATCATGTAAAATCCTGCCTTTAAAGTGTTTGTTGAAATGCCTCAAAGAAGGCTTAAAACTGAAATTCGAAGTTGAAACGCATAATCATGATGTTTCGATGTAATACGCGATATATGGTTTAAAAAGGAGTTCTAAATATGTTATAAATGAACTCTATAGGAAAGGGCGCAGGAGCGTCAAGCGGACAAGCAGGTGGCGAACCGCGTTTGAAAAGCTTACTTTGAAGGTATGTAACTTGACCCGTTACATTAAGTGAATTGTGGTTATATTATGTATAGTCGCATATAGAATAGAAATTGTGATGATTTTTGCAACTATGATTGCTATCTGAATTAATAGAGTTAAAACCTATAAGGAACCGTTTGGTAGTCATCACATTGGAGGAATTCCACAAGATGAGTCAACGGGTCAAACAATAGTGTAAATTGTAGAAATGGGTGTTTTAATTAGTTAGCAATGGCGTTATAAATCGCAAGAGCGTTAAACCATGGAATTGGTAAGGAAGCGCAAGTAATACCAAGCCCCGGATGATGGGTATAAGGCGCCATAGGCTTACTAGTGAGAAGTAGTAAAATAGAATAAGTTAGAATGGGTCGAATAATAGTATAAGTGGCTTTAGGCCGTTATGATCGGAGAGTCAAAGTTGGGTATGATAGTCGTAAGAAATATGTCCGTAATGAATTTACAAATATACAGGAAATGAATCACCTAAAACGACGTGTGGAACAGGGTGAAATCAATAAAATAGTCAAATGGCAAATTCACAGAGTCCACCGTAAATTACGGTCTCCACCGTAATTTACGGAGGAAAACAAAAACGTTACGGTGGTTTACCCCTGTGTTACGGCAGACCAGAATCACTCAGTGCCTACCGTAACTTACGGTAGACACCGTAAGTTACGGTGGAGCCCAGAAAACTTGTATTTTATTTATCATATTTCGATGTCGGAACCTGTGTTTATGTAACATATATTAATGTCAAAACTAATGTTTGAGTGGTTTTGACCCTAGGTGACGATGTAGACCTTACGGACGGTGGTCAAGCAAGTTTCGAAGAACCGAACACGACTTTTGAAGCTTCCGCACTATTTTGATCTTTAATAGACTACGTTTATGGGATGTAAACAAATTGTTAAACAACTTTTGAATGTTTTAACTTAGTCGATAGTTGACTAAGGTTTTGCCACTTTTGAACTTACTTTTGGATTCTATCTTATAACTAGACTTCTTTATCTAAAATGGTGTGAATTATTATTAAATTCAAGTAAAAATTAGATGGGTGTTACAAGTTGGTAATCAGAGCTTAAGGTTGTCAACAAAGTGTTCGGTTCAAGCTTGATCGATCATCCGGTAAGAATTAATTGTTTTAGTAGACTTACAAGAAAAAGGAAATTTGAATTGATATGCACGGGAAGTGCGTGTTTACACACTCAAACCCGGAAAAGTGCACTAAGCATAAATGGTTTAAGCAAGTGGTGAACTTGGCTAGATAAAAAAGAATGACGCATATGTCATAAATGAAATGTTTAACAATTAGTGTAAACATTTCAATTTCAAGATGACGGAAAGATGGGAGGAGTGTATGAATACGCTCGAACCCGGGAAAATACACTAAGTAAGAAAGGTAAGGCAAGATATATACTTGACCAAACCGAAAAAGAATAACACATTATTTATGATTGAGTGAGAGTGATATAAATTTCCGTATAATAAGATGGAAATGAATTAAATAATTATTGATAAATCGTGATGGATGTTTCAGTTAAAGAAATGTCCAGAGTAACCGGAGATGATTCGACATCTCAATTGACTGAACAAATGAAAGTTAAGATTTCCGAAGAGGTCGGAAAAGCTCTAGAAAATAGTCTATCACAGTATATTGATAGATTACAAACCACAATCGTGCCGGTGGTGAACGATATGATGGCTGAATTGAAAGACAACATACTACAAGAAATAGAAGAAAGGAGGGTGTTGGATATGAATCCAAGATCCGTAAAGAAGTCCAAGTCTAATAAAGCTCCCAAGAAGGGAGTTACAAAAAGTGTGTTACATCAGTGTAGATTTTGTGGAAAAATTCACAAGGGCACATGTGGTAAGCCAAGACATAAAAAGTCTAAATGTCCAGAGAGGCTTGGAACCAAGGACACAACCGACACAAAGTCTGATGCCCAGAAATCAAGGACAAAGTTGTTTGTATAACAACCCCGGAGGCTAAAGCTGAACCTGATGTCGTTTCAGGTATACTCTTGTAAATTAAATTTCAGCATGAATTTTTAATTATTACGAGTGCAAATAAATCGTTTGTTTTATATCGATTTATTTAACACTCTACATTAATGTTAACGAAATTACCAAGGCTTTGAAAAATAGAAAGAGGTAATAATAAAAGTTCTATTGTTTATAAGAGGTGCTGAAACTGTATGTTGAGCATCGAGGTAAAAAAAATATGATAAATATTGCCTTGGGAAGGGGTGCGCGCACACTCGAACCCGAGAACGTAATGAAAGATAAGCGTCATAATAGGGAGGAGTGTAATAACACCCTAACCCTGGGAGTTTACAATAGTAATAGATGACAAGGACATGGTTATAGACTAAGCTAAACTAAATGAAACAGATAGAAACATCGTTTATGTCAACAAACGATGTGGATAAATTCCATACAATGATATGAAACAATAACATGAAATGAATTGATTTTGTTATTGTAACAATGGGTTAAAGTCAGAAATCAAGAGATTAAGATTTGGATAGGAATATCCTCGAAAAAGAAACTAAATGGACAATATGTATTAATTGTTGCTGTAAATAATGAAATACCAATAAATTTGGATTTAAAAGCTCGGGTATGGGTAGATACCCAAGTAACATGTTATTAATAAATTCCTCCTGAGGAAGAACGATAATCACCTTGATGAGGGTGAATATGTAAAAGATTTAGTAAGACAAACATTATGAAAGCGTTAGAATAAGAACGAGTAAACCCCAAAGGCCGAATAACAATAACAGTAGTTTACCAAATAAGACTTGAGACATGGGCCTTCGGGACATTTGTAAAAGAAACAGACCTAAGGGTCGCTGACAAAAGAAAGGTGGTGTACAGATTAATTAAGAAAAGTGCTTGATAATAAAAGTAAACGGAAGCCGGATAATGAGAGCATATTACATTAAGATAATGAGCCCAAGGGAAGGGATATGAATCAAGTAAACGAAAATATGAATCGACAATTTAGAATGTCAAGGCATAAGGATAAAGTTGACTGTCATAGGAGATGGAACTCACACGAACAAGTCAAACCAGACGAGTGAAAGAATAAAAGACTTGATTAAGTAAAAGCGGTGGGTTTTGCTGATACGACCAAATAAATCGAGAAACAAAGTTTTAAGGAATGACGGAAGGGTTGCTATGAAAATAATATCGATAAAATACTCAATTAATAGGTATGTTTTCAGATAAATGCGTAACCAATAGTCAAGAACGCGAATTAAAAGTCAAGAGACTCGGATTAAGAGTTATGACTGAGAAATCAATAAAATTTTGCAAAAACAGAAATTTCGATAGTCATGTTCAACTACTTTAATGTTGGGCGGGTTGAATAAAGTATATTAGTTGATATCCCAAGTAAGTGCAACCTGGATAATGAAAGCGTAAAATATTATTGAATCTATGGGATAGGTCATAAAAGAGTATGAAAGGGAAAATGCAAACCAATGAAACCAGAGTGTTAAAATATATATATATATCAAGATCAAGAACCCGGGTAACGGGTTGAAAGGAAATAGAGGCATAAACCAAATAACGGTATGAGTAAAATAAACCGACGCGAAGGACACATAAGAAGTCATAGAGTCGGAAAGATAATCCGAAAGAAAGTGAGGGTAGCCTTAAACTAAAGTCAAGGTCAAACGAATAGAAGATGATCCATGGGATCACCATAACCTCCAAATTATAAACAATGTAAAGGCCTACGGGAACAAAATGACCATTGGGTTGCAAATACAAATGGAACATACTAGGGGAGGGGTCTCACCGTAAAAAGGTGAAGACCTAATAGAATAGTCTACAAGGCTAAGTAAAGGAACCTACGGGTCGATAATATAAAGCGTGGAGAACCAATTATGATTTCTCGCGTAAAATGATAATCCCGAAGAATAATCCTTGTCGTCAATTCCTTGATATGATTAATCGACATGGTTAAAGAGAAAAACATTAAACTAAAATTCAGTTTTAGTAAAGAAACGATGTTCTAACACCTATGAATACCGAGAGAGAAATTAGAAAATGGTTAGTACTAAAGAATATAGGTCTAACGCCGAAAGCTGTAAGATGATGCATTCGGAGGAAAGATTCTTAAGAATGAAAAGTCGATGTAAAACTAAACATGGCGTGATGTGATCACGGACACAAAAGTAATAGAGAATGTAACCACGTTATAGTGTGAATGACTAGATATGAAATTATAAGCACGCAAAGGGCCGATGACGGCAATATTGCATACCCGAATGACGAGGTATGAGGTAAAATGGTGACCAATTAGTTTAGGCAATAAACAAGTTGTAGCCTAAATAACACTGTGACCTATGTAGAGCGCTTGTTAATATAAAACTAGCATCAAGTAAGTATGCTGACGGACTTAGTGACTGAATGGTCAAAAGACAACCCGATCAAAAAGGGCGACAAAGGATAGGAAATAGGTGATATAGTTATGCTAAAAGTTTTCCCCAAGGAAGGGTGTTATCCGATTCAGGAAAAGAGAGAAACTAAGCCCGAGGTTTATCGGGAAATTTAAAATCATCGAACGGGGTTGGCAAGGTGGCTTATTGCCTCGAGCTACCGGAAGAGTTGAGTGGAATAAATGGCAAGTTTCACGTGTCGCAATTGCGGAAATGTCTAACGGAGGAAACTACTTATATCCATTACGATGATATCGAGGTGGATAATAGCCTGAAATATGCGGTGAGACCATTGGAGATTTTGGATCGGAAGGTCAAACAATTGCGAAACAAACAAATTGATCAAGTCAAGATCAAGTGGGAGCATAGAAAAGACTTGGACACTACGTGGGAGTCCGAGGAGGAGATGCAACGTCTCTACCCTACTTTATTTGGTACGTAATTCGGTTTCGGGGACGAAACCCTTTTAAGGGGGGTGGACTTGTAACACCCCGAAAATATAAAACTTTATATCAGAAATATAAAGTATAAATAAACAAGAATTTACTAACTAGGAATTTTAACCTAGTTAGCTATAAGTCTAGAAATAACTTATAACAGGGTTAAACAACCAAACTTTAAGTTAAACAAAAGAGGAGGGGCTTATCTTGTAAAATCTGAAACTTAATTTGATAAAAAAAAATTAATAAGGACCAAACACACAAAAGTGTGTCTGGTCGTACATGGGACGCAGGGGGCGACCAGGATTTCCTCACCAAGCCCTAGTTCATCTCATAATTCACAAAATTGAGGGCTCAAATCAAGTTGGAATCGAAAATTAAGCATAGATTACTGATCCTCATCACAAGAGGATTACAAGGTATGTAAAATTTGATGAAAACTCTCAACTTGAAATTCTCATGAAATTGGGAAAATCTGAAATTTATGGTTGCATGTTTGTTTTATGATGAAATAGGAACAATATAGTGTCTAGGGACAAACCCTAGACAAATACAAGTTGAAATTATGTGAAATTTTAGTAGAACCCTTGAACACCATTGTAGGTGATTAGTGGGTTATATAGAACTTGATAAACACTAGGAAATTGGGTGTTGTTCTAGTGTAATTTGACGATTGTGTAAAATGGGTTGATTGATGTAAAATTCGGGCTAGATGATAAGCTAGGGATTTGCTATATAATCATGTAAAATCCTGCCTTTAAAGTGTTTGTTGAAATGCCTCAAAGAAGGCTTAAAACTGAAATTCGAAGTTGAAACGCATAATCATGATGTTTCGATGTAATACGCGATATATGGTTTAAAAAGGAGTTCTAAATATGTTATAAATGAACTCTATAGGAAAGGGCGCAGGAGCGTCAAGCGGACAAGCAGGTGGCGAACCGCGTTTGAAAAGCTTACTTTGAAGGTATGTAACTTGACCCGTTACATTAAGTGAATTGTGGTTATATTATGTATAGTCGCATATAGAATAGAAATTGTGATGATTTTTGCAACTATGATTGCGATCTGAATTAATAGAGTTAATACCTATAAGGAACCGTTTGGTAGTCATCACATTGGAGGAATTCCACAAGATGAGTCAACGGGTCAAACAATAGTGTAAATTGTAGAAATGGGTGTTTTAATTAGTTAGCAATGGCGTTATAAATCGCAAGAGCGTTAAACCATGGAATTGGTAAGGAAGCGCAAGTAATACCAAGCCCCGGATGATGGGTATAAGACGCCATAGGCTTACTAGTGAGAAGTAGTAAAATAGAATAAGTTAGAATGGGTCGACTATTTTATAAATAAGTAAAATAGAATAATTCAAAAGACGTGGATTATAAATTATGACTATAAAATTTCGTAAAAGAAATTTTGAATAAATATGTTCAACTATTTTAAAGTTGAACGGGTCGAATATAATATCATGCCGGACGACATGAGTAAACGCAAGCAGGACAATGGTAGCGTTAAAAGCAAAAGAATAATGAGCCCGGTAATGGGACATAATCAAATATGAATGTATGTAAACTGGATAATGGTAAGCATAAGATGAACCTACGCATAAATGACATGAGAAGTCATAAAGTCAGAAAATTTCACCCGAAAATAAACAAATGAAGCCTTAGACTACGGTCAAGGTCAACTGAAGTTCAAAAGCAAAAATTATACGATTCCAAACATAACAAGACATGCTTTGAAGCTATATATGTATATATATACATTTGAATGTAGATACAAATAAAAAGATGAATCTGCGGGATCATCGTAACCTACGGGAATACGATCAGTGTTAAGGTCTACGAGACCAGAATGACCCTCGAGTCACGAATAGAAAGAGAAATAAATCTTAGGGTTCCCATTAAAAAGGGGGTGAAGACCTAAGGAGAAAGCCTACGAGGCTACGTGAGAGAACCTACGGGTTACTTAAACAAAGCGAGGGAACCAGTTGAGAATCCTCGCGTAAAACAAAGACTGTAAAAGAGTAAATGTCAAGTCGTCAAAAATTGCTTGACATAAATTAAAGATAAAACGTTAAACTAAAACTTCAAGTTTTAGTAAGAAATAACGTTTTTACAAATATAAATTCTGATAGGAATTTAAATAGTGAGCATGAAGGATACAAGTCTTGACACTAATAGGCGCAAGACGATATATTCGAAAAAGTGATGTTTTCGAAAATGAAAGGTTGATATGAATTAAGCATGATGTGACACGATCACGGTCAAGAAATGTAATGTGAGGTAGAATAACATTATAACCAAGCGAGCGGTAAAAGTAACTGGACTAATAAGTCTAGTTAGTGATACCGGTTAAGGTCAGCAATTCAAATCAAGAAATTTGGTTTGCTTGTAAGCGGTAGATTCGGTATAACTGAACCGAATAAATAAATTTGAAAACAAAAGAATTTGTTGCTAAAGGTGAAAGATTTCACTAAAGACCTTCAAACGGGTCAAAGTAACGGATTCATAAAGAATTTGATAGTATATGAAAGCGATGGATATCGCTAAGTTAACTAAACTAGTGGAAATAACGAGATTACGTTATTTCAAGTTGCACTAAGTCGTATGAAATACGTAGACAATTAGTGACCAAAAAGATGTTGCCATACTTATCTAGTAATACTAACAATTGGTTAAAAGTATAAGTAATGTTTGAAAGATTTCTCGGATCATATACATTGAGTTTAAACTCAATGAATTATGTAAGAAAATGTTTCGAGGACGAAACCTCTTTAAGGGGGGTAGACTTGTAACACCCCGAAAACGGGTTTGGTAATCAAACCACGTTTATACTAAAAGACGGGTAATTTACCTTTAGTGGTAAAAGTAACCCGGTGAATATTAGGATTCTTAAATAAACAAGAATTTACTAACTAGGGATTTTAACCTAGTTAGCTAATAGTCTAGAAATAACTTATAATAGGGTTAAAAACAGCCAAACTATAACTTATACAAAAGAGGAGGGGTTAATCTTGTAAAAACTGAAACTAGAATTAATTAAAACAAAAACCAAACACACCATTTGGTGTCTGGTCGATCAGGAACGCAGGAGGAGCGACCAAAGCTTCTCACCAAACCCTAACTCCACAAGTTTGATCAATTGAAGGCTAATTCCTGTCCCAAATCAAAATCTGAACATAGATTCATGATCCTCATCACAAGGGGGTTACAAGGTATGTGAAATTTGGTGCTAATTCTCTGTTTGAAATTCTCATGAAATTGGGAAAATCTGAAATTCATGGTTGCATGTTTGTTTTATGATGAATTAGGAACCATATAGTGTCTAGGGACAAACCCTAGACAAATACAAGTTGAAATCATGTGAAATTTTAGTGAAACCTATGAACACCATTGTAGGTGATTAGTGGGTTATGTGTAATTTGATGAACACTAGGATTATGATAGTTGTACTAGTGTAATTTGAATTCTATAAAGCAGTTTCAGATTTGTTGATGTTAAATTTATGTGAAATTGCCAAATTGATGTTAACCATGGTAAAGATAACTAGTTATGAACTAGTTAGTAAATATGTAAAATTATGCACACTAGGTGTTTGTTAAAATGCCTAAGTGAAAACTAAAGTGTTGAAATTAGAGCGAAAACGCGTATTTGAAGGATATAGCGATTACGCGTAATATGAAGTGAGAAGGGTTCTAAATATTATGTTGATTTAGACTTAATGTTGTAAACCTTGTGATTTAAAGTAGTTAACTTTAATAAGCTAAGTTAACTAATCATGAAGTCGGATAGTAGTTTCGACATATGAAATAAGTGAGATGGAATAGTCGTGAATAATTATGACTAATCTAACCATCTTACAATTTACAATGATAGTTTGACGATTAACAAGGTAGGTGAAAGCTTGGGAACGAAGCGGGTCAAACGAAGAAAGAATGACGGAAAAAAAAGCATAATTTGGAAGTAAGGTAAGTATAGCTTACACTAGTCTTATATTTTAGAATATACTCTTATCGTATTAGTTACGAATAAGATAATTACATAATTGCGGTATGATGATCCGGCGTGTAGACGCACGGAACAAGGTAGTCGAGCATGACAAGAAACCAAGTTGATGGTTTAAAAGGAGTTAAAATCGGTAATTCGATCAGTTTATGACAAATGGAAAATGAAACTTTTGAATGGTTACCTTATAGGGTAAACCAAAACAAACAATAAGGGTAAAACGGTAAATTGGTCACGCGTTGACCATAACTATTGGTTTTGAAAGGCACGGTATGATGTAAGTCATGATAGGCTAATAAAGCGTTAAGAAGCGATTAATAAGTGAAATGACCGCGCGGTGTAAACCGGAGCGAGTCGTATGGATGAGATGGTAATAAATATCATCTCGCCAACATAATAGGTCACTTAGACCAAATGGGTCAAAAGGTGAAGGTATCACCTTTTGACAATAACGACTAATGATTATTTTCGAGTTATATTATTTCAGGAGTAAATGTCAAATGGGTATTAGCAACGCTATGGATTAGCGGTTATAAAAGCAAGGTATTAAAAACGGGTCAATATATTGATCCGCGCCAGGTATGGGAAAAAGGGTAACACTCATTTAGAATATGTGGCTCAATGAGGGTTAAAAGAAGTCAAAATAAACATTTGGTTACTTGATAAGTAAACCGAATGTTTTAAATAATGAACATTGCGTTTGGAAAGCTTAATGACTTTTCAAACAAAAATTATAGGTTAAAAGAGGGATTATGGGTCAAATATACTTTCAAAAGTCCTTCATCGTAAATGATTAGCTAAACGGACTAAAACGCCCTTATAAGCTAAATTGGACAAACGACCTTTAAAGGTAGTTTTGAAACGAGTTTTATGATCAAATAAATAATTAGAATAAGTGTAAGAAGCGAAAGATGAAAACCTTTGGTCAAATGACTATATATAAGTCTTTGTCGTAAATTAGCAATCCGACGAGAAAAACTCGGATTATATAGATCACCTCATTAAGTCCACCACAAATATAGTTGTGGTGGAAGATTACTTGATAAGAAATGTTGTATGATAACGCTAGAAACGAATGAAAGCATTTCAGGATCAAAATATGCCTAAATACCCTTAACGGGTCAAAATAGAAGTATTAGCGAAACGGGTTAAGAATGTGTAATGACCCGTGAATTTAACCTTGTATAATAGGAAATAATCATAATAATATGTTTACAGAAGAAACAAGGGCCACAAACACGTTTGATGATGAAATCACGAATGGGTCAAAAGTTGATAAAAAAGGGTAATAAGCCGAAGAGTTAAAAGTCTGAAATTTTATTATGTAGGATGTTGGATTTCAACTCCATTAGATGGAGAATTAAATTACGGTCGCGTAGGAAAAAGAATCGGGTAAAACGGATCAATAACGAAGGAGTTATGGCCGTTTCCGTAAAAACAGGCATAGCTGAAAATGCAGGACCCAGATCTGAACTCGCTGGAAAATCATATCTGTCGCGCCACGCGACGGGTGACCAGAAACACGTCGCGACACGCGACGATACGACGCGGCCCGCGTGAGACTAGGGTGTCTCTGTCGCGGCCCGCGTGAGAACCCAAAGCTGGCAAATTTAATTTTTTTTTTGTCCGTTTTCATATCCGGACTTGTTCTAAACTCATTTTAAGCTCGTAGAACTAATCATTTCATGGTTTATGAAATGCAGGTATAACTTGGAACTCCGGAGGACAATCAAGCTCAACAAAGAACCGAACATAATCAAGAATTAAGCTTCCGCATTATTTTTAGTTGACACGTTTAAACGACGTTATAAACACATAATGTTAAAATGTTTTAGTAAATTCGTATTCTCATACGTATGTACAATCGTATAAACACGCTTTTATACGAAATATTGTATAAAATGAACAAGGGTGTTACACAAAAAAACTTATTAAGCATCATGTACAAACCCACTATGCACAAACATCTTTCAAATTAATAGTATATAAATATGAGTATCCTTTCTAATACTAGGAATGAGTATTTGGTATCAAATACAAGAATTGAATCCGTCTGTACTTAACCATTTTTTGTAACAATTCGGTATCCATTTTTGTGTTTTTTTTAAAATCAATACTTTCGATTCGATTCGGTACGGTATAGTATGTTGGGTTGATTTACCTTCAAATACTGATACCGGTACTAAACCATATTGTACCGAACACTTTTGGTACCGGTGCCAATTTTTACATTTTCAAGTTCGATACTTTCAGTTTGGTACTCATCCATCCCTATTACCACTTTTTTTTCTAGCAATTCATTACTTTCTATAAGTTCTTAAGTTCCATTATAACACCAATGATAATGATAAGTATTTTTAACAACAATTACTATATATTTAGGATAAATACAACATACTTAAACTATGTATTATTTGAACTCTCAACATTTTAGTTAAGACCACTAGAATGACCCCTTGAAAACGATTATGATACTAATAACAAACTGTTTTTTTCATAAGTGGACATGTCACTGAACTGACCATCTTACCGGTCCACTAGGGGTGTGAATTTACAATGTTAACAAAATATAAAGTTTGAAATAAGCATAATAAGAGTTATGAAACAATAATTATGCTGTGAATGAGACTTTAAAAGGAAAAGAATAAAAGGGTTCGACCACGTGGTCCAACTCTCATGTTCAAGCGGTCTGACTCATGCGAATGAAGGTGGTTCAAAAAGACTCAGTCGTACAAATTATACACTCAGATCTCACACTAATTAAATGTGTTCGTAAGAGAAAGAGGATGCACACGCTACATGTGTATTTTTATACGAGTAAATTATATCGAGACTCATGTGCCAAGTCCAAATTACATTATAGTCACTTAAAATAAATAACCATATTTGTTCTTAAATGTTTGTCATATTGTAATGTGTTTGGCTAAGAAAATCAATTTTATTTTATATATATAGTTTTCGAAGAACCATGAATAGTAATTTCAAATTTAATATAATATATAGCTTTTTAATATTTTATTATATTAATATATTTTTTTAATATTTCCTTTTAACTTTTAACATATTTTAACTTTTTCTATTTACTTTTAGCTTTTCGAAGATTTCAAATTTTATATAATATATAGCTTTTTAATATTTTATTATATTAATATATTTTTTTAATATTTCCTTTTAACTTTTAACATATTTTAACTTTTTCTGTTTACTTTTAGCTTTTCGAAGGACCATCGATAGTAATTTCAAATCTAAAATAATATATAGCTTTTTAATATTTTATTATACTAATATTTTTTTAATATTTACTTTTAACATATTTTAATTTCTTTCTATTTACTTTTAGCTTTTAAAGTATTTTTATTTTTTCTTTTTCTAAAACCATATTTCCTTTATCATTTATTTTGTTTTTAATTGTTATAATATAACAAGAATTAACACAAGATTAGTGCTAAAACTTTAAGAACTTTAGAAGTGTTACAAGAGAAAGAAGAAGAGAATTGTATAACTTATGAAAGTGTATACATGAGGTGCATTTTTCCTTCTACCTTGAGCTAGTATTTATACTACAAAAAGATTAACTATTTGGTAGACAAGGTTAACTATTTGGTAGACAAGATTAACTATTTAGTAGACAAAGCTATCCCTAAGTTTGACAAAGAGTTCATCCACTTGCTTGGTAAATCTAGAGGTAAATCTTGATCTTTATGGTAAATCTTTAATAACATTCATAACACTCCCCCTTGGATGACACTTTGCAAACTTCGGGGTCTTTAAGTATTGCCTCATTAAAAACCTTGCTAAAGAAAAACCCAATGGGAAAAAACCTTAGCTAAGGGAAAAAGAGTGCAGTTTATAACTCCCCCTCAAGTTTGCAATTTGTAAGGAATCACATTCGCCGTACTTGACGCATGCCAATGTCATGAACATGTTTCCTGAAAGTTGCTGTAGGTGGTGCTTTTGTGAAAAGATCGGCTGAATTGTTGCTTGATTGGACATATCTCATCTCGACCTAATTGTCTTTAATAAGGTCCCGAGTATATGCAAAGAATCTTGGTGGTATATGTTTTGTTCTGTCACTTTTTATATACCCTTCTTTCATTTGAGAGACACAGGTGGCATTATCTTCATGGATAGGAGTTGGACTTCGATCTTTCTCTAGCCCACAAGAAGTCACTATGTGTTGTGACATAGATCTTAGCCATACACATTCTCTTGAAGCTTCATGTAGTGCAATGACTTCAGCATGATTTGAGGATGTTGCGACAAGTGTTTGTTTCTGAGAACGCCATGAAATCGCAATTCCTCCGTTCATAAATACATATCCAGTTTTAGATTTTGCTTTATGAGGATCAGATAAATAACCTGCATCTGCATAACCAACTAACCCTTCTTTTGAATCGTTAGGATAAAACAAGCCTAAATCAACAGTGCCTCGAAGATATCGAAAAATATGTTTAATCCCATTCCAGTGCCTTTTAGTTGGAGCTGAACTAAATCTTGCTAACAAGTTCACTGCAAAAGAAATGTCAGGTGTCGTACAATTCGTAAGATACATAAGTGCTCCAATTGCACTGAGGTATGGTACTTCTGGACCAAGAACTTCTTCGTTGTCCTCACAAGGACGAAATGGATCATTTTCGACATTAAGTGACCTAACGACCATTGGAGTGCTTAAACGATTTGACTTGTCCATATTGAAACGTTTCAACAGCTTTTCAGTATAATTCGTTTGATGCACAAGTATTCCATTGCTCATATGTTCAATTTGTAAACCAAGACAATATTTGGTTTTTCCAAGGTCTTTCATTTCAAATTCTTTCTTTAAAAGAATAATTGCTTCATGAATTTCTTTTTGCGTCCCAATTATATTTAGGTCATCAACATATACAGCTATGATCACATATCCTGATGTTGTCTTCTTAATAAAGACACATGGACATATAAGATTATTTGTATAACCTTTACTTGTCAAATAGTCGCTCAAACGATTGTACCACATCCTTCCAGATTGTTTCAACCCATATAAAGATCTTTGTAATTTGATCGAATACATTTCTTTGGGTTTTGAACTTAACGCTTCAGGAAGTTTAAATCCTTCAGGAACTTTCATATAGATGTCACTATCAAGAGATCCATACAAGTAAGCTGTAATGACATCCATAAGACTCATTTCTAACTTTTTAGAAACTGCTAAGCTGATTAAGTATCTAAAGGTTATTGCATCCATAACAGGAGAATATGTTTCTTCATAGTCGATCCCTGGCCTTTGTGAAAAACCTTGAGCTACAAGTCTCGCTTTATATCTTGTAACCTCATTTTTCTCATTTCGTTTTCGTACAAAAACCCATTTATATCCTACAGGCTTTACAGCCTTAGGTGTAACAACAATAGACCGAAAAACCTTTCGTTTGTTGAGTGAATCTAATTCAGCTTGCATAGCGCCTTTCCATTTATCCTAATCATGTCTATTTTGACAATCATTGACAGATTTCGGTTCAGGATCATCATCTCCACCCATGATGTCACTTGCTATAGAATAAGAAAATATCTCATCAATATTTTCCATTTCATATCGGTTCCATATGATATGTATATGACCATAGTTGATTGATATCTCTTTGTTAGTATCATCATCTTTCTCATGAGAGGTTTCGGTATTTACTGTTTTATCAAGATCATTCTCTTTGTGGTCAATTTCTTTTACAAGTGCTTTTCTTTTTCGTGGATTCTTATCCTTTGAACCGATTGGCCTTCCACGTTTCAACCGTTTTTGAGATTCATGAGCTATCTTATTATCTATTGCCTTACTTGGGATCTCAACTCGAGCTGGAGCATTAGCAGCTGGTATATGAGATTTTGTAACTCTGTTTGTATCAGTAAAAGCATCAGGCAATTGATTTGCAATGTCTTGCAAGTGTGTTATCTTTTGAACCTCTGTCTCACATTGTTTTGTTCTGGGATCAAGATGAGACAATGAAGGCACACACCATGAGACATCATTTTCTCGTTTTTTATTTTCTCCCCCTAATGCTGGGAACATTGCCTCGTTAAAATGGCAGTCATCAAAATGTGCTTTAAATACATCACCTGTTAAAGGTTCAAGATATCGTATGATGGAGGTTGTTTCATATCCAACATATATTCCCAACCTTCTTTGAGGTCCCATTTTTGTGCGTTGTGGTGGTGGTGCAATAGGAACATACACTGCACACCCAAAAATTTTAAGGTGGGAAATGTCTGGCTCATGGCCAGAAACAAGTTGTAGTGGGGAGTGCTTATGATTTGCACTTGGTCTCACACGAATCAGTGATCCAGCATGTAAAATTGCATGACCCCAAATCGACACAGGAAGTTTTGTTCTCATTATTAATGGTCTAGCGATTAGCTGTAAACGTTTGATCAATGATTCAGCTAAGCCATTTTGTGTGTGTACATGAGCAACAGGGTGTTCGACAACAATTCCCACAGACATACAATAATCATTAAAAGCATGTGATGTAAATTCACCAGCATTATCAAGTCACACCCTTTTAACAGTGTAATCAGGGAAATGTGCTCGTAGTTTGATAATTTGAGCAAGGAATTTTGCAAAGGCAACATTACGAGTTGCTAATAAAGAGACATGAGACCATCTGCCGGATGCGTCTATCAAGACCATGAAATATCTAAACGGTCCACATGGTGGATGAATTGGTCCACATATATCACCTTAAATTCTTCCAAGAAACATTGGTGATTCCTTGTCAACTTTTAAGACGAAGGCCTTGTAATTAGTTTTCCAAGTGAACAAGAGGTACATAGAGGCATTTTATCTGATTGGGGGATCTTTTGATATTTCAATGGATGTCCATGTGTGTTTTCAATAATTCTTTTCATCATTGTAGATCCTGGATGGCCTACTCTGTCATGCCATAAGTTAAATGTCTCAGGATCACAAGAACTTTCCTTTACTGCCGTATGTGCTTGAGGCACATTAATGTGTGTATAATGCAAACCAGAGTGGCGCATTGGCAGTTTTTCCAATATATGATCTTTGCTCATGATGTGTAAATATTTCTTATTATCAACAGTCCTTGACTGAGTATCATATCCGTTATGATATATGTTTTTGAAACTCAACAAGTTTCTTGTTGATTTTGGGGAAAATAAAGCATTCTCTATTAAGAGCTTTGTACCATTTGGTAATATTAAATTAGCTTTTCCCACTCCTTCTATTAAGTTTACAGGACCTGATATTGTATCAACGGTTCCTTTTGTTGGTTTCAACTCATAAAAAAAATTCTTAGATTTAAGTATAGTGTGTGTGGCTCCACTATCCGCTATACATATATCTGCATCATTTGTCTGCTCTTGTGCTCCAGTGGTATTCATTTTAATCTTGAAAATATAAAGAGAAATAATAATAAGTGTATAACGAAGGCATTGTGAATTATTTTATAATAAGAAGTTTATTTATTAGTTGAAAACGTTACACGAAAAGAAAGACTACTGAAACATAATAAAGACACTTATAATAAAGGAAATTACATAATTGTTGCATATAATTATTATGGTTTAGCAACATTTGTTTCAGAGTTCCATGTTATTGGTAAAGTCGGCGACATTCATTTCGACGTTGATATCATTAAAATTATCTACATGGTTCATCTCCTTTTCTTTTCTTTTCTTTTCTTTTCTTTTGAGAGAGGCTTGGTAAAGTTCACATAAATGTGAAGGTGTACGACAAGCCTTTGACCAATGGTTTGCACTTCCACATCTGAAACAAGAAGTGCCATTGTTTTCGGACCTACCAGCTTCATTCCTTTTGTTATACTGGTTGGGATTGGTATTTTGTGGAGTGTGGTAATTGGGGGTTCTTTGATTTCGACCACGACCACGACCGCGACCACGTCCACGACCATGGGAATTACCTCGGAAATTATTATTTCTTTTGAAGGAATAATTGCGACCATTACCTTTACCAAAATGGCCACGGCCACGGCCTCGTCCCCATTTTCTTCCAGAGTCTTTAGTATCATCATTAATAACAGCATTTGCTTCTGGAATGGCTAATGATCCAGTGGGACGAGCTTGATGATTTTTCATTAGTAGCTCATTGTTTTTCTCTGCTACGAGGAGAAATGAATTTAGATCAGAATATCTTTGAAACCTTTGCAACCGATATTGTTGTTGCAAGTTTATATTTGATGCATGAAATGTGGAGAAAGTTTTCTCCAACATATCTTCCTCCGTAACAGTTTGCCCACAGAATCGGAGCGTTGAGCATATCCTGAACAAAGCAGAGGTGTATTCATTCACATTTTTAAAATCTTGGAACCTGAGATTGTTCCATTCATCTCTAGCAGTGGGAAGTAAAACTTCCCTTTGATTATCAAATCTGCTTTTTAAATCTTCCCACAAAACGTATGTATCCTCAAAATTTGAATATTCAAATTGCAACATCTCATCAATGTGTTTATGGAGGAAGACATCGGCTTTTGCCTTGTCTTGATCGCTACATTCGTTCCACTCCGTTATCGTTTCCAAAACACCCATTGACTTGAGATGTCGCTTAACATGTGCCGTCCACGGCATATAATTTTCTCCGGTGATATTAAGAGCCGGGAATTCAATTTTTGCGATGTTTGCCATTTTGTTGCTAAACATAAATAAGATAAATATTAAAATCTAAATACTCATTAAAAAAGAGAGAACATACAAAGGTACAACTATAAACAAATAAATGAATACATAAGCACTAAAAAGATGAGGCGGAAGCTATATATTAAGGTCGGCAACAATATTAATATTATGTCTGCCAATATTAAAACCGGGTGAATCATCTTCGAAAATTTTTCTTGAATAACTTTGAGAAGAAGAGTGTTTGCTGTGGAAAAAAATGAGATTGATAATTGGTTATTTATAGTGGTAAATTATAACCGTTTTGTAACGGTTATATTACTGTTTTATAGCCATTGTACAACGGTTATATATATATATATATGTATATGTATATATAATAGATGATGTATTGAGGAAATGTTATTTTATAAGATATAAAATTAGGATGTATAACAATAAGAATAAAAATGTTAGTATACATGAATGTAAACTCTAAATTAAATGTTAGTATGTGTGTATAAATAAAAGTTAGATGCATAAATAAATACGAGTGCTATCAAGTCTTTCAGTCTCTTTATTTTATTTTTCATTTTTTAAGTATGGGACTTAATTGTTTTTATGATAGGAGTGTCTGGATAACAGGGTCTCTTAAAGGAAAACAATCCCACGATACATAAAAAGACATGTTACGTTTTTGTAGTCCAACAACGATCGTATATCCACCGTAAGATACATCTGCACTGGTATTAGTTTATCATAACAATTATAGTTTATATATTAATCAAATGCTTACTTTGATTATAATTGCTTGATCGTTTCCTTGGCTAGAGTATCGTGCTGATAACGTGTTATAATATAACAAGAATTAACACAAGATTAGTGCTAAAACTTTAAGAACTTTAGAAGTGTTACAAGAGAAAGAAGAAGAGAATTGTATAACTTATGAAAGTGTATACATGAGGTGCATTTTTCCTTCTACCTTGAGCTAGTATTTATACTACAAAAAGATTAACTATTTGGTAGACAAGGTTAACTATTTGGTAGACAAAATTAACTATTTAGTAGACAAAGCTATCCCTAAGTTTAACAAAGAGTTCATCCACTTGCTTGGTAAATCTAGAGGTAAATCTTGATCTTTATGGTAAATCTTTAATAACATTCATAACATTAATAATATTTTTTACTTTTTTTTTAAATACATCTTTACTTTATCAATTAATTTGATATTTCTTTAATAACTTATGTTCATAATTTTTTTTCTAAAAACTTAAGTACGTAGTTGAGCTTAATTTTTACCCTCGATTAACATAAGTGATATTAAAACGAATTTATATTAAAAAATAAAGTATTTATTTGCTATCGTATAATGATACGATGATAAACTGAACCGATCCTAACGGTTTGACTTTCTAAAGAACATGCTACATTTTCAAATAACGTTTGTTTTACATTATCATTTACTCTGTTTCGCCGCAACGCACAATTGAAAAAAAAGCTAGTATACATTAAAAATGTTTGTCATGTCAACATTAACTGTCATTTTATCCCTTGAGAAAAATTTTGCACTTGTAAGTTTATTCTTTTTCGATGTCCCCGACTCTAGTTGAACTATATCGTCTACATGTTTTGTTGGACCTTCATCCTCTTCTTTATCATTATTTGTTTCATCCACAACAACAAAGGCTCGTACAAACGCCTGCTTACAAACTGGAGAAACAAATCCTAGCCACTCATGTTTGGATTAGCTTCCACAAAAGGTCGTCCTTGAGAAAACTTAATTTGCTCCGAGGGATATGATCAGCGAAAAAGGAAACACCGTTAGGCTCGCCCCAGGTTGGGATTCTTCTAACCAACTGGGGTAGCCCAATTGGCCACCGACACCCACCTCTTCCCAGAGGTACCGGGTTCGAGTATTGGGAGTGACATATGTCGCCAAGGGTAAGAATTTGGCTAGGGGAATTCACCGCGGAGCTAGCTTGGTCAGGTAGCGGCTCCCGGAGTGGGATCACTCCGAGGGTTGTGAGGACCGTGCACTATCCCCTCCCCCCCCAGGTTGGGATTCTTCCTTGTGGCGTTAGAATAAGAATCGAGATTAATCCGAATTGATGGGTTTTTGTAATTGTGTGGAAGAGAACGAACCTGAGAGATGTACTCCTATTTATAGTAGATTTCGGTAGTTGTCACTATCGCCATGGTGGTGTGGTCCCTACAACGATAACCGTTTGGGTGACGCCAGCCATGCTCCTCTAAGTGGAAAACATTCGATTCCTAAGGTGTGCATGAGCGGGATGACATCACTTCTATTATGATTGGTGGATATAATTCCTTTAACAAACTTGTGTGCCTTCTATTAGGGAAATGATCTACTGCGTGCGAGACCACAAAATGGGAGAGAGTGCATTGCTTCTTTGCTGATGAGCCTATGATCTGTTGCCACGTATATGGAGGCCTAGCCCATTTGAGGAATCCGGTATATTCCTCAACAGTCAACACAAACCTTCGTTCTCGATTAACAATTTCCTGATATCGGTCTCACTTCTCCTACCACTTGTCAAAATAAACAAAATTAACCAAATATCTCCTAACCATCACTAGACTCTCTAGTGGTGGCCACAAGTATTTAAGTTCCACCTATAGTGAGCCCGAGTGAGTTTTTCCCTCCAGTTGATAGGGGTTTCTGTTGGTTCAGTTCTGTTTATATATGAGGGAAAACATTAAAACATACCTGTTACAGCAGACAGAGCGTTGGAGAATCCAGTAATGGAGTTCGACATGCTTGTCATCGTGATCTGGTTCCTCCTTAGGGTGTTGACTGATGATGGGGACTTAGAAAACCGAAAAGGGGTATCGGCTTAGGAGAGGAGGTCGATGATGATGTTATGACTAATGGGGTGTGTCTAATTGTGTAACTGAGTAACCCCTTAACCTCCACATAATTCTCCTTATATAAGCACCCAGGAGGAAACCTAATTAGTTAATAAGGGTAATATGGTCCATCAACAATTACCAACTAATTATTTAATAGGTTATTATATATTTTGATCTATATTATGTAAATGATTATAATGGCTATAGATTAAATATTAATACATAATATATTTAATCTTACATTCTCCCACTTAGCCAAGTAATCATTTACTATGAGTATTAGATAAGCCTGATCAGGAGTTAACACTCATTTTAGCCTTAAACAAGTACTATAGCAGAGAAATACAGCCGTTGAATCATTATGCGACTCAGGACCCCCATTAATCATACTATAGCCTTAATTTAAAACTTAATCGTCATGATCAAAATATGCATAAGCCCTTTGTTTGATTTGTAACTTTATTTGTCTATATGCCATTATGTCGACTTGACATATTCTTAGAGACATACAAAATCAAACTGATGAGGAAAATTAACTAATACTTAGTCATTCATAGTACGATATGCAATTGCGCACGACCATTAATTTATACCCGTCTATGAGCTCTCTTAATAAGACTTATGGGTAATAGCCCTTCAGTTATAGGATCCTTAAGCATATCATGAATGTATTCGATACAAAACTTAGTTTCCTTAATTCGTTCATAAACGAATAATTAATTGCGTATCGAAATTTAATGCAGCACCTCTTGAACTGTTACTGTTCAAGGAGTCATGGTAGCTGACTTTATCACACTAAGTCTTCAAAACATTAATTATATGGAGTTAACAAACTTATGAGTCCACTGATAAATTTCCAACAACATTTAGTGACTATATTATGTAGTTATAACTTAGGTTGTTAATATCAGTGCATTATGACTCCTCCATGAAATAGGTTTTGTCTGCTGACATAAAGATATACCCGAAATTACATTTTGTCATCTTTGAATATCTCAAAATTAGAGTAATATACCGGTTTGATTTCTCACTTTTTCTTCAAATCATAGCCTCTCGTTTCTTTTAAAGATATTGTAATACTCTATTAAATGCTTCACATTAATCTAGACATATCTAGTGTGTTGCAATGTGAGTAATATCTAAATGAGTATAGACTTAAACTTACATAAGGCCTCCAATTAATGAAGCGTAAAAATTATTCTCATTTACTATATTATCCTCTGAAGGAGAGCAGTATTTTTTGTAACATAAATGTAAGGACCCATTTAAGGTTAAACTCATGGAACGAAACTAATATCCCATTGGGTCTATCTCAGTATGTTATGATATCTATCACGTAAGAGATATCTCTGAGATCTATTATATCAAAGTTTGTGTTAACAATGCTTTGACTTATGTAACATATACCTGTCAAAAGAATATCATCTACATAGACAGGTTTATCTTAGTTGCTCCCACTCATTTTGAGGTAGGTACATTAATCCACTTGGTTGTTGATGAAAATAATTATGTTAAGATTTCATCACATTATGATGTTTGCATTAACCCATACATGGATTTTATTGGCTTACAAACAAAGTGTTCTTTAACCTTTAGTTTGGAACTTTCAGGTTGTTTTATGAACATGTAATTGTGTCAGCCAGTTTGTTAGGGAAAATTGTTTTTAATGTTCATCTAATGTAGCTTTAAACTATTATAAGCTACTAGAACAGTGATGATCCTCAAATAAATCTTTGATAAATTATCTCTTTCTAAGTATAACCTTTGACAATCAATCATGCCTCTTTGTGTCTTAACGCTTATATTAGGATTTGATTTAGTTATGAACACTCTTAGGTAATTCAATCAAATCCTAAACGTTATTCGAACACATAAAATCAGTTTTACTAGAAAACTATTTTATTCCATTTAGAAGATTGATTGACACTAATGACTTAATTTGAAGAGATAGGACCAGTAAACTTTTCCAAAATCCATTTCAACTTCAGTTAGGGAGGTTATGTAATCATCAAATTTAGTAGGCTTTTAAACCTAGATGACCTCCTGAGTTGATTATTGGGTTTGTTAGAAGTTTCAGTTTTATGGATTAGCTCTTGGTTAGGTTGCTATCATTTTCATTCTAAGTTTGTAAGAGTTGGTGCAATATGGTGTACAAGAGGTGTAATCGGAGTTAAATTTGGAGTGAAATTTAATAACACTCTTCCCCCCGCCACTTGTATTCCTTGCAAATCATGATAAGGACTTTGACTGCTCCCACAGACCTTAGAAAACTTTAGGAACTCAGCATGCTTAGGGTCAATGTATAATGACCAACAAATTCTAATAGAGAAACAAGTTAATGACGTTAGTCGTTGTGATTTCTCTTGTTGAGGATTATGTTAGTTTAGGTAAGAAATCTAAGTGTGCCCACAATTAAGCAACAATGAAACTTTTGTAAGAGTAGCATTAGATTTTAAGGAGACAAGTTATGATAGAACAGTGTCGTGATGGAGCGGTGTCTTGTACAAGAGGTGCAAATTTAGGTAATGTAAAATTTTCACTCCCCCACCTCTTGCAACTATTGCAAGTTATTATTAAGACACTTAATGCTCCCACTGATCTTAAATATCTCTAGAATGCTACAAGAGAAGTTTCAATGAGGTACGTGACGTGGGAACCTATCATATATACGTTAGACTTTATTTGATTTCTTTAATGTCCAGATATCATAAGAAACTTTAGGGACATATTTAATAGAAATCTTATTAAGTACATACATGAATAGATTTCTTCTAAGACTGTGAGCCATATGCGACAAAATTTAGATACAAGTTGATAGTCTGTTAAATGATAAATGAATTATGTCTGAATATTCCATTTGGAATAAGTTCCACGAATGTCAATGAATGACTTATGATGGACCCATACTTATTCCTTAAGCCAAGTAATATTTAGGGCTGTAACGTCATGATTTAAAATCACTTAGAATGAGATTGGATAAAAAATCATCCTCATTAACCATGTCATGATTTCTCATGAATTTTGGTTATAATGGACGAAATTTATAAGTCTCATTTTCCTTTTGTCAAATTCTCATTTGCATGATAGCAAAAGTTGTGAAAATATAAGGTATCATCTAGTTTCATCTTAGTAATGTTTCAATCCAGATATTTAGAACAAATAAGATGAGAGTTTAAGATAAGTGTGACTTTATGTTGACTATGCAAACCTCACAACCTTCATAACATTGCTTAATTATGATACTATATTCTGATTAATCTTCAGAATATATAAGGTATCGAAAAGCGTTGTTAGAATACTGCTTATTATGGTTCTTATAGTCTTAACATTTAATTTTGTCACTAACTCTCATGTTAGTTATTTGTTGACTTCTGGTAAGGAAACGTTTAGAACTAGAGTCAACTAATCATGTGTTAATAGGAATATTAAAATTATCAGACTTAAATATCATTAGGAAATGACTACCTAATTAACTTATCCAACTGTTCTTTAGAGTAATGGATAGTCTCGTTGCTTATGCCTAGTCTAATGGCATAATTATGCACTGAGATTTTCCCTTGAAGAGCCTTAAAGTTGGAATTTTTACTTGTAATTTGTTTATGGACCTTAGAACAATCCTCTTTTAAAGTATTAAATGGTTCTAAGGTGAGTAACAACTTATTTTCCAGCTTCAAACATTTATTTCTTTGTACATATGTTGCTTATCAACACACTCATTGTACTTTGGTACTTTTGAGTTTTATAGTTGATTTATAAGGCATCAAATTGTACAAGTGAAAATCTTAGTATGTAATGTACTGGAAAAAATGTACTTATTTCCATGCGTAAGCCCTTAACTTTATGGGTCATGATATTGTACATTATTTTGTATTCACATATACCACTTAGCTTATAGTTAAAAATTTTAAATGAACACATGCATCTTAGGAGTTCTTGTGATTATTTCACAATAATAGATTAGTCTTAGGAAAGACTTAATCTGAAATAACCTTTTAGTGACAGCACTTATTCTTGATTATCATAAGAGACATCATGTTCGATTTATCCTATTCATCATGCTCTAATTTTTCTTCTGTAGTACTTATATCAGAAGAGAGCAATAGGATTATCGTGTCTTAAGAGATAATCAAGGATTTAATTTAAGAGCTAATTCTTATAGAAACTTTAAGCAAAACATATTAGATTTAGGAATTAGAGTGGATGAGATATAGACTTATAGAAGAAAATTATAGTGTGTAAAAATTATGGGTACTAAGAATAAGGCAGACGAAATGATCATAAAATTAATTGAGGATCATTAATATAAGGATCATTATGTGAAGAGGTTGTGATATGTCTATTACTAACATCAAAATAATAGACTACTTAAAGTTCTACTTAAACGAAAACAAATCAGCTTTGGCCAGAAGTGTAATCATTTAAGCATGTGTGCAAAGTGGTTGTAACAAATCAGCTTTGGCCAGAAATTGAGACAATCACTTTAGTTATGCACTTGTTAAGTATGCCATCTATGAAGGAATTAAATCAGCTTTGGCCAGATATTAAGACATTCATGTTTATGATGCACACTTAACATAGCTTTCGTAATACTTGGATGATAAGTAGATGCATCAAAACAGCTTTGGCCAGAAGTGATACATCAGAAGCTCATTCAAGTTAAGCCATTTTGGTTTTGTAAAACATTATTTGAACCTCATTAATTAACTAAGTAATTACAAAAACCAATTATTTAATAGCAAACCACCCGTTAGCGCGGATCGAACTTCGCGGCGAGTTCGCTGGGGGTTGCGGGGGACAACGTGCCCCCGCCCGGGGTTCGGGGTGGAGCCCCGAAAAAAAAAAATTTAGTTCACATTAAACAGCTTAAAATAATGAGGTTTCGAGTCTTGTGATGAGGTCTCGAGTGAGATCTCGAGTCAAGTCTCGACTCAGCTTATAAAATTATGAGGTCTCGACTGCTGTGAATTATGAGATCTCGACTCCTTATGAGGTCTCGAGTTGTGACCTTTATGGTCTCGAGTCGAGACCTTTGTCTCGAGTTGTACAGATTTAAGCCCTTAGTCGAAACCTCAGTAGTCTCGAGTCGAGACCTTATGATCTCGAGTCGAAATCGTTGTCTCGAGTTATAAACATTTGAGAACACTTATGATTTCGAGTCAAGTTCTTGTGGTCTCGAGTCGAGACCTTTGTCTCGGGTGGTTAAAACTTATCTCGAAACTTCTGTTACAACTATTAATGTGAAAACATAACCGAAAAATCGAATTGTTAGGGATTTTGAGATATGGTTTCCTGTTTTAGTGATGATCTAATTTTATCATAATATATCGAAAATTTTATCTGATTATCTATTAACAGATTTCGAAAATCTTTAGAATGCAAAACAGATCAAAACAGGAAATAACACTCAAAATCTAAATTATATTCCAAAACATAAAGGAATTTTCGAATTTTCCTAAGAACATATTATGAACCCTAACAATAAAACATAAATTCTGGAAACCCGAAACCTGATTTTTTAAGGTTTTTCTAAACAGATTTCGGTTATAAGATTACCCAGTTGATTTCGAACGAACATATAATTGATCTTTTTCCGAAAACAGGGATCTCGAGTCGTCCTTTATGGCTCGAAACTGGTTGTTGAGTTTATTAAATTATCAAAATTCCGTTTTCCAGATTTCTATCCCAGAATTAATGGATACGAAAACAGAACTGACTAATCAACATATGCTCTGATACCACATGTTGGTTCAGTTCTGTTTATATATGAGGGAAAACATTAAAACATACCTGTTACAGCAGACAGTGCGTTGGAGAATCCAGTAATGGAGTTCGACATGCTTGTCATCGTGATCTGGTTCCTCCTTAGGGTGCTGATTGATGATGGGGACTTAGAAAACCGAAAAGGGGTATCGGCTTAGGAGAGGAGGTCGATGATGATGTTATGACTAATGGGGTGTGTCTAATTGTGTAACTGAGTAACTCCTTAACCTCCACATAATTCTCCTTATATAAGCATCCAGGAGGAAACCTAATTACTTAATAAGGGTAATATGGTCCATCAACAATTACCAACTAATTATTTAATAGGTTATTATATATTTTGATATATATTATGTAAATGATTATAATGGCTATAGATTAAATATTAATACATAATATATTTAATCTTACAGTTTCTCATTGAGGGGTTTAAATTGGGGATCTATTATGCGAGGGGGCTCTCTAGCGCAAACCCCGTTAAGACAACGTATGTTAAACCTTCCGACATTCGCTAATAATTCACACCTTCAAAAAAAAAAAAAAAACAAATATCTCCTCATCTCTCACCTATCTTCAAAGATAAATACATGCGTAGAGGCGGTAGAGATCTCTAAAACTCGATATATCTTTCAAAACATTAGTTTCATATAACTCAATGGCTTCTTCAAAGGTAGATTTCTTGAATCTGACTTTTCTATTTTTCGGTTATGCTGCATTTGTCATACGTCTCAAAAATAAACCAATTTTAAATAGGAATTGTAATTGTTACATGTTTCAATTACGTTTATGAAGTTGGTACTAGTATTCAAGCTTCTGGTACCAACTTCTACAAGAAAGTGTTATATGTTGTGTTACCTTATTATAAAGTATTTATATCAGGCGAATTAGAGTTTGATATCGCAATTGTGTTGTGACGGGCTCGGGAAAATACATAATTGTTTTGACAATGACATTTCATTTTATTGAAATAGGTGTGATCATTTCGTTTGTGATATTGTATCCTTTTGCTACATACGCGTAATTGAATTTTGGTCCACTTGGCCAGAAATTATTAGGTCGGTTTTGATAATGTGGGTTCATGGGTCGAATTCGGGACATACATGTTAGGAATATTATTATTCCAATAAAAGGTAAAACAGTTGTCCAAACTGCGGTATGGTGTATATGGCATGCGCGTAATGAGGCAGTTTTCAAAAATAAAAGGGTGGTTGTGGCAAACGTGGTGGATGAGATTAATGTTTTATGCTTTCTATGGCTGAAACATCGGGCGAAGGCAGTTTCGCTTACCTGGGAGAACTGATGCATGTTTGATTTAGTTTGTATGAAGGTATAAAAAACTTTTGGTGGATGTAATGTTTGGTTAACTGATGTTAACCTTCGTGATTTATATAATAAATATCTTTTGTTGGTCGTTAAAAAAAAGAAATATTATATTTTTTTATTTTTGGTGTTATTATTACAATATAATCTTAGTGGTAGGTAACGTGGGTGAAAGTGGGTACACGAAATGATGTATTCGAGAATTGGGACACAATTAACCTCATTGTCTCCCTTAACTTGTGTTCAAAAAATAATTTCAAATTAATTATTATTTGTTTTGAGATTAATAGAAATTGCAACGAAGCTAACGTGGTGCTAGCCTACTTAGTAGAGGCATATGCCTCTTAGATGAGAGTTTCCATGTTCAAATCCGGACAGTTATTTAAATACTTGATGTAAAGTAGGGTAGAAGTAACCTTTGACGTTCAAAAGAATGATTCATTTAACTTGGTTAAACATTGGTTAAGACTTTGCGTGAATATGAATTTAAGTTAATGTCGATTAATAAATCTAATTATATATTCGGCCAAATAAAATACTAACAATCCATTGATTTATAAAGAATAATAAACGAGTTGATAACAAAAAAAATTGTCATAAGAGTATATAGCACCTTACAAATAAAAAAAAAATATTAAAGTTGATTTTAATAAAAGTGTGTTTTGGTTATTTCGATTAGTTATACACATATAAGTTATAACCATAACTGAACCATACAATTTTGTTGGTGCATCTAGTGTCTGTTAACTTTGTCTTAATCGAGTCTTATGTCTAGATAGGATAAACGAGTGCACAACAGGGATCAAATTAGGGTTTGTATGTACTAATGTGAGTAATTTCGTTTGAAGGAGTCAAGGTGCAGTTCAAACGAAATTATCCAAAGTAATTTCGTTTGAAGTGAACCATGTCACTTTCAAACGAAATCATACCAACTATATATAGGTGTTGTGCTGTTGTCATTTGTAACGGAATTAAGTGTGTGAGAGCTGAGGTGCTGCCGGATTTTTGTCAGAATTGTTTGTAAAAGCTCAGGAAATCAATAAGAGATAAAGATTAGAGAGGAACAAGCTGTGTTACATCATTTACATTGATTCCGCCTTTGTTCTTGATGATGAACTACTCATACTGACTGTTTAGGGTCACCGGACGTTCCTACAAGTGGTATCAGAGCTCAGGACAAGGTGTTCATACCAATTCAGCTTGATTTTGCCGGATTCTATCACTTCTACTCATTCTTTTCTGATTTGAACAAGTTTTCACGGTTGAAATGGCTTAAAACTCTCACATATCAAACGAAACATAGTGTTAACTAATCCTTGAAAGTTTTGGACCCAAATTCAACTTAAAACTGATAAAAACATTTAATTCCGTTTGAAATTGTTCGAAAAAATGATGACGTCATAGACTATTTCGTTTGAAATAACTTGATAATCTCGTTTGAAAAAGCACATTTACCTGATTTCGTTTGAAATGTATGGTTGATTCCGTTTGAAACGGATATCTCGTTTGAAATGTGGGCTTAATCTCGTTTGAGAGTGCATGCTATTGTGATTTCGTTTGAAACAGGTGTATCTCAAACGAAATTAGACATTTTGTTTGAAAATCATTATCTCGTTTGAGTGGGAATACAATTTGAGCAATTTCGTTTGAACAGATTTCGTTTGAATCTGTCATTTTTCAAAACCAAAAATTTTCTAAGTGTTTGCTGATTGTTTCAGGTACGTGAAGATGGATGATTTCAATCCATTCTATGATGTTTTTGCCTTTGCTGGAAATGGTGGAGATGATATTTCAACCGACACATCGAACAACACAAATGAGAAAGCTCCGAGTGCGAGAAAGACTATTTCAGATACATTAAGTGTTGAGAGTGCGTATGGGACGTACAACAAACCTCCAAAGTTGTTGGCAATAGAAGATTATAATAGGTGGGCTACAAGATTTGACGAGTGGCTTCAAGCCTTTGCATATCAAAGCTGGAAAAGTTTAAAGATTGGTTACGTTAGAGGAAATCGTTTTGGTGAAAGTCTAACAGATACTGATGATATTGAAAGATATATTGCTGAACAAACGTGCATCGCGTTGATTCATCGGTATGTGAGAGATGATATAATTTCACTGATTGAATATGAAAATTCAAAAGATCTTTGGGAAAAACTGAGGGTTAAGTGTGTAGGCAGTGCTGAGATAGTAAAAAACAAAAAGAAACTGCTAAGAAAAGAGTTTGATTTATTTGGTTGTTTAAAGAACGAATCTGTTTCCAAGATGATTGAGAGATTTGGGCATCTGAAATTGGAGCTGGCAAGACACAAAATTGTATATACTCAAGAAGAGTTGGTTGACAAATTGTTCGACTCACTGCCGAATGAACAAGACTGGCAGTACTTTGCATTAATGTTGAAGAATACAATCAAGTCTGAAGAGATGACAGTGGATCTGCTTATCGAAAGACTGGAGAGTCACGAGTTAGAGATCAAGAAATCTAGTAAAGTCAACAATTCATCTTATCAGCAGAATGTGGAATTGTACTACAGAGGAAATCTACCAAAGACTGGTTCTCCAAGAACAGCATTTTCTGCAGAGAGTTCAAAAAATGTGAATCAAGAAACTCCTCATAGTGGTTTTCATAGTGGATCTTCTTCAACAACTCCAAGTCAATCTGCATCAAAGAATCTGTTCCAATGTAACATTGCTGTGGATCTGAAGAACGCTCAAAATTTTAGTGAAGAGTCAGCAAAACAACAGATGGTGTTCTTAGCATCGGTGTTAGAATCGTACGAGAGCCTCGTGGCAGGCAAGATTGGAAACACTAACCTGACTAAGGAGGACTATGATCAAATAGATCCTGAAGAGATGGAACTGATCGATATCAGGTGGTGTATGGCCAGTGCAGTCCGGAGAGCGTAACGATTTATGGAGATTACTGGGAGACATTCAATTGGCGGACCTTCCACCAAATTGGGCTTTGACAAATCAAAAGTCACGTGTTTCCATTGTAAACAAAAAGGACACTTTAAACGTGAGTGTCGTAATGCTCCTGCTGATGATACTGGAAATCCATTCTGTGAAGATTACTACAAAAGAGCAATCTACCATCAAAACAAATCTGAACCCCCCAGAATGAAGCAGATTGAAGATAACCCCAAGGAAAAATCAAGAGCTCTTGCTGTCATTCATGATGATGAGGGATACGATTGGAGTGATGTTTTACCGGAAGAAGATGCAGCAGGGTATGCGTTTGTAGCAAAATAAGAAGAAGTTCCTTTCAAAGACACAAGAACTGAAGATCAAAAATATCAAGCCAGAAAGCAGAATTCAAGATGATGAGATTATCTAGGGTGTTCAGTGAAGCCAAAAGAGCAAAAACTCTTAGTATAGAAGCTTTCATTGAGGAATTTGCTGAAGAAGAAGAAGGCAGACAGAGAGAATGGTGGGGAGGTAAAGAAGAGAAAGTTGTAGAGAAAGAAGAAAAAGAAAAAGAAGCAGAGAAGAAGCTGTAGTCTAAGAAGATTGATGATGGGATTATCGATACTTGACAAGAATTCACAGTTGAAAACTTGGGAAAGATGGCTGACAAAGTGCTTGCTGTAAAAGAACTTGAGGTAGACTCTAAGTCTGAATCTGAGTCTAAAAGCAAGGTCAGTCCAAACAGTTCAACAAGTGAGACAGGTAAGAAAGTCAAAGGTGATAGTGACTGCAAAAGTTGCATGAAAAACTGCAAGTTTTGTAGTACACTCACTTATCTTAGTGATACTAAGGTTGTAGAACTGACAACTAGAGTCAGAAAGGTTGAAGATCAGATCCTAGACTGGGATAAAATGCTTAAAGCTTCAAATGATCGAGCTAAAAATTTAACTGAGAAAATTGAAAATGATAAAATTGAAGTAGAAAGAATTAAGAAAGAAAATGAAAAATTGATTTTTGAAAATCGTCAAATCTCAGAAGATTTTGAAAAATTAAAACGAACGGTAAAGGATTCTGATGAAAGAAACGGTAAAACCAATAAAGAAAATGAACATTTAACTGTTGTTCTGAGTCACAAAGAAGAGCAAATCAACCAACAACTGGATGAGATTGCTAAATTGAAGCTTCAGTTTGAAGAAGCTAAGATTGAGAATGAGCGTATCAATCTGAAATTAACCAATTACAACTCCGCAAGCTTTGTTTTACAACAAATTGTTCCTAAACCCATCGGGAAAAATAAAGCAGGCGAAGATGTTTACTCGGATGGAACTGGGGTTGGGTTTCATCAGGTTCCACCGCCAGTTTTAAACAATTACTCAAATAAAAAGTCCGGGTTGGTTAATGATGAAGATGAAACAAATGAAATAAAACTTCCAGAGTCAATTGATATTACATTTTCTTCATCTGATGATAGTGTTTAAACTGATATTGTGAAAGGCATGGCTGAAAGTGTTTTGAAGTCTGATAGTGATTCAGTTGAGGATGAAGAGTGTTTTCTGGACAAATATATTTCAAAATCAAAATCCAAAAACAACTTAGGTGATGAACCGGGTCTTGTGATGTACAAGATGGCTGGATCTGATAAGCTGTATTCGGATTCTGAGTTTCCACTGGAGAATGTTAATGTGAACAAATTGAAAAACGTTTTCAAACTGGTTGAAATTGATTTGTCTGAAGTAGAAGGTTTGAATCAGACAAAGAGGCAAATGAATTTTGAAAAAGATAAAGCTTACTACAAGAAACCTGTTGTTCCACCACGTTTTTATAACAACAATCGAAACAGATGATCGGGTGGTTATCAGGGTAGTAAGAATTATCAAAGGAAAATTGTTCAAAACAGAAGGTTTGCTGAGAAAAAGGTGTTTGTGAACGGTTCAAGTTCACTTTCTGATGAAGAATCTGAGATTTTTTCAAAATCAAACAAAGAATTCTTTGAGAAGAAAGCATCGCAGCCTCAGTCTGAAGGCACAAGTCGGGTAGTTGACACCCGAACATGCTTCAAATGTAATCAAGTTGGACATATTGCACGAAAGTGTACCAATTTGAAGCCCAAGACTGAAGTTGTAATGAATTCAAGAAAGAAAGATGATGTGAAGGGAAAAGCTCCATTGGTTGTTGAGAAAAAGGTTTTGAAAAATGACAACACCAAGATCAAAACTGAACTTGTTAAGAATATGGTAACTAAAAATGACAAGTTTTTCAAACGGGTTGCATCGTCTCAACAAACATGGAAGCCAAAACTGGTTGAAAAGAAATCAAGTGTTTCAAAACCAAAGGTTTCAGAGTCGGAAAAACAATCATCTTCTACCACACCGGTAAAGATAGATGTTCCTTTGGATTATTATGAGAAACTTGAACCACAAGCGGATACTACTTCTGAAAAGAAGAATGTTTCAAAGAAAGATCAACCAACTGGTCAACCTAAGAAATATGAGTTTTTCTTATACAAAAAGGTTGAGTTTGGATCTGAGGAAAGCTTGAAGATGAATGACAAGAATTTTCCGTCACTTTACACTACAAAATCTCACATTAAAGTCCAGTTACCTGAGTCGAAAGAGGCTTGGGTAGCATCAAAATCTCACTAAATATTTCTGATATGTGCAGGAGCTTCCAATATCTGTTTCACGATGGATTATGGATAGTGGAGCTTCTCGGCACATGACAGGGAAAACAGCCCTGCTGTACGATGTCAGAAATTTCAATAGTGGTTATGTAGGTTTTGCAGGCAATCAAGGTGGTAGAATAGTTGGTGAAGGAACGTTATCCAATGGGATTGTTACGTTTGAAAGAGTTAACTACATCGCTGAGTTTGAAAACAATCTTCTGAGTATATCTCAGATCTGTGATAGGATGTATACAACGCACTTTACTGACAAAGAATGCTTGATCTTGAAACCAGGATTTGTTGTTCCTGAAGAATGGGTTATCATGAGGGCACCTAGAGTGAATGATTTATGTGTGTTGGACATGAGTGTAGCAACTACAACAACGGGTCAGGCACATTGTTTTGTTTCAAGAGCAACTGAGAAGGAATCGCAATTGTGGCACCGGAAAATGGGTCATATTCATCTTAGAAAAATGAATCACCTGGTACATAATGATTTGGTTATTGGTGTTCATGTCAAAGGTTTTCATCTTGAGGGAGAATGCATTAGCTGCATCAAAGGCAAGCAGAAGAAGAAATCACATCCTAAAAAGAAAGTCAACTCAGTCTCAAGACCGTTAGAGAGACTACATATGGATCTGTTTGGTCCAGCAAACGTCAAAAGTATTACAGGGGATCTCTACTGTCTAGTGGTAACGGATGATTTTCAAGGTTTTCATGGGTTTCATTTCTGAAGTCGAAAGATGAGACGTTTGATAGTTTGATGGCGTTGTTCAGGAAAATTGAAAATTTGTACCAAACCCGAATTAGAAGAATCAGATGTGATAATGGTACTGAGTTCAAGAACAACAGGATGGAAGAATATTGTGATGAGAGAGGTATATTGCAAGAATTTAGTGCTCCTTACACTCCGCAGCAAAATGGAGTAGCCGAAAGAAAGAACAGGACACTAATTGAAACGGCCAGGACGATGCTTGCTGGTTCAAAGCTACCAGTAAATTTTTGGGCAGAAGCAGTATCAGCCGCTTGCTATACACTCAATCGGGTTCTCACTGTCAAGAAATTCAATAAGACGTGTTTCGAGCTGATCAATAACCGCAAGCCGAACCTGAAGTATTTAGAAGCGTTTGGGTCTCCCTGCACAGTTCTAGAGACTTTTGGTAAATTTGGTCCAAAGAGCATCGAAGGAATTTTCGTGGGTTACACAAGTCCATTAAAAGGAGTCTTTGTTCCAAGCTTGAAGCGGATTATTGAAGCACACAATGTTGAGTGTCAAGGTTACACAATGCCACCACAGAATCCAGGCGATTCATGGCGTTTTCATTATGACACTTTGTGGGATTCGTTTGACATGGAAGAAGAAAAGGAAGAAGAGGAAGATTTCTTTGACGAGTTGGATATTCTAAGAGAGTATGAAGATTCGCAGGAAAGGTTCCCAGCTGAGTATTCAAGACGACCGCAACAAACTTCAAATGATAATGAAGCAGGTCCGAGCAATGCTGGAGAACATGATGATATCCAACAAAATGAAGTTGCTCATGATAATCAGACGGCACAGAATGATAATCAAGAATATGAGAACATGCCAGTATTTGATCATGGTGATTCAGATTCTGAGGGGGAGCAAATTCAGATTTCAAGTCAAACAAACCCAGTCAGTGAACAAGGTGCAAATCAGAATGTTACTAATCTGGAAGGCGACGTAGATGTTTCAGACGAGGTGATGCCGAGAACTCTTTCATACCATCCAGAGGAGTTGATCATTGGAGAATTGCAGTCAGGCGTTCGCACTAGACGTCAAATTGACCAAGGCCTTACTTGTTTTTATTCTACAGTAGCACCTTTACAAACTGAGTTTTCACTTAGTTGTTTTATTTCGCAGATCGAACCGCGTACATATAAAGAGGCGCTAACTGAAGATTCTTGGGTCAATGCTATGCAAGAAGAATTGAGTCAGTTTGAGAAGTTAGGAGTGTGGAAGTTAGTAGACTTGCCTGATGGTCAAAGGAAGATAAACACCAAGTGGGTGTTCAAGTGCAAGAGGGACGATCGAGGGGTGATTATTCGTAACAAAGCTCGACTCGTAGTCCAGGGTTTCAGTCAGCAAGAGGGAATAGATTTCACTGAAGTGTATGCTCCGGTTGCTCGACTAGAAGCGATCAGAATCTTCCTAGCATTTGCATCTTGGAAAAATTTCAAAGTATATCAGTTAGATGTTAAATCGGCGTTTCTCTATGGGAAGGTAAAAGAGGAGGTATATGTCGGACAGCCACCAGGCTTCACCGATCCAATCCACAAAGACAAGGTCTACTTGCTAGATAAAGCGCTGTATGGTTTACACCAGGCCCCGAGAGCTTGGTATGAGACATTGTCTCAACACCTGCTAGCCAACAGCTTCATCCGAGGAAAAGTGGATGCCACTCTCTTCACCAAGGAGGTCGACGGACATCTTCTGATTGTTCAGATATATGTGGATGACATCATATTTGGGTCTACAAATGAAAATTTGTGCAAAGATTTTGAACAAGTTATGAAGCAGAAATTCGAAATGTCATCGATGGGTGAGATGAAATTCTTCTTGGGACTATAGGTTGATCAACTGCCTAAGGGAATTTTCATACATCAAACGAAGTACGTTCATGATATCTTGGAGAAATTCGGGATGTCAGGTTCTACTCCGGCTTCCACCCCATTAGCGACGAACCATGGGATAAACCCTGATCTCACCAGAGAGAAGGTAGATGAAACGATGTATCGTTCCATGATCGGATCGCTGATGTATTTGACAGCTTCAAGACCCGATATCATGTACCCAACCTGCCTCGCAGCAAGATTTCAATCTAATCCGAGAGCGTCGCACATGGTTATTGTCAAAAGGATATTACGTTACCTGAAAGGAACTCCATCGTTGGGGTTGTGGTATCCAAAAGATGCCGAATTCATGCTCGAAGGCTATTCCGATTCAGATTTCGGAAGCTGCAAAGTTAATGCTAAATCAACAACAGCGGGGTGCCAGTTCTTTGGATCAAGATTGGTTACCTGGCAATGCAAAAAGCAGACCTCTGTGGCTTTATCCACATGTGAAGCGGAGTATGTATCTGCTAGCAGTTGCTGCTCTCAGATCTTGTGGATCCAGCAACAGATGCGCGACTACGGTTTGCAATTTCTAAACACCCCTATCTTTGTTGATAATGAGGCAGTGATTAACATTACTAAAAATCCTGTTCATCACGCTAAAACCAAACACATTGAAATTCGTCATCACTTCATTCGCGATTGTTTCGAGAAGAAGTTGATACGAATTGAGAAAATCCACACTGACGAACAAAAAGCTGATTTACATACCAAAGTGTTTGATAAAACTCATTTTCAATACTTGTTAAAATTGAACGGTATGATTCTTGGCATTGATGAAGGTACCACTGTAGATGATGATGTTGAGAAGCAATCTGCAATGGTTTGTCGATTTTTTACTTGTTTTGGTATTTAGGGGGAGTAGGGTAATATTTTCAGAAAATACAAAAACAGTAAAAAATTTAAAAAAAATCCAAAAACATGAGATATTTTCAAAATCCAAAAACAATAGAAAACCAGAAAAGAGCTTGTGTAAAAAGGGAAAATGATAGTACATCGGCTTGACAGTTACGGTATGCTAAAGATATGTAAAGTTTAAAAGTGTTTAAACAGTCTCGCTGATGATGTGCCGATAGGTTTTTGCACATTTAGTAGGTTTGTTCGGGATATAAACCTAAAATCCTTACTTGCTTATTTCGTGGGGAACACTACTTGGATATATAGGTAACCCCTGAAATCTTGTTTTGAAGGATCCCTTTTTCTGAGATACTAGGTCTTTATACTCAGTGATATCTGGGGTATTATTCCGGGACTTCTGATAATGCGGAAGCAATGGCCTAGTCCCCGAATAATACTTTCTGCATTGCTTGAAATATAGCATCGCCCTCAGCTAAAAAATGATAAAACATTGAAAAATGCTAATCATGGCTGTTGTAAAAAAAGATCCTCTAAAGGGGACACACCAAAGTCGAAGCCGTCATCTCTCTGCTGAACGGAAGTTCTGACCTGAGCTCTCACGGTTCTTCGCATCTTAACTCCTTACAGATATCATCTGTGGTATATTCACCTGTAAGACTGAATATTGGGATTTGAATACGGGAGTATATTCAAGAGGTGGGACACACGTATAAGTTTAAGTCTTTAAAACACGAAATCCGTATCCTGGACAGATTGAAAATTGTGTGAGAATTTAAGTGGATCAGTATATCGACAATCTAAGCGAATTATTTAATTCTGAATATGTAATCAAAGCTTAACGGTACTTGTGACTTGTCGAATAGCTGATATGATTCCCTAACACGCTCACCAAAAATATATTTGTAAATAGTTTACATTCACTGCATTTTATTTTTGCATTTCATTTATAGTTTAGAAACTTTATTAAAAAACAAAAAGATTTTACATTTCTGCTTTATTTTTGACAAACCAAAGTGGAAAGCTGATCCTCAGATTCTAATTGAAGCAGATGCAGGAAGATTTATGAACTGGAGAATGAGTTGTGAGCTTAACTTGATAAGTTTGTGAAAGTTGAAAAGTTATAGCAAGTTCATTAATTTGAAACTTGTAAATTTTTCAGAAAATGTTTAAACAAAATGTCAGTGTGAATTGTCTCAGATCAACCAAGGTCATTAAGTTGGACTTGGTAGATTAATTGAGTAATCAGGGTCATTAACTTGGACCTGAATACTTAAGTGGATTTCTAATTCTGACAAGATTATTGAATGAAGGTGAATGGTAAGTTTGAATTGAAACTGTTATTGTTATATATCTTATATTTGGGTAGAGATTGTGCAGATAACAGGAATCAAGTTCCCCATGGCAAAGAAAATGTTAAAGTTTGAATCAGAATTTGAGCCCTAGCTTATCGAGAGGGGGAGTCTGCGAAAGGGGGAGTCAAAATTCTGGATCAATATTCAAAGGGGAGATTGAAGATTAAAATCTGAAGATAAAGATTGAAGGGAGTTTTACAATGTCAAGACAATTTGGATAGAAAGACTAAGACTAAAGACTCGACGCCGAAGACTTCGTCAACATCCAAGGGGGAGTCTGTTGGTGCATCTAGTGTCTGTTAACTTTGTCTTAATCGAGTCTTATGTCTAGATAGGATAAACGAGTGCACAACAGGGATCAAATTAGGGTTTGTATGTACTAATGTGAGTAATTTCGTTTGAAGGAGTCAAGGTGCAGTTCAAACGAAATTATCCAAAGTAATTTCGTTTGAAGTGAACCATGTCACTTTTAAACGAAATCATACCAACTATATATAGGTGTTGTGCTGTTGTCATTTGTAACGGAATTAAGTGTGTGAGAGTTGAGGTGCTGCCGGATTTTTGTCAGAATTGTTTGTAAAAGCTCAGGAAATCAATAAGAGATAAAGATTAGAGAGGAACAAACTGTGTTACATCATTTACATTGATTCCGCCTTTGTTCTTGATGATGAACTACTCATACTGACTGTTTAGGGTCATCGGACGTTCCTACAAATTTTATAAAAAAAAATCATAATTTCAGGTTATTTTAATTATTCAATATTCTTATCTCTTCTATAATGAAGTAATTATTTATGTTAGTTATGTTAAAATCGGTACAAAACAAATGTGTTTTACCGATAATATATGCCGATTTAATTGAATTATAAGCCTTGACTTGGCTTGAAGATGATATTATAGGGTGTGGTTATGACCCTCATGATAACCATGACCTTTCACATAGACGTCATGTCACTCATCTTTGATCTACCATCCAAAACCAATACCTTGAGGGTGTGGTTATGGCCTAAACCACTCTACCCTTTATTTTTTAATTTATTTTTGTCTCAAAATTATCAAATAGGAGGGTCGTGGTAAACGTGGTTTAATCCATGAAAACCGCCATCAATCAAGGAGGGAGATGGTGTACCATTTAATTAATGGTCCTATGTGGAAATAATGTTCCAACTCATGCCTGATGCCCCCCACAACCCATAGCCTAAGTCCTGGCTTTATCCAAATGCAAGGTTTGATTTTACTCTCATATTTCAATCTGTCAATATCTACACGAGTTTAAGATATGTCTAGACTTTAGATGTATTATTTTTCTTTCATAGTTGTTAAATAAAGTTCTTGAAACCAATCAATTGTGAAACCTTAGCTTACATAAAAAGGTAAACAATTATTCATTTTCTGATGAATTTAATATTTGCTTCCACTATTTTCACACCCCTAAATATTATTTTTACATTCTTTTTCATTCTATCTCTCTATATATGTATGTATAGATAGAAATAGAAGGGAGAAGTATGTAAATATTCACTCTCTTTAATATTATATTAGGATGGTGCCAGATGCCGCGCGTTGCGGCGGCAACCTTTAGGTTGTTTATAGTCGGCGGAAATATGGTTGTTGACGGTTTTAATGCATACACTATATATAGTTATATGATTTTAAGTGAGAGAATTATAAAACTACATACTGGGGTTATATTAAATTCATTAGGCGGCGTTAAAGTTGTTACAAAAGGTCGTCTTTGTGTCATATTTTCCCCATAGGAGGTACTACCTAACAGCTACAAACTGGGGTTATACTACATACGTTAGTTGACACTGAAGTTTTTACAAAAGGCAATCTTCTTGTCTTGTTTTCCCCATAGAAGGCAGGTCTTGTATTACTGTACTTTAGGACCTGTATTTTTGTACGTTAGCAAAAGTCATTTTTTAGTCTTCGGTTTTCCAAAAAGTTGTTCCGAAAGCTTGTTGTTCTTTTACATGCGTTGGTTATGCTGGGAGCTTTGCCTTCTTGTCAGAGTCTATTAATGAAATGAAACCCTTTTGGCTAGTATTAGTTGAAACATAATAATTGAAAATCCAAAAAATAAAAACTAAAATAAAAAATAGAGCCCACATTGTAAATGCAGATTGAAACCCTTGAAAATCTTATTTGTAAACTTTGGGTCCAAATTAACATTGAAGGGGTCCAATAAAAAAACATACAAACGTAAATCATCAAATATAACATTCGATTTGAAATTTTATGTTTGACTGAACGGTATGATGTATAGTTTTTGCTGTTTATAGCCCAACCGGTGTGCTACCATTTTTTTTAATTTAAATTTAATTTTACGGCATTTACCAGACGTATAGTTCGACTGAACGATATTATGTATAATATTTGTTGATGTGGTGATGTCAATTTACCTGACAATTGTGGTAAAGCTCTTTTGGTTGCTGGCTTCTTGGGGTCTGGTGTTGCTGGTTGGATTGTTCTAGGATTTTCTGCTTTGTTCACGGCAATGCTATTATCATTTTTCACCGTGATGTGTAGCAGCTTTGGTTCCCCCTTTGTTTAAGTTATTTTGTCTGGCAACACCTCTGGGTTTCTGTTTCCCAGATTCATTACCATGTCACGACAACTTAGCATGACAATATCATTAAGGGCTTCGTTGTAGAAGACTGCCTCTGTGGAGTCTGTGTTATCTGTTATTTTTGCATTGAGGCAATACCTGTAGACGTAGGACAACATGCGAGTATTAGCCTTTTCATTTGTATGACATACTACGTGTTATGTGTGAGACTTACTTGAAAATCGGTTCTTCTTCTTCTATATCATCGTCCAAGCAAACGTATCGGTCTTTTTCCGGAAATGCTGTCTTGCCACATTTAGGACATTTCACATAAAACCAGGTGCGTAACTCATCGATTTCTGTTATTCTTGCAGTGCATGTGTAGTGTCCTTGTTGCTGCGTCATGATTAAGAGGTATTAAAAGCAAGGTTTGAGTAAAACAATCAGTTCAAGATAAAACTATTTCCTTACTATATAAACTTAAAGGACATAATTCATAAATAAAGTACATGAGGAAAAAATTAGTTTACCGCAGTCTTGTTGTAAATTTTCTTCTTCAGTTCAGCAATGGTGATGTGGTTTAATGATGCACGTTGTTCTGCAAGTGGCACTAATTCTTGAAATCTATAACAACATATAAATGGAAAAATTGTTAGTTTCTTATTTATAAATAATAATTTAGTCTTAAGAATTGAATGTCTTATCAAAAGAGTTGAATGTCTTATCAACATAGCTCAATCTTTCATTGTATACCTGTTCACGTATGTCTGAAGATCTGGGATCGGTGGATTGATAACAATTGTAGTTGATGTTGTGGACTCAAGTTGTAGTTTTTTGAAATAAGTTACCATGGTAGTAGTTATTGCAAATACTTTGCCAATGATGTCCTCTGTTTCAATCATGTTTGCCTTCTCATCCCAGAGTGTTACTTCGATTTCATTGCGCCTACAACAAATGTCTATTTATTGGTAAAGTTGTAATATTACTTTCAGATTTAAGTTGATACTTTACCTTTCATCTTGAATGATGATCTTTCGTAGCTTTTTTCCACTTCTAAACATGATGGGTGATACCTCCTCGACACGCCCTATGTAGTCTGGTTATTCATAATAATCTTGTTAGTAAGTAACATTGATTTCTTTATTAATTATATCTTTTTTATATTTTTACCTGTAAGTAGCTTTGGTAGCTTCATTCTTGGCGCAAGATCATCATAGGTTGCAAAGTTATAATAGTAAGTGGGTATGTCTTTGTCAAGTAAAGGTGTAAAAGTAGCCCTTTTCCCAATTTTCAGTGAAGCGACGTGTGGTACTGATGGCATGTATTGGCGTTGTGGAGATGAGACATACTTGTCAACCGTGTAACAATGTTGTACATTGATAAGTGAGTCAAAGTATTCTGCTTTGGTAACATCTGCCACTGCTTCAATTGCGTCTCCCTGTAATAGATGATGTTAATTTTTGGTTAGTAAAAACGTAAGTTAATTGACATTATAGAAGGAACCTTAGTTTGATGTTTAGTAACTTACATGTATATCAACTAATAGGTAACATAGGTCGATCATTTTCTCCTTGTTTTTAAAGTAGGGGATCCACCTTTTTAGAACTCTAACTTCAAGGGGTTCTGGTGGGTCTTCTGGCTTGACATGAGACACTCTTTTTGGAGGCATAGTAACTGCGTCTTGGATGCTAATTTACGGGTAGAAAAAAGAAAATAAGTAACTAATGTAATGCCAAAAAGGGAAAGTTATAGCATTTATTATATTGGATTTTAGACAGTAGTAGACGTTAATAAAAGCTTGTGAGATTTAAAGATGAGTTACTACTACAAAAACTGTGAAGACAAAAGATATGTCATATATCATTCTGTTGTACTTACTTTTATGTCACACTTGTGATTTCTCATTAATAATTCTACCTATAATGGATGGTAAACTAAAAGCATGATACTTTTCGTCTCTTTGGTAAATGTAAATTAATATAAAACGTAAGAGTTATTGTACGGACAGAAGAGCTATGTAGGACCACATAACTTGGACCTGAAAGGGTCCTTATTAGAATGGCTATGAAGAGAGACAAATGTCTCAAATGACTGAACCAGCCTTAAGATTGGTTAATGTCTATCTGATGTAGAAAATCAGAGTACACTATGTTCTTCGTAACATTGGATGGCATATCCTTCATTGGGGTTGTTAGTATTTTTAAAGAGTCTGGGGATGTTGCCCTTGATAATGCCACATATAATTGACCATGGCCGAACACTGGCTCGGGAAGGTATACCCCGATCTTGTTAAGTGATTGGCCTTGGCTTTTGTTAATTGTCTTGGCGTAGCATAGTTTAATCGGAAATTGCTTTCTCTTGAAACTGAAAGGTAATTCGTTGTCTGTGTGTGTCAGAGATATACGTGGTATGTACACACGGTGGCCAATTGCAGTACCAGTCATTATCTGTGCCTCAATCACCCTTGGAAGCAATTGTGTAATTATTAATCTTGTGCCATTGCACAAACCAGCTGTTTGATTGATGTTACGTATTAGCATAACTGGTGTATTTACTTTTAGCTCTAACTGATGTGGCGGCAGTTCACTAAAATTCAGCAAGTTCAAATACTCTGTCGGGTAAAGCATTTTAATATCACCATGGCTTCCTAAGTTGGGTATCATTGTGTCAGTGCTGAGATATGTCTTGCTATTCCTAGGGCTACATGCAAGAACCATGTTATTAATCTCTTGTGCAGTTTCATTTTTAGGACAAACAATTGCTTTGTTGTGAAGAATTTCAGTTGTCGGATTCTGCAAAGTGGCGTCATCATAGATAAACTAAATAAGCTCTTGAAGTGCATTATCACTATAAGGTATGACATAGTCTAACGGGATCTCGATGTTTCTAGTGTTTTGGGGATCGTCAACGTCTGGAGTTCCTAATTTCCCGTCACCTACAGCAAGCAACCATGATGAGAACGTTGCAATCTTGGCTCTGTGATTTGCGTCTAGATTCGTACTTTGCAAGCGCATGTTTTCTGTCAATTTGTACACTTTAAAATGTCTCCATAGATATGATCTTGGAAGAGACGATGATAAAATTACATTTTTGAAGCCTTTGGTATTACTGGTAAAGTTTGTTGGAAGTCACCCCCAAGTAATATGGACTGACCTCCGAAAGGTTGATGAGGTCTATTCAGCAAGTCTCTAAGTGTTCTGTCAAGTGACTCAAAGCATCTGCGATCATTCATAGGTGTTTCATCCCATATTATGAGTGTTGTTTCTGTTAGCAGCTGAGCTAGATTAGTGTTTTTCTTTATGTAACAGGTTGACTGATCTGTTAGATTGAGCGGTATCTTAAATCGATGAGCCGTTCTTCCAGCAGGAAGTAACAAAGACGCATTACCAGATGCAGCCACTGCTAACACAATTTTACCTTCAGAGCGTAAGGCCGAGATGATAGTAGTCCATAAGAATGTCTTGCCTGTTCCACCATAGCCATAAACAAAGGCCATTACTTGCTCATTTCGTTCTAATGTAGACAAAACATAATCGTATATGGTCTTTTGTTGTGGATTGAGAGCAGACTGTGATGACATATGTTCGATTGCAAGTTGTTGCCTGTCGTAATTTCTTTCTTCCATGAGTAGTCTATTTTTCACAGATACAACAACTGTTGGATTTGGCATTGGCAACCCTAACTCCGACAATGAGGAAGACGACCCAGTGCGCAATAATAGTTCAAGCTCATACAAAACATGTTGCATCTTATCATCATCGTTTAAGAGATGATGTCTATGCACAACGTCATCAGCCATTCTATGCCAATTCATATCCCATAATTGTTTAGGGTTTGACACCTCACAATATAAAAGCATATGTATGAATAGGTGTCGTAACTCAGAAGTTGTAGCCCAAGCAGCAGCCTCAACGAAGGTATATGACCACTCCTTGTCATCACCTAGTAATCCAAGCCTTTCGCATGCAGTACGGTATGTTGAGCATACCTCTCCAGAAACTGTAAGAATGTCCTCGAAGGATCGACAACCTTTCTGGTGTGACAGCAATAGACGCAAGTAGAAAGTTTCACCACATGTTGGGTGTACGTAGATAAGTCTCCCAATCGCTGGTGTTCTGTTTGTTATTCTACGTATCCACGTCTTACTTGAGGCATCCCATCCATACTCTGATAAAAAGTCTACGTAATTCAGATGTCGTCCACTCTCATCAATGCAATTGTTGTAAAGCCATTCTGTTAATGTAGTACGCCTTGATAACGGGTTTCTAACAATGTTTTCTAATTGCTCATTGTCCCTGAAAGTTACACCTTGCATTTCTTGCAAGTGAACAGCTAAAACCTGTACTGCAGGATTCCTTTGATGAATGTGGAAATCAAGAATTCTCCAAGCTGACTCATGTGGACAAATGAATCTTCCATCAAAATAGTTCTTAATCTCGTCGATTTCAAACGTAGTGTCACCTTCGGTATCACCAGAAGAAGAAGGACCTTTACTAATGTTAAAACGAATACGATCAGGCCCTTTGATATGTACTTAAAGAGGTACTTTATCAATATGCTCCACCCGCAATACTCTACATTTATGTGTGCTTGGAATTGTAACAGTAGGGTGTGGTTGTATGGGACAACATAACTGTTATCAAGAGCAACGCCACCTTTGATGACAATATTCCCAGTCGACCATCTTTTATAATGTGCATATCCGTTCTCGTCAATCACACTACTTTGTTGATAAGCCTTTGGAAAGTTCTTAGAGCACATACCGAATGACATACATGGTGCGTTGGGTCTAACAGTACCGCATGGTCCATGTATCATGAAGTCGGTAACAATCCTATGCAGATCCGGGTCCATTACAGGATCTGGAATTTCTGCCGAAATATACTTATCAACATGAGTAGCGTCGGTTATCTTATTAGTTTTGTCTATCCATAACAACAAATGACAGTGTGGTAGACCCCTCTTCTGAAATTCAATCGTGTATAAATCCGCAGTAACTTTCCCAAATGGCCTGTTATTACGAAGAAAGTTGACAAATGAGACAACTTTCATATGGAAAACGCGACCTATGATATCGGGACGGTCTTGCGCTTTAAGTACTGGATACTTAGTCAAATATCTACGAATTTCAGGCCAGTTAACGTTGCACGTAAAAGTGATGAAGTATTGAGGGTTTCCATGTACTCTACAAATCGCTAACGCATCCTGATAATGCTTGTACATGTATCGTGGACCCCCCGTAAATGATGAAGGTAGAATAGTACGTTTTCCTATATCACGTCCCTCAGTATCACCACAACGAATAGCATCATGTATGCCTTTCAACACGTCACTTCTTAGAGAACTTTGATTACGTCTATAATATTCTAACCTATTCTGCTCTATACACACGTAGGCGTCAACCAGATATTGCTGGAATAGACGACCTCCTCGCAGCAGCAATGTGTAGACGTTAAGACGATCATGAAGTTGATAACTATAGAACATATTCATAGACATATTTTTGTCCTCTTTTCCAGAAACACCAGAAAGTCGTAAGTCACTGGACCAGCCACTTTCCCCATAAATAAACAACAAAGGATATTGCAAAGCCATGTATAACGGATGAAGATTGCTTATTCGTTGTGGACCAGTAGCCTTATGCCGAATAACAATGTCATATCAATCAAAATTGGGGTCTTGGTCAGTGAAAATTGCACCAATGCAATCAGGGCCAGGTCTATCATAAGACAAAGAATTATATGAATTGTACAAATGAATTGTAAATGAAGGCAAGTTAGACGAAAGAGTCAAATCTCTAGCATTTCTGAAAAGCCTCACCAATTTATTACACCCCTCAAGGGCTGTAAGAATTGTAGAGACAACATCAACACTTAACCGTGAACGTGTATTGCCATCAAAGAATCTAAGCCTGTTTGCAATTTCGTTATCGGTATCATAGATATACATCTGCAAAAATCTTGGTGGTTCATTATCTGTGGGACACAATGAACCCAACGAATGATAAACCTGGCCCTCAACCTTAAACACGTATGGCGCAGACCCAGTATTAATAGAATCATCTACTTTGCCACCGAAAGAAGTCATTGCGAACATAGAGTTATAAGCACGTATGTTTGCTAGAAGGTCTGCTCGACCAAACAGATCAACGAAAACCGACAAAGGATGATTAGGAGGCGGAAACTTCACACGTCCAGTTTTACAACATTGGTTATATCGAAGATGACGGGTGGTAGATGTAGCAACTATACGTTCATCAAACCAAAAAAAAGCACCACAATGCTCACAAACATTAGTACAGTCTCCATTGTCCAAATATAAGGAACGACCAGAAGAAGAGGAAGCATCAATTAACGAACAGACCCTAGTACGCTTACGTGATGATGACATCTTAAAATACAACTAAAAGTATCATAACAGTAACACGACAATAGTATTAACCTCTAGCATATATGCATAACCAGACGGATGACCAGAATAAAAAGTATCAACCTAAGAAGAGACCCTAGTACGCATGACATTTTAGAATACGACTAAAATTATGATAATAATAAACACGGTGATAGTATTAGCCTCTAACACGTATGCATATCCAGACGAAAAGTTAAGAAAAAATGTTAGTAAACCACACTTCAATAAGGCATAAAACATAACTTCCTTAATACCTATCTTAAAAGTAAAGTAATGAACTTTAGACAATCTTCAAACGATCCCAGCCACCAAAAAAAGGAAAAGGTTAAAAAGTTGTCCATCATATATGAATATAGGATTCTAAATTTCACTTTTTTAAAAGCATAGGGTATATAACTGTAACACCCCGAAAACGGGTTTGGTAATCAAACTCCGTTAATACTAAAAGACGGGTAAAGTACCGTTAGTAGTAAAATAACCCTGTAAATATTTGGATTTAAATAAGAAATCCTAATATTAAATACAAGCGAATCAAAGTTTTAAGGAATTGAGTTTATAAGAGCCCGAGTTAACGGGACTTAAAATAAAACGGGTTATAACTCTCGGGACCCACCAAGTAACTAGGAATATTAACCTAGTTAGTTAGTGTCTTGACATAATAGAACAAATATGGTTAAAATACCCTTTAAATAACTTGTGTAAAGTTGAGGGACTAAACATGGGCAAATGTAATGAAATTTAATTAAATCAAAAATTAAAAACACAAAACACACATACGTGTGTTGATGTCTGCGATTTCATCAGAGCCACAAGGAGCTCTCAAAACTCAACCCTAAACTTCAAGAAATTCATCAAATTGAAGGGGCAAATCAAGCCCGAATCGAAATCCAAGCATAGATTAGTGATCACCTCTGTAAAGGGATCATGAGGTATGCAAAATTTTACTATGTGGTTCCATCTTAAATTTTAGATGAACTTGTGAGATTCGAATCTGAGCTTGCATGTTCGTTATTTGGATAAAATTAGGGATGAAACTATTTCTAGGAGTAAACCCTAGTCATTATTTGTTGAATTGATGTTCATGGTTGTGAATTCATGATCATACACTCATGTGTCAAGTGGGTTTTGTAGAATTATGCTAAACACTAGGATTATTTTTGTTAACCTAGTGTATTTGAGCTCCATGAAGAAAATCCAGAATTTTTGATATAAAAATTTGACATGAACATGTGACATGATGCTTAAATCTTGGCTAAATAGTTAGTTAATAACTTGATTGTGAATTATATGAAATCATGCTCATTAGGTGTTTGATATAATGCCTAAGAGAAAAGAAATGTTGAAAATTCGGACTAAAAACGCATATTTGATTTGAGTGGCAAATTATGCGTATTATACTATAAGAGAGTTCTAAACATCTATGGTTGAACTCTATAGGCAAGGAAATCGGAACGTCAAGCGGACAAGCTAGTGGCGTTACGCGTTTGTAGGGAACGCTTTGAAGGTACGTAACTACGATTTCGTTACGTTATGCTTGATTTCGTATTTTTGCTAATAGACTTTAAAGTAGCATAATACATGAAATTTGCATTTAGTTGAAGTGACGAAGATCACTAGGTAAATAAACGGGTCAAAAGGTGAAATTATCACCCTTGACAATATCGACTAATGGTTTGTCGAGTTACATGTTTATAGGAATAAATATCAAATGGATACGTACATCGCTATTGCTTAGCGGCTACTAAGGCAAGGTATCGAAATCGGTCAATATATTGATCTGAGTCAGGTATGTATAATGATTCAACTCATCATGTAGAACTTGAGATTCTATAAGAGTTGGACAAGGTTAAAATATAGTTATTCGGTTATCTTTTAGGTAAACCGAATAAATTGAGTATGATTATGGGTTTATAAACAAGATTGTAGTTAAAAGGTCGGATTTTGGGTCAAACAAGTATTTAAAAGTTCCTTTGTAGTAAAGAAGGATGAAAATTTACCAAATTGCCCTTGTAAGCTAATCCGAACGAATGACCCTTAAAAGTGGTTCGGAAACGAGTTTTATGATTAAATAAATGCTTAGAATAAGAAAAGATAGTGAAAGATGTAAATTTTTGGGTCGAATGACTTTATACGAGCCTTTGTCGTAAAAAGATAATCCGAGGGGTAAAATTTGGAACATATAGATATCCACATTAAATCCATCACACATATAGTTGTGGTGGAAGATTATTTGATAAGAAATGTAGGAATAAGATGCTAGAAATGTATGAAAGCGAGTTCAAGTTCTAAAGTGCTTAAATACCCTTAACGGGTCAAAATAAGCATACGAGCGAAAACGTATTTAATTTGTGTAAGAAACTGGTGATTAGAACCTAACATGGTAGGTAACATTAAATTGAAGAGGTGCATGTGAAATAAGGATTTAACAAATATGTTTGTTTGATAAAATGCATAAACGGGTTAAAATTCGGTAAAACGGCAAGGAGTCGAAGGTTTGGAAGTCTCAAAATTTATTATGTAGGATGTTGGATTTTAACTCCATATGATGTAGGATTAAATTTCAATCACGTAGGAAGAAACGGTAGGTCAAACGGACAGGCGGATTGAAAGATACGAAAGTTTTCGTGTCAAAAACGGCAAAATGGAAGGGTCTGATATAGGGGCCACCGTAACTTACGGTGGGCACCGTAAGTTACGGTGGGGGGCTGAATTGCTACGGCAGATACCTCCTGCCTTACGGTAGATGTAGTTTAAACCAGGGGCCATCGTAACTTACGGTGCCCACCATAAGTTACGGTGGAAGCCAGTTTCAAGTTCTTGATTTTAGGATCAAGAGATCAATGTTGGAATTTCCTGATTTCTTTGTTTAATTTGATTATTCGACCCATCTTCCTTGTAGTACTAGTTATTTAATTATCAAAACTGACTTTTAAGTTGGTTTTGATCATAGGTGAATGTCGAGAGTCCCGAATGAAGATCAAGCGTCGAGCAAGAACCGAGCACACGTTACACGAAGCTTCCGCAATGCTGTTTCGTCGTTATTCTAAAACGATGAATTAAATTACACTATGGTGTTTGCTTTCAAGTTTAGAAAAGTTTTAATAAACCCGTATTTTCTTTGTAATTGTGATTGTAATCATGTGATTATGGACTTAAATTATACGAAAAACGTAAGATAATAACAAGGGTGTTACAATAACGTACAAAATCCATTGTTGAAGTACTAAATTTGGATGAAGTTAGAAGCAGAAATAGTAGCAACAACTTGAGACCTTGTAAAGCCAACCTCCAAACTGTGTAAGAAATAGGGAAAATAACATATTAGTAATGCGAACATAAATCTTTTACCCGCAGGACCGGCGACGGTGTGCTACTGCTAGTAAGGGGTACCCAGAGCCACTTAACCTAAGGAATTGGAATCTCCGAGTCGCTCACTTTCATCTTTATAGTTTTTTCGCTTATATTTTTAATGATACAAACCTTTCATTTTGCGTACAAATATAAATGGTGTATCAAATAAAAATATGCTACTCCGTAATAGTTAATGTTTTATCTATTTTTACTGATATATATTTAACGTTATATTATATATAATTAAATAATACTGTAGTTTTTAACTAAATAAATAGGAAATAAGAAAATCTTAAAGTCACTTTCAAGTATGAAAGAAACACTAAATAATTCGAAATATTCATGCAAGTCAACTGGAAAAAAATCAAGTTAATTGGAAATGCTTTTTATGATATTTGGTTTGAATATATATGATATCTAGCAATTCTTTAGGTAAGAATGTCATTCTGTGCATCACTAAAATGACATTTCTTCATCATTTTATTAAAATTAAAAACTATCTTTATAATCAAAAGGTTGTCAATGACAGTAGGTAAATGTTGCGTTTCGACTTTCCGAACTAAATTGTGGTTATGGTTGAGATGGTCAGAAATCGTCGTACATTGGTTGTATCGGACAGTAGTGTTGTAAAAACATCGGGTTAAATGGTGTTTGGGCTTTACATTGAAACTGTTTGGGGTTAAATGGGTTCAATTATTTAGCTGTGCACAATTCGGTTTTGACGAAAACTTTAAACTGAGACACTAATTACAACTTCAGAAAACGACAAACCAAACCAAACCAAACCAGCTAGGTCAGGTTGGTCAGCCGGACCGGCCAAATTTACCAGTTATTGCTTAACCGTTTCATTTGGGCATATTGAACGTTTAAAATTTTTAATCAAAATCTTTAATTTTTACTAAGTTTTGAAATGAATTAGATGGGTGATGATTATAATAAGTTCACATAGCCTAACTTATTGTTTTTTTTTATCAGTAACCATCAGCTAGCAAAACAGGTATTTTGCCATGTTCTACCCATCCATACACTTTATTAGATTCAAATAAACCTTGATTATCTTTCTTATTAGAAGTTTATAAAAGTATTTTTAAGTTAAATTAACATTATCAGAAACTTTAAAAGTTACATCCAAATATGAAAATGACACATTATTTTCATCAAGTAATCTAACTAAAAGAACAAAATTAACCTATAAATTATTATTTGTGGGTCAAAAAAATGTTTAAACATAAGGGTCCAGTAATCTAAGCCCAACAACATCAGCCCGAATCTAACTAAACATCCCCCTCTTTCCTGAAGCCATTTTTTTTTATTAAACTATGGTTTTTAACTCACATAAAATATGTGTGATATAAGCATTTTCATGTAGGTCTCATGTTGTTCTTCAAAAGAAAAGGCTCTTTTTACAAATGAATGGATAAAGATTATCTCAAGTAACGACTGAATTCAAATATATCCCAAAAGTGGAAAAAACTATGATGCTCAACTAAAACAGGGGTGGTAAGAACTACCGAATATATAATGGTTCACAATTGTCACGCTAGCGTTATTCTTTTGAAGGAATATGAACATGTATAAACGAAGTTGTTCTTTTTTTTTTTCTTTTACACAAAGCTCCGGCTTCACTATAAAACTTCTTATGAAATTAAGTTCACATAGCCTAAAGTTGTAACTTGACATGCGACTTTGGAGAAACGAAAGCGATCATTTGTATAATCAAGTAATTATTAGCATCTTGAACCAAACTGTTATACAACACTTTTGAAAACATTAACCAATACCATATTATAAAGAAATATAAACGAGAATTGATATCTTATTATTTCTCATAATCCAATAAAAAGCAAATATATACAGTTTTAACACAGAAACAAATTAACAAAGAATGCCATTGAATTGACAAATTGTGATAGCTATGAAATACTTACATGTACCTTATGTATTAGTCGTGTACATTCCTCTAGGTTTGTCTATTTGGGCTGTGGAAAAGAGTTTAATAAAAACCATGTACAGAATAAACACTATGTAGTCACACTTAATTTGGGGACTTTAAAAATAAGATCAACAGGTTGAGTGTTAGTAATATAACTTTTGGGTCGAGTTATTCGACTCATAGGCTGACTGTTACTAATATAACTCGCCAACATAACCACTTGACAAACTTTTGTATATAACTTAGCTACGCAACATACCCATCGGAGAAACTTTTGTATAACATAAGCGAGAATTGATATCTTATTATTTCTCATAATCAAATAAAAAGCAAATATATACAGTTTTAACACATAAACAAATTAACAAAGAATGCCATTGAATATCATAACTTGTATAGATATACAACTGACATTCAAATACAAAAGACGAAATCAAAAACCTTATTCTTAAAGATAAATGTCGGTGCACCACTCAAAAGACAATAATACCCAGCTTCAATTTGCTTAAGAATGCCATTGAATATCATAACTTGTATAGATATACAACTGACATTCAAAAACAAAAGATGAAATCAAAAACCTAATACCCAGCTTCAATTTGCTTAAGAAAATTGAGCCAGTATCTGTAGGAACCGTTCGCGTAAATTAAATAAAATAAACAAATTTAATTACAAGATTACAATTCAGAAATAAAGAAAGCAAAATTACAGGTACAATTACAACTGAAAAATAAATCAAAATGCAAGAATGGTGTAGAAGCAGAGTGGCTGAGTCACGTGTTCAACACGCTTCCCTTAAAACAAATTCCGAGTCTCCCAAGAGAACTCGTTTTGTTTCCCAGGGTACAACAGCCGGAGCAGTAGTACTGCCGGAATTCGCCTACAACCCGAAGGTTACCTTGAAAACTTGCTGGAGAAAGATCAGAGAAAGTAGAGAGGGAATGTTGAGTATGCTGTTGTAGCTGGTGTACTTCTGAAGTGGGTATGGAGCTGTATATATACAGCTCCTAAGTCGAAACAGTCAAAAAACGAATTAAAGAGAGGTTTAAATTGCATTAAACGTCTTCAATGCAATTTAATACGTCATTTAATTCTCAGTCAAAGCCAGTTAACTCGTCAGTTACGAAGCTGGACTGAAACTGCTCTGTTATTCAATGCTGGAAGCTTTCTGCGCGCGCGCGCCCAGGTGTGCACGCCCATGTGCGGTGCGGCCTCTTGGCTCACAGCCATGCGCGCATGCGCCACGTCACCATGCGTGGTGCGTCCTCTTGGCTCAAGTCCATGCGCGCATGCGCCACGTCACCTGTGCGGTGCGTCCTCTTGGCTCAAGTCCATGCGCGCGTGCGCCACGTCACCTGTGCGGTGCGTCCTTTTGGCTCAAGTCCATGCGCGCGTGCGCCACGTCACCTGTGAGCCTATACGAGCGCGCCACACAGTCGCGCCGTTTTGGTTCACTTTGGTGCGCCGCGCACGACACCTCCGGACCCATGCACCATGCGCAACCGTGCGCCTCCGTGCCACGTGTACTCGCGCGCGCATGCGCATGACTGCCACGTCATGCGCCGCATCACCTACCACTTGGTCCTTGCAACCCTTGTGCTCCACCACGCGCATGCGGTCAAAAATACAAAGGCGGCTCTCAAGCGGCTCGCGGCGATGCGAGCGTGCGAAGTGCAAAGTGCAAAGTGCAAAGTGCGCCATCAAAGCGCCACATTGCGCCTCATCGTCCACGCCACGCGCGCGCGCGCGAGCGTGTGCGAGTGCGAGTGCGAGTTAGGGTGCTCCGCACCCTTCGCGAGGACACTAGTGTGTGCTTCCATGAAACAATAAGGATGGAGAGTTCCCACTTAAATACCCCTTTAAGTTCCATCTCTCATCCGATGTGGGACAAGGTGCTACTTTCCCTTTTGTTTCAGCATTGAATGTTCCAAACACCCAACTTTGAGCATCGATATCTCATTCATCTTAGCTCGGTTTTGGACGTGGTTTAGTTCGTTGCGAAGGTCTTCCAACATAGAACACAAACCCACAAATAAATATATAAAACCCGCTCATTTTATTATATTTATTTCTAGCCCAAAATAGGAAAAAATCATTTTCCTATATTTGTGAAAAATGTTATTTTCGCCTATTTTTCCAACAATCCCCCACATGAAAAATGCTATTTTCATCAAATTTCCAACAATCCCCCACATGTATGGAAACGGATCTTTTCCTTACACTTTTCAACGATAAACTTCGACAGTTGAGTATTGCAAGATAGGTAGGTTTTAACCTTTGAACCTTCTTTTGTGAAGCGCACTTAGCTTACTAGCGGTGTGTAGACACGATGTCCTTGAACATACCCCCATTTGTGTAAACGACAATACACTTCACACAATACTCTCCCTGGTTTGGCCAACTCCTCATTGTCGTGTCCTATTATGGTCCTGGAACACTAGCCTGGTTCTGCGAGAGCTCTAGGATTTGTGCACCCCACAAATCCATTTGAAGCGACCCTACTTCTCTCTAACATAGGTGATTCCCATAAATCATTAAAAGCATCATGGTTATTTGATTTCCCGAAATCGTTAACCTTAATATGCTTAGCCTTACTTCAATGTCACTGATTGGAATGGACTAGGAAGTATATAACTCCCTTTTTATTCAGTTTGGGGTACTCCCCCACAGTGACTCCGCTTTGGTAATATTATTAAGTTGTCCTATTGAACTTAGATCTTGGGATCTCCAGTCAACTAAGTTAGGTTTCCCTCATATTCCTATTTACCACGGGCTTTAGTCCCATTCCTCTTGACGACGTTTCTACTAACTCTCTGCTTAAGCCTTTTGTAAACGGGTCCGCAATGTTATCCGCTGATCTCACATAATCAATTGTGATAACACCCGTTGAGAGTAGTTGTCGTATCGTGTTATGCCTACGTCGCATATGCCTTGATCTGCCGTTGTACATCAAGCTTTGAGCTCTACCAATCGCTGATTGGCTATCACAATGTACACATATGGCTGGCAAAGGCTTTGGCCATCTTGGAATATCTTCCACGAATTGACGTAGCCATTCCGCCTCCTCGCCTGACTTATCCAAGGCGATAAATTCAGATTCCATTGTGGATCTCGCTATGACCGTTTGCTTAGAAGACTTCCAAGCAATAGCAGCTCCTCCAAGTGTAAACACGTAACCACTTGTTGATTTGGAATCTTTATTATCCGATATCCAGTTTGCATCAGTGTATCCTTCGATCACTGCTGGTTGTCGGGTATAATGTAGTCCATAATCTCTTGTGTATCTTATGTATTTAAGCACCCTCGTGATAGCTTTCCAATGATCCGCGCACGGATTGCTGGTGTATCTACTTAGCCTACTCACCGCGTAAGCCAAGTCGGGTCTAGTACATGTCATTAGATACATTAGACTGCCAATAATTCTTGAGTACTCTAACTGAGCAACTCCCTCTCCTTTATTCTTCTTAAGATGTTGGGAGGTATCAACTGGAGTTCGAGCTACACTCGTATCTCCCGAGTTGAATTTTTCAAGAATTTTATCCACATAGTGAGATTGACTTAACACAAGACCATCTTGGGTTCTTATGATCTTTACTCCAAGAATCACATCAGCTAAACCCATGTCTTTCATGTCAAATCTCGCTTTCAACATGCTTTTAGTAGCTTTGATAATTTTATCATTACTCCCAATGATAAGCATATCGTCTACATAAAGGCATAATATCACATAACCTTCATTTGTGTCTTTGAAATAAACACATTTGTTGCACTCATTTATTTTGAAACCGTTGTCAATCATGACATGATCAAACTTTTGGTGCCATTGTTTTGGTGCTTGCTTTAAGCCATACAAAGACTTGACGAGTTTACATACTTTACCCTCTTGACCTGGGGCGGAGAAACCTTCAGGTTGCTCCATGTAAATCTCTTCTTCTAAATCGCCATTTAGAAATGCGGTTTTAACATCCATTTGGTGAACTTCCAAATTTCTTAAAGCCGCTATAGCAAGAACCAATCTAATCGAGGTTATGCGCGTCACAGGCGAGTAGGTATCAAAGTAATCTAGACCTTCCTTTTGTCTAAATCCTTTAATCACCAACCTAGCCTTGTATTTATCAATACTTCCATCAGTTTTCATCTTCCTTTTGAATATCCAACGATATCCAGGTGGTTTGCAACCAGGTGGAAGATCTACTAACTCCCAAGTATGATTTTGCAATATAGAATCAATCTCGTTCTTTATTGCTTCTTTCCATTGAGGTCCTTCCGAAGAAGAAACTGCTTCGCGATATGTATTGGGCTCGCCCTCAACCATATAGCTAACGAAGTCAGGACCGAAGGATTTTTCAACCCTTGGTCTTTTGCTTCGCCTACGATCACCCTCGTCAACCTCAGGTTGATCGTGTGTTTCATCTATCCGCGTAGATGAACTTGGACCCGCGTCATCTAACCATGTAGATGAACTTGGACCCGGTTCATCAAGTGCTGTTGATGAAGGTGTATGTGTTTGTCTTCTCAAAGGAAACACATTTTCAAAATACGAAACAACGTTAGGATTCACCTCCATGATAGTGTCTTTGTGTACATCAGGGTTCTTGGACTCATGTACAAGAAAGCGATGTGCACTACTTTGATGCGCATACCCAATGAATATGCAATCAACAGTTTTGGGTCCTATCCTAAGAGCCTTAGGAGGTGGCACAGTCACCTTTGCTAGGCACCCCCACACTTTCAAGTATTTGTAGGAAGGTTTTTTCCTTTTCCATAACTCATATGGAGTTTCGTCTCTCTTTTTGAGTGGTATCTTATTCAAAAGATAGTTAGCCGAGAGAATGGCTTCCCCCCACATGTCATGGCTCACCCCAGAACTTATCAACATGGCGTTCATCATTTCTTTCAATGTGCGGTTCTTTCGTTCCGCCACGCCATTTGATTGTGGAGAATAAGGAGGTGTACACTCATGTACTATGCCACTTTTTGCGCATAACTCGGCAAAGGGTGCAACATATTCGCCTCCTCGATCGCTTCGCAAAGCTTTTATCTTCTTTTGAAGTTGATTCTCAACTTCATTTTTATACAAGATAAATTTAGTTATTGCTTCATCTTTACTTTTTAGTAAATACACATAGCAATATTTAGTACTATCGTCAATAAACGTGATAAAGTACTTATTTCCACCTCTTGTGGGTACCGCTTTTAAATCACAAATATCGGTGTGAATTAAATCAAGGGGTTCGGTTATTCGTTCAACCGATTTGGATGATGTTCTTGTCAGTTTGGATTCTACACAAGTTTCACATTTATAGTGTGAATCAATATGGAATGTTGGTATACAATTTAAATTGATTAAACGTCGTATTGAATTAAAATTAACGTGACCTAATCTACCATGCCATTTATTTGAATTAGAAAACTCAAGCATATAAGTAGAAGTAGTAGCAATTTTATTCATCTTTTTGACAGCCATTACATTCAATTTAAACATGCCGTTTTGGGCGTAGCCCTTACCAACATACATTCCTCGTTTAGTAAGTACAAATTGATCGCTCTCAAATACTAAACGAAATCCAAACTTGTTAAGCAACCATCCCGAGACTAGATTCTTCCGCAAGTCCGGGACATACAACACGTTGCTTAGAGTGAGCTCCTTTCCTGAGGTCCACTTCAAGATCACCGTTCCTTCACCCATGATATCGGCGGTGGCTGCATTGCCCATATACAGCTTCTCATCTCCTTCAAGCGCCTTGAAGGTGGTAAAGAGGGTTTTGTCTGCACAAACATGACGGGTCGCTCCCGTATCAACCCACCAACCTTTTGGAGTATTGGTCACCGTATTGACCTCATCCATCATTGCACTTTTGTCGGAAATCATTGCCACCAAAGGCATTCCGTCTTCATCCACCATGTGCGCACGCTCACGCTTTGGTTTCTTGCATTGGTTAGCCCGATGCCCCGGCTCGTCACAGTTGTAACAAGTCCCTTGGAACGTTGGAGGTTTCTTTTTCACAACCCCTTTCTTCGGTCCAAGTTTGCTAGCCTTTGCTTTCCCTTTGTCCTTTTTCCCCTTACCCTTTGCGCCTTTAGAGGATTGCCCATGCTCAACCACGTTTGCACTAGCACTAGGCTGCACAAGGCTGTTTTTTAGGGCGATCCTATTCTCCTCTTCTATACGAAGACGAAGAACAAGGTCTTCCACCGACATTTCCTTCCGCTTGTGTTTAAGATAATTCTTAAAATCCAACCAAGCAGGAGGTAATTTCTCAATCATGGCTGCCACTTGAAATGTCTCGCTAAGTACCATTCCCTCGGCATGGATGTCATTTAGTATAATTTGCAACTCTTGGACTTGGTTCATAACCGGCTTGTTATCAACCATTTTGAAGTCCAAGAAACGGGCGACAACAAATTTCTTTGTTCCCGCATCCTCCGTTTTGTACTTTTTCTCCAAGGACTCCCATAACTCTTTGGAAGTCTTGATATTATAGTACACATTATACAGGGCATCCGAGAGACCGTTGAGTACATAGCCTCGACATATGAAATCCGAATGCTTCCACGCATCTACCGCGCTCAGAGCCTGAGCGTCGGTCTCCCCTTCCGCAGGTTGGGGAGCGGTTTCCGTCAAGAACCTCGCAAGGTTCATGGTGGTCAAGTAGAAGAACATCTTCTGTTGCCACCGCTTGAAGTGTAGACCCGAGAACTTCTCAGGTCTTTCAGCATGATTTGCCACTGTGGACGCTCCCACAATGTTGGCAGGGGTTCCAACGACAACATTCGTATTGTTGTTGTTTGAGGTCGACATTCTGAAAAAATTAAAATTAAAATTTTTAGTCAAAAAATTCTGATTTACGCACAAACCAGAAGGAAACTACTAAATTTTAATTTTTACCACAATTTACTGTTTCGGCTTCTAAGTCCAACTTTGAAGACCAAAAACAGAAAATATATAATTTTTAGAACTTACTAATTGGCTTCTAAGTCCAACTTTGAAGACCAAATCAGAAAGTTTAGCAATTTTTTAGGACAAAAAGCTGAAAGTAACCAGAATGGTTTTCAACCAAAGTCGCTCCTTTGAAGGTGAAAACCAAAAAAAATCTGTTTTTAAAACACAAACTGAGTGAAAACAAAACTGGTTTGAATCACAAACAGAATGGTTTTGATTTTACGAACGGTTTTAAAAATTTGTTTTAAGATTGTAGGAACCGTTCGCGTAAATTAAATAAAATAAACAAATTTAATTACAAGATTACAATTCAGAAATAAAGAAAGCAAAATTACAGGTACAATTACAACTGAAAAATAAATCAAAATGCAAGAATGGTGTAGAAGCAAAGTGGCTGAGTCACGTGTTCAACACGCTTCCCTTAAAACAAATTCCGAGGCTCCCAAGAGAACTCGTTTTGTTTCCCAGGGTACAACAGCCGGAGCAGTAGTACTGCCGGAATTCGCCTACAACCCGAAGGTTACCTTGAAAACTTGCTGGAGAAAGATCAGAGAAAGTAGAGAGGGAATGTTGAGTATGCTGTTGTAGCTGGTGTACTTCTGAAGTGGGTATGGAGCTGTATATATACAGCTCCTAAGTCGAAACAGTCAAAAAACGAATTAAAGAGAGGTTTAAATTGCATTAAACGTCTTCAATGCAATTTAATACGTCATTTAATTCTCAGTCAAAGCCAGTTAACTCGTCAGTTACGAAGCTGGACTGAAACTGCTCTGTTATTCAATGCTGGAAGCTTTCTGCGCGCGCGCGCCCAGGTGTGCACGCCCATGTGCGGTGCGGCCTCTTGGCTCACAGCCATGCGCGCATGCGCCACGTCACCATGCGTGGTGCGTCCTCTTGGCTCAAGTCCATGCGCGCATGCGCCACGTCACCTGTGCGGTGCGTCCTCTTGGCTCAAGTCCATGCGCGCGTGCGCCACGTCACCTGTGCGGTGCGTCCTCTTGGCTCAAGTCCATGCGCGCGTGCGCCACGTCACCTGTGAGCCTATACGAGCGCGCCACACAGTCGCGCCGTTTTGGCTCACTTTGGTGCGCCGCGCACGACACCTCCGGACCCATGCACCATGCGCAACCGTGCGCCTCCGTGCCACGTGTACTCGCGCGCGCATGCGCATGACTGCCACGTCATGCGCCGCATCACCTACCACTTGGTCCTTGCAACCCTTGTGCTCCACCACGCGCACGCGGTCAAAAATACAAAGGCGGCTCTCAAGCGGCTCGCGGCGATGCGAGCGTGCGAAGTGCGCCATCAAAGCGCCACATTGCGCCTCATCGCCCACGCCACGCGCGCGCGCGCGCGCGAGCGTGTGCGAGTGCGAGTTAGGGTGCTCCGCACCCTTCGCGAGGACACTAGTGTGTGCTTCCATGAAACAATAAGGATGGAGAGTTCCCACTTAAATACCCCTTTAAGTTCCATCTCTCATCCGATGTGGGACAAGGTGCTACTTTCCCTTTTGTTTTAGCATTGAATGTTCCAAACACCCAACTTTGAGCATCGATATCTCATTCATCTTAGCTCGGTTGTGGACGTGGTTTAGTTCGTTGCGAAGGTCTTCCAACATAGAACACAAACCCACAAATAAATATATAAAACCCGCTCATTTTATTATATTTATTTCTAGCCCAAAATAGGAAAAAATCATTTTCCTATATTTGTGAAAAATGCTATTTTCACCTATTTTTCCAACAGTATCATTCATGAAAATGCGGCTAAACTTATGTAACGCACAAATGCCCGAGTCAAAGGGTAACGCCTAAATAAAGGTGTGACGCCTATATGAAGGATATGGGTGTATTTTTTTTCTTCATTATCTTTGAGACATTTAAACAAACACTTGGCGTGAACTAAATTGTATTACAAAGAAACAAAATCCATTAACTCAATTTACCTTTCCTATCATTATTAATGGTGAAGCTATTTATCCCAAAAAAAAACAGAGAAAGAAAGAAAGAGAACCATTTAACCCAGATATATCAGTCACATTACCATCTTCTATATCACCACCATTCTTGCATATTGATGATAGTTTTGATCCCGTTTCACAGACCCACCATCACCAATTTCTTTTTTAGCCACAAACCCGTCTTTTGGTTGGCCAATTTGTACTTTTAGATTTTCTTGATTCGGGGTTTTTGTTAAAGATCTGCCATAGTTTCTTTTGTCAAACACACTCTACAAACCTTAATTCAGTTTCTCTCAACCTAATACCCAGCTTCAACAGAAAACCTAGAAGACGAAAGAGAAGAAAAGTAATTTGATACTAACCTGACAGCAGCAATGGTTGCAAGAGGCGAGAGCAAGCAAGATGGAGATAGTGAGAGCAGAATGATGAAAGATCTGGAAGAAATCCCTGGCCACACACTTTTGTAAAGAGTACGAGTTCTCTGTTAAGGGGCATTATTGTCTTTTGAGTGGTGCACCGACATTTAAGTTTAAGAATAAGGGTAATGTTGCAAAAAGGGACATACAACTCCAACCATTTACTATTTTTAAATAATTTGTATAAGAGTAAATCAATAGCTAGAATGTGAATCACTATTCACTAGGTGTGGACCTAAGAAAGGAAAAAAATATGTTTACGTTTTTTAGTTTTATTTAAGGAAGAAAAATAAAATATGTTGTGTTCCTGAATCCTGAGTTTCATTAAAGGAAGGAAAAGAAAAGAAATGGAAGGAAAAATAGTTTAAATTCTTTAGTTTTTCTTTCCTTCCGATTTGGGAGGAACTAGAAGAAAATACATCATTTTTTTTTTCTTTTCTCTTCTCTTCCTTTCCTTTCCTTTCCTTTCTTCTCTTTTACTTTCTTTTCTTTTTCCTTCCCTCTTTAAGTGAACTCGGGAACACAAGGGTTGGAGGATGGCCGCCCCTTATAAAATAAATTAATGTATTTTTTTAGAGAAAAATCGTCTCCTTTAAAAGAAACAAACGACAATTAATAATAGTATTCTTTTAGAGGGCTGTCGCCCCTTATAAAAAAGTTAATTTCTAGGTAAAAATCTTCTTTCTTAAATAAATAATAAAGACAGCTAATATTTTATATCTATATTATATAATAAAGTAAATCATATGGGGGATATATAGCGCTCTATAAGGTGATCTCAATTATTTTTTTCCGCTTATGTAAATAGATATAGATAATATTTATTAACAAGATTCAAATAAAAATATATTATTTTTATCCATGAATTTTATCTTTTACCCTAAATAAAGAGATATAGATAATCTTTGTGAATAAGATTCAAATAAAAAATATATTATTTCAATCCATGAATTTTATCTTCTACTATTTTGTTTTCCATTTATAATTATCATGTCTTAACTTTGTAATAGAGATCAGTTAAATTGAATTATAACAAAATAAGCATAAATAACTTATGGCTTTACTAACATTTTACACTTTTAATGTAAAAATATAAATGAAAATACAAGTAATAATAAAATACATAAATAATAACCTATAACAAAATAGTTTATGTTAACACTTAACAATCTATAATATATAATCTTTTAGGTTGGGTGGTGTAGCTCAGCGCCCCCTGCCACCTCACCATCTTTGGCGTCCCATAGCGCCCCTACCCCTAATCGTAAAACCAACGATAAACAAAACTGCCGTCAAATGTTTAGAATTAACCAACATTTCTCCAAACATTATACAACAAAAACTAACGCATACCTTAAAACCCTAGAGGGTTAGCAATAGCCTTAACCAAATAGAAAGATCAAAAAGAAACACACCTCAGCGTAACAATGGTTGTCCGAAGAAGAGGCCCGTCTAGAATCGTCGGAGGATTGACAAGTGAAGAGGCAAGCGGTGAAAAGACCAAATGAGGGGATGGTGGAGCTTTTCTACAGGGGAAACAAACGTACAATACCACAAACAAAACGTATAGCACCAAGAGGCACAAAAAGAAGTCAAACATAAAGTACAACACCATAATGTACATCCATGTTGCAAACTAATACTATATAAATTTGCATACAAGTAAATCACTAGCTAGAATATGAATCACCGGATACATTGATGCTTATATATGAGGGATTGCGGCCTAGGGGTATCAATGTCTATGTTGTAAAACGTTCCTTTCTACAAGTTGAAGGTTTTAGTCCCATACTAATGTAGATTTAAAAGTATGTATACATTGTGTTTGAGTTAACCGTCTAAAAAATGCATAAATACTATTCTTTTCAAATTCATTAGGGTTTTAACTTATTTTTTAAAATTAAAGAAACGATTTTTAACATATAAATTTTAATTTATGTTAGTATCAAACGCGTTACACTAGAAACTAACATTTGACTAAATTCATAATTTAAATCTACCGTTGAACCATCTTGTAACCAATTTTTATATGGAATAAAAATCAAAAAATAAAGTATTAGAAAATAATATATTTGTAAATTTTGGTGTTAATAATTCAATAGTTAAGTGGTAGGTGTCTAGGTGACGTGGGTGAAGGTGGGTACACGAAATTATGTATTGGAGAATTGGGACACAATTAACCTCGCTGTCTCCCTTAACTTTTGTTTAATTTCGATTAACTAGTGAGATGCCTTTGCGTTTCATGGCGGGTTTTAAACAGTAACGGGGTATGATTCGTTATGGTATATTGGTATTGGTAATAAATTTGACATTTCTATCCATATCCTCATCTATATATTTAAAATTTGGTCACTAGTATACCACTAAAGAAATAATTAGAAGAGATGAGTGGTGGTGAATTTGAACCATCGGGTGATAGACCAGAGGCTGATTGCAACCATCCACCAAAAACCAACGAATCTTGGTTAACCCCTCCACCAGCCTACCGTGCACCGCCACCAGCCTACTGTGCACCGCTACCAGGCCGTGCACCGCCACCAGCCTACCGTGCACCGCCATCAGCCTACCGTGCACCGCCACCAGGCTACCGTGCTTACCAAACATCGGTTATTAGACCTCGACGCTCACCCCGTTTAAATCCTAATTTATTCAACCCGGCGCCTCGGAATACTTATGATGAATGGGACGGTATCACCGATGAAGAAGCAAGTTTTGCTTACGACTGCGCCATGGTAGAACTCCAGTTTTCTTGTTTGCGAGTTGGTGGTAGTCAGTCAAACTACATGGATTCTGGGGAGGCCAAGAAAAGTGACCAGCGTTAGGCTTGGTTATTAATTATTAATGTTATGTTTATGTTTATAATTCGATAAAGGCGTATACTATATAAATAATATTATGTCTTAATTAAATTTTGTAATGGGTGGTACTACATATTTAGTGGTAAAATGTATGTTAATATGTTATCAAATAAATCCAAATTTTAGGTGAATTAAAAACAAATTGTATAGAAGCTGCCCGGTCAGAAATGATTGCCAAATCTGGATGCTCGCCGATGCATTCTTTCAGTTTTGAAAGGAACCACGTCCACGACTCACCGTCTTCAGATTTACCAATGCCATAACCAATAGGCAAAATCTGATTGTTTCCGTCCATGCCAACAGCCAAAAACATTGTTCCTTTAAATTCACCCTTCAAGTGGGCCGTATCTATGATAATAAGCGGTCTTAAATTTCTGAGAAAGCGCCGAATCTGAAAGCAATACGATATTGCTAAAATTTTGGGGTAAAATTTATTTATTTATATTTTAGTGTAACATTTAATATAGTGTTTGACTTACAACCGCACCTATGGCGACAAATAACATTTCAAAACGACTTTCAGAATCAGTGCGTATGTGTGTCACTGTTCCTGGATTAGCCTTCTCCAAGTTATAACAATAGACGGGAAGTTCGGCAAAAGAACTTGACGAACTACCTTGCAAAAGTTCTAATGCGTTACATTTCCCACGCCATGCTTTCATGTATGATAAATTGACTTTTTCTTTAATCCTAAAATCCTGTACAATTTCTGTCGAACGGTATATCCGTCCACAATCTTTGAATTGTTCTTTTAATAAGCTACCCACCACCATTGGGTTTGCTTGACGCATATGTGGATATGTTTGCGTCTTAGAACATGTATGTTTGTTGTTAAAATGTTTAACGTAAAAAACATCACAAGATTCCCGACTCGCTGCCTTGAAATTCCACTGGCAATTCTCATCAGTACAAGATACTTCGTAACGAGTTTTGGATGATCTGTCTACTTTATATGAAAAACTTTTGGAAAGACACATTTTTCCTAATTCCATTTTCATTTCCTGCTTGTTACGGAAAATATAACCTATGTAAAACTGGCTTTTATTTTCAAGAGGACAATTAACATTATCAGTAACTCCAGATTTATCTGTTGCGTTACATTCATCTTCAGGAAAAACATGTACGTTAAGATCGTGACATTTAAAATAATTGGAAGAACCCGCAGATGAACCAACACCAAGTTCTTGCACTACATATAATATAAACAACTCATGAGGGTTTCTTTCGGCAATATTGAAAAAAAAAAAGTAAGATCGGAATCATCAATTATATCAATGGGATCGCTAAAACTTGACATTTTGTAAGATAAACGTGTGATGTTTTGAAGACCTGTTGACTCGCTAAGATTTTTTTAAAACGTGTTATAAGAAATTGTAGTAGAAGTTTCAAAACCACGTCTAACAGAATCTGTGTGACACCTCAAAAATTCGTGTGCAATAAAATAACGACACGTGTCATACAAGACAAAATGTTAGAAACCTGGATCTAGTCAAAGATGTATGGTAGGATTTAAAGCGTCGACATGTTAATTAAAATACCTCTGATCGACCAAAATTATAAATCCCAAGATCCTGACTTATGTTAAACATCTGACAATACCCAAGACCGAGTATTTTAATAATGAATTATTGCACAAGACAGGATCCTATGAAATTCTACGATAAACCCTTCCTTTACGACTTTTTGATAATGTCCAAGACATTGTACATCACAAAAGTGATTTAAAATGTTCAAATGCACGTTCTTGAGGTCCCTTACTGTAAATTCGAAGCCCACAATTCGTTTATACCCACTTGCCCTTTCAAAACTTCAACGAACAACAAGTTTTCACCTTCTGCCAAGGGCTTACGCACCGCAAGGGTCAACCCTTACGGTGCGCAAGCGTTGCCCAGCGATAATAAAACCGGCAGTAGCCTGTTTTCTGCATTTTAACCGACTTAGTTGATATTTCTTCATTCATGGGCGACCCCTAAAAAGTTCCTAGACCCTAGGGACACATGTGGGAGAGTTGTGGTCATTTGTAGCCTTACATGTAAAAAATTCATGGTGTTTAAAACACTATATAAGGCCTCCAAGTTTGCAAACATTCTTGCATTCACTTCTGATCAATTGAGGAGCACAACAGCAGACCCAAGACCTTCCTAATCATTCATTATACACTTGTAAGTTTGCTTAACCTTCTCTAATAGTGTTTAGCTTAGTTATTTAGCTAAAAGTCAAACCGTCGTAATTACGGTTTGACTTCGAGATTATTTATAATTGGCTCAGTCATAACTCGAATTAAGAGTACCTTTAAGTAGGTAATTAAGTGGTTAATAAACCCTTAAAAGGGTACTCACTGATTCCTGATCTAACCAGGTCTAATGACAGGTCAAACGTTGTCCGAAAAAGTCAACAGAATAGTAATTTTCGAATTAACACGCGATTAGCATTGTAGAAGGCGTGTAACCTATTTTATCGCTCATATAACTTTGTAATAAGTATAAAAACTTGTCTAAGCTGGTTTGATTCGACAACTTTTTGTTTAAGATCGATTCGGAACCGAAAGGCTCATAGTTTGACTTTCTGCTTTGACTTCGGTTCTGACCCGATTTAGGTAGGTTTAGACATGCCTTAAAGTTCCATTAGGACCTAGTTACATGTTGGTATAACCCTCTGCGTTTATACCACTTGAACCCTCGATTGTCCGACGTTTCCGTTAATTGCTTAAATAGTGACCATAATGCCCTTATGACCATAAAATGAGAATTTTAGAAATATGAAAGTACAATAATCTTAGTTACTGATTATTAAACATGTCTGTAAATTTTCACATCAGTTGGACGTATAGATTAGGAGTTATGCTCAATGACGTAATTAGAACGCTTCTTTGTGATTAAACGGCGTCATTAGCGTAAAGCCTATCTAAACCCAATTTTTGACACCAAACCTTTTACCCACTGATGTAATATAATATTTTGGGATTTTTGAAGATTTTTAATTATTTTTAAACTGATCATAAGCTAGGATTAGTGCCTTGATTCGGTAAATACCGAATATACCCTTTTCGGCCATAAAATGAGTTTTACAAATCCTTTTGATACCAATCCAATTGCTACTGATTTTAAATAATAAATGAAGTGTTTTGAACCTGTTTAACTGATCAGAAAACTCAGAATCCTATTTAAACCCGTACGTCGCTTAAAACGGCTTTATACGCGTATTAAACGAATAGTAAGGGTTTAAAACCATTTTGCCACATAAGACTTAACACCAACGGATATAACCTGTTAAGTTAAGTTGTTTTACTGATAAAATCAGACCCGGATCACAGAAGCTTAGTTAATCCCTATTATAATCTTTAAAATGACCAAAATACCCCTACGGGGCTTAAGATGAGATTAAACTCGTTTTGGGCATAATGGAAGGTATCCTACTGATATCACAACATATTTAAGGCATGTTAACTTAGGAAACCTATTTAGGACTCTTACGGTTACCCGTTACGCTCCATGCGCGTTCGGTTCAGTTTATGTGACTAGTTTACATAAGTTAGCCGAAACGGGTCAAACCTTATCGGTTTTATCTCAAAATCCAGAATGTGTATAATATACCCATATTAAGCAAGTCTTCAAACTTTTCGGGTCTAAATCACATTCTATCCGGTCTTCGCTTAATCGTGCATACGAACCGTATCTTTAAAATTAACCGGTCTAAGCTTAAGCTTAACTAAAGACCCGTTAGGATTCTAATAGGTTATTATAAACCTTCGTTCCAGATTAGGAGAACCAGTAAAAGATACTTGCACTCGCTGATTGTGATTTATACTTGCTCAGGTAAATACTTTTAACTTATTTTCCCTATACGGGCTTGGGGTACGGTATATAAAATACCGCTTGGTCGGGCATTAAATCTTTAATTATATGATGGTTAAAGTATTGAGATGTCTCGTTTAAATTGTTTTGTTTACTTAAAGCCTTTGGGGGGGTTAATGACCGTGTCCCGGATATCCCTGGCATCATTTTACGAAATGGCCACGACCTAAGCATGGGGCGTAGGCGTACGCCCGTCGGTGTCTCATATACATAATGTGGTGTGTCTATTGATCTTTAACCCGGCTCGATCCAGGCTACTGAACGCATAAGAAACATGTAAATCCTTTACAAGTATTATATTCGAATAATTATCCCAAGTTATAAAATATTATTTGTGCCTGGTGCCTTAAATGCTTTTTCTTAAACTCTTTTCAAAATGAGTCGGTTGATTGTATTTACCAGTGTAAACTGACGTATTTTCTCAAAAAGGTTAAGTGCAGGTACTACGCATAATAGGCTGGCTTTTCTCCTAGCATCCACAATAAGTCTCGCAAGCTTGGATGTCATAGACTGTTGAACACTGTTTCCTTTTATTTTGATCAACCTGTGGATTTATATTCAACTACTTGTGATACTTAATATTACAATATTGTTTGGTTGAAATGAATCTATACTTTGCTTCCGCTGTGCATTTAAATATTGTGTTGTTTGACTATTATGTTACCAACCACGTCACGATACTCCCCTACCGGGCCCACCGGTAATACGTGGAAATTTGGGGTGTGACAATCTGGTTGGAGCACGTACTCAAGCCTCCCATCAACGACTTCCCACTTGCCACCACAGTAAACAACAAATCTGACTGCCATATCAATAGAGAAAAAAAATATGAAGATAGATATTTTTTGTAAAAATTTGGAGATCAAATTTTGTAAAATGTTTTGAATAATGGTACTGGTACCTACAATCTAAAAAACGTGTAATACATAAAATAAATAAAAACAAAAACTCATTTTTTCTCTAAAGCGTCTCGAGACTCCTCATAATGCGTCTGTGTAACACCCCGAAAACGGGTTTGGTAATCAAACCACCTTAATATTAATGAATGGGTAAAATACCGTTAGTGGTAAAAATTAACCCGGTAAATATTAGGATTTAAATAATTAAACCTAATATTAAATAAAACGTGAATAAAAGCTTTTAAGGAAGTAAAGTTTATAAGAGGCCCGAGTTAACGGGACTTAAAATAAACTGAGTCATAATTTCCCCGAACCCACTAAGATAACTAGGAATACCAAACCTAGTTAATAAGTGGGAATATTGTTAAAAATAATTAGGTTGTGATCTAATTAATAACTAACCAAACATGAGGGGCCAAAGTAGTATAACTTGAAAATGGTTTATAAACTTATAAACATCACACAACACACGCAAGAGTGTGTGTGTGTGTGTGTGCATGCGTGAAAATGGCCAGGAGACAAGCTCCATGGGAGCTAACCCTAAACTCAACAAAACCTTCAAATTGGAAGATCAATCGAAGGCCAAATTCGGAATTGAATACATAGAAACGATCACCAAGTCAAGGGGATCGTAAGGTATGTCGAATTTCTAACATTCATGAAGTTATGAAAATTAGTTAACTTTGCATGATGCGATCTATGCATGAATTGTAGAGGCTATGGCCGAATTAATGAAGTGTGATTGCTTAGGAACAAACCCTAAGTATAAATTTGAAGTAAAATTGCTATGATTCGAATAATTTGAGGATTTACCACACTTAGACAAGTGGGTATTGATTATGTAGTGAAGATGATGATAAGTTTGTGTTTAAAATCATCATAGTTGATAGTAGAAACAAGGTACTTGAACAAATTACATGATTAGGTATTTGTTCATACATGATTGAAATGGGTTTTTATGATATGATGATGTTAGTGTTAAACTTGCGATTAGAATCATCATGTTAGTTAGTAAAGACAAGGTACTTGAACAAATTTGGTGTTTGAGTACGTGAATCATAATTACCATGAATTGGGTTTAGTATAAAAAGGATGGAAATGATGATAAATTCATGTTAAAAATGATGTTTGATATCATCATGTGTTAAGAAAGATTAATGTTGTGTTAATTCGATGGATTATGGTTATAAAACTTGGTTAATAAAGCGGATAAACGGTAGCCTAAGAATGATGCTACCGGGTAATTGACCAAGTAATAAAACGAGTAGTTGAATTACATTGTGTACCTACTTTCGTCAATAGGCACTTTGACTTTTAAAAAGTCAAAATGACCAAAGATATGATCAAATGATAAATTCGACATAAAACCCGTAGGATGTAATAGTCGTAAATGATTATGACTAATCTAACCATCTCGCGGATTATGATGATAGTTTGACGCTTGACGAGCTAGGTGAAAGCTTGGGAAGAAAACGGGTCAAATGAATCAAGAATGAAGAAAAATCATGATCCGGGTGCAAGGTAAGTATATCTTACACTACTCTTGAATTATAGAATGTTCTCTCATCGTATTAACTACGAATAAGATAAGTTAACAATCGTGATATAATGTTCCGACGTGTAGTTGTACGGAACAAGATAACCGAAGATGATAATAAACCATGTTTAATGGTTAAAAAGGAATAATATGGTTACTTAGTCAAGCAATGACTAATAAATATAGAATTCTTGATGGATACCTTATATGGTAAACCAAAACAAACGATAAGGGTAAAACGGTAATTTTGGTCATACGTTGACCGTAACCGTTAGTTTTGAAAGACACTTATGATGTAAGCCATAATAGGCCAAAAGTGTTAAGAAATGAATTATAAGTAAAATGACCGCACGGTGTAAACCGGAGCGAGTCATATAGACGAGATGGTAATAAATGTCATCTCACCAATACAATCGGTCACCTAGACCAAACGGGTCAAAAGGTCAAGATACCACCTTTTGACAATATCGACTAATGACTACCGTCGAGTTATATGATTTCAGGAGTAAATATCGAATGGATATTAGCATCGCCATGACTTAGCGGAAATTAAAGCAAGATATTAAATAGGTCAATATATTGATCCGAGCCAGGTATGTGTAATAGAATAAACACTCAATTAGAACGTATGGTTCAATGGGTGTTAAACTAAGTATAAGATAGACAATGGGTTATTTTAATGAGTAAACCGAATGTTTTAAATGATGGTCGTCGTGTTTTGGAAAGCACAATGACTTTTCAAACAAGATCATAACTAGAACGAAGGATTATGGGTCAAACATGCTTTTAAAAGACTTCATCGTAAATGAAAGGCTAAAAGGGAACAAAACGCCCTTGCAAGCTAAATTGAGCTAACGACCTTTAAAGGTTATTTGGAAACGAGTTTTATGATAAAATGAATACATAGAATAAGTATAAGAAGCGAAAGATGTAAATCTTTGGTCAAATGACTCTATATGAGCCTTTGCCGTAAAATAACAATCCGAGGAGTAAGTCTCGGATTATATAGATCACCACATTAAATCCACCACAAATATAGTTGTGGTGGAAGATCATTTGATAAGAAATGTGGAAATATGAATCTAGAAACAAATGAAAGCAATTCGTGCTTAAAATATGCTTAAATACCCTTAACGGGTCAAAATAAGCACACGAGCGAAAATGGGTTTAAGAAGGTATATAAACCCGTGATTTGAACCTAATATGTTAGAAAATAATGAATTTAATAGGTTCATGAGAAATAGGGGTCAAACAAACTGGTTTGTCTAATAAATACATGAACGGGTAAAAAATTTAGTGATTTTATTTTAAGCCGAAAGCTTAAAAGTCTAAAATTTTGTTAATCCGGATGTCGGATTTTAACTCTATGTGATGGAGAATTAAATTACGATCACGTAGGAAAAAGAATCGTGTAAATCGGATCAATAACGAAAGAGTTATGCTCGTTTTCGTAAAATCAAGCTTGGCTGGGAATATGCAGCACCAGCATCGCACATTCTGTCAAAATGGGACCGTGCCGTCGCGCCACGGCCAAGGCCTTTTGCCGTCGCGTGCGGCGACGGCCTAAAATGTTGAAAATTATGTTTATTTTGTTTATTTCGATTATTTGACCCAATTAACTTGTTGTACTTGTTATTTAACTATCAAAACTGACTTCTAAGTTGGTTTTGATCATAGGTGAATGTCGAGAGCCCCGGATGAAGATCAAGCGACGAGCAAGAACCGAACACACGTTAAATGAAGCTTCCGCGTCAAATCTTGATTTGTTTTGTTATAAGTGAATCATGTAAACACTTATAAATATGTTCTTGAATTGTTGTAAACATATGGGAATGTTGGTATGACAAGTTTTTGTAAAGTCACATTTTAGCATTAAAATGTGTATTTTATTTTAAAAATCTTGATTAATTGAGACGTTCGTAACAAGTTGGTAATCAGATCTCAAGGTTAAAAGAATTAAGTGTTCGGTTCGAGGCTTGATCGCAAATCCGGTAAGTACAAGTATGTTAATGGTTTAGCATTCTAAAGTGTTGTAAACAACACATAGGGTTATCGTGTAATACATGTTACCCCAATTAAAATGATTGCTATAGTTGACGAAATTTTGCGCGTTGACGCGTATAGTTGAAAAGCCTTGTATTATAATACGGGCATCCATTAATGTCGAAATTACTAACTGTTGTAAATGTTTTAGTTGAAGGACACTCGCATATGAAGATAGCGAGAGTTTAACAAATCGCGGATTTGATAGAGGAACGGTCCAAAGAGTATGCTCATCAAGGACCTAAATCGCGTAGTGATCGCGAACAAGGCCAATGGCAAGAGAAGCCCGTTAGGGCAAGCATTACCAGGTGCACATTTTAAATTTAATTGCACAAATAGTAATATTCAACAAATACGTAGAGATTGAAAGTTGCATATATAGATTAAAAACTTGGAAAAACCAGAATAGAAAATCTATCCGGGATATTGTTTCCAAGAGAAACAAATAGAGGCATTACTTACATGGGGTGTAATGTGAAAATTATAAAAAGGTCATGTATACCAGGTATTGATCGCTTACTCTGGCCAAGTAAGTGGTGAGCACGTGGTACCATGAACTTTTTATGATGGACATATTTACATCTGATGTAGTAAGGACAGGGTGAGTGGGACAAATTAAAAAGTACCCAAATGAATCAAATGAGCAAAATATTTGATAATAATGTAAACGCACAGCCGGGTGATGGAAGCGTATTACATTAGGATAATGAGCCCGAGTGAAGGGACAAAGATTAATGTAAAATGATTAAGATATGCATTGGGAGGGGGTGTACTTACACTCGAACCCGGAGAATGCAAACATGTAAAACGATTAAGATATGCATTGGGAAGGGGTGTACTTACACAGTTACACTTGAACCCAGAGAATACAAACATGTAAAACGATTAAGATATGCATTGGGAGGGGGTGTGCTTACACTCGAACCCGGAGAATGAAAACATGTAAAATGATTAAGATATGCATTGGGAGGGGGTGTACTTACACTCGAACCCGGAGAATACAAACATGTAAAATGATTAAGATATGCATTGGGAGGGGGTGTACTTACACTCGAACCCGGAGAATGCAAACATGTAAAATGATTATGATATGCATTGGGAGGGGGTGTACTTATACTCGAACCCGGAGAATGCAAATATGTCTCTTAACGGGCCGTTTTTGTAAAACATCAAACTTGAGGAGAAAGTTGGAATATAAAAGTGAAGAGAACTCTTAATGCATACCGGAAGGGTTGCAATAACAACGACTTCGGTAAAACACCCAGTTGATGGGTAAGGATTTAAACACATGCGTAGACCGAGAAACGGGAACTCGGATGGAAAGTTAAAAGACTCGGGTTTTGAGCCATGACTAAAAGACGACAAGATGACGTAAATAGAAATTTTGATAAATTATGTTCAACTATTTTAAAGTTGAACGGGTCGAACAAAGAATGAAGTTTGACATCCATAAATGATAAAATTTCACATGAATAAGTCAAACGGGTTGAATATAATATAATGCTGGATGGCATGAGTAAGCGCAAGCTGGATAACTGTAGCGTTAAATGCAAAAGGATAATGAGCCCGATAATGGGACATAATCAAATACGAACAATGTTGTAGAAGGCGCTAGGCGCTAGTCGGGCGGTGAGGTACCGCCTAGGGATTAATCGGGATTAATCGGAATGGGAATTTATATATGTAATTTTTCAAATTTATATATATATACACAATAATAGAAAAATAATACTTCAAAATTCACATAAATACTTCAAAATTCACATAAAAATTCAAAAATTAACCAACTTTTGACCAAGTAGACCGACTAGGACCGATTTTTACCGACCAGGACCGATTTTGACCAAAAAACCCATGGTCCAATTAGTCCGACTTGACCGACTTTTGACCGACTAGGACCGACTTTTGACCGACTAGGACCGATTTTGACCTGGACCGATTAATTGGCCGATTTGCTCAAAATTAGGCGATTAGTAGCCGACTAGCGCCTAGGCGCCGATTAATCGGCCGCCTAGACCGATTTCTGCAACAATGAATACGAATATATGTAAACTGGATAAAGGTGAGCATAAGATGAACCGACGCATGAATGACGTGAGAAGTCATAAAGTCGGAAAATTTGTCCGAAATGACAACGGAAGGGGATAAATCCTTGGACGTAAATTCCTTGGAATTGACATGAGTTAAAAAGAAAACTTGAAACTAAAATACAGTTTTAGTGAGAAATAACGTTTTAACAAATATGAATATTATGAGACGAAAGCGGAAATGGTTAATATCAAAGAACGTGGGTCTTAACACCGATGGATGCGAGACGATACGTCCGAAAAGAAGAAGCATGATAAAGAAAAGTCGAATTAGACTTAAACATGACGTGACACGCTCTCAGACAAGAAAAGAAATATAAAGAATGATATAAAATACAGTGAAGTCGTAACGTGAGTTACGAGATATGAAAATCAGAAAACAAGCAAAAGGCCAGGTTGGCAATAAGATATACCCGCATGACGGGGCATAAAGTGACGACGACTAATCAGTCTAGTCGGTAAAACCTTTCAAAGTCAGATTAATGTTACGACTTATACAAAGAACTTGTCGATATAAGATTAGCTTGAAGTAAGAATGTTGAAAATAAATATAACCGAGTGATCAGATGACAACTCGGTCAAATAAGTGACCAGAATAAGAAATACAAAATGAAAGTATCGGCCTACGAGGCCATACACATAAAAGGCGTATACGCTTTGAAACCAAAAGCACATTACCATACTTCCCTGGTAAGAGTATTATGTACGAGCAATGCTCAAGTGATCACCAAAACTAAGGTTCGGATGATTTAAACTAATAAAGTACGTGAGAAAGGTTTCGGGGACGAAACCTCGTTAAGGGGGGTAGACTTGTAACATCCCGAAAACGGGTTTGGTAATCAAACCACCTTAATATTAATGAACGGGTAAAATACCGTTAGTGGTAAAAATTAACCCGGTAAATATTAGGATTTAAATAATTAAACCTAATATTAAATAAAACGTGAATAAAAGCTTTTAAGGAAGTAAAGTTTATAAGAGGCCCGAGTTAACGGGACTTAAAATAAACTGAGTCATAATTTCCCCGAACCCACTAAGATAACTAGGAATACCAAACCTAGTTAATAAGTGGGAATATTGTTAAAAATAATTAGGTTGTGATCTAATTAATAACTAACCAAACATGAGGGACCAAAGTCGTATAACTTGAAAATGGTTTATAAACTTAAAAACATCACACAACACACACAAGAGTGTGTGTGTACGTGCGTGAAAATGGCCAGGAGACAAGCTCCATGGGAACTAACCCTAAACTCAACAAAACCTTCAAATTGGAAGATCAATCGAAGGCCAAATTCGGAATTGAATACATAGAAACGATCACCAAGTCAAGGGGATCGTAAGGTATGTCGAATTTCTAACATTCATGAAGTTGTGAAAATTAGTTAACTTTGCATGAGGCGATCTATGCATGAATCGTAGAGGCTATGGCCGAATTAATGAAGTGTGATTGCTTAGGAACAAACCCCAAGTATAAATTTGAAGTAAAATTGCTATGATTCGAATAATTTGAGGATTTACCACACTTAGACAAGTGGGTATTGATTATGTAGTGAAGATGATGATAAGTTTGTGTTTAAAATCATCATAGTTGATAGTAGAAACAAGGTACTTGAACAAATTACATGATTATGTATTTGTTCATACATGATTGAAATGGGTCTTTATGATATGATGATGTTAGTGTTAAACTTGCGATTAGAATCATCATGTTAGTTAGTAAAGACAAGGTACTTGAACAAATTTGGTGTTTGAGTACGTGAATCATAATTACCATGAATTGGGTTTAGTATAAAAAGGATGGAAATGATGATAAATTCATGTTAAAAATGATGTTTGATATCATCATGTGTTAAGAAAGATTAATGTTGTGTTAATTCGATGGATTATGGTTATAAAACTTGGTAAATAAAGCGGATAAATGGTAGCCTAAGAATGATGCTACCGGGTAATTGACCAAGTAATAAAACGAGTAGTTGAATTACATTGTGTACCTACTTTCGTCAATAGGCACTTTGACTTTTAAAAAGTCAAAATGACCAAAGATATGATAAAATGATAAATTCGACATAAAACCTGTAGGATGGAATAGTCGTAAATGATTATGACTAATCTAACCATCTCGAGGATTATGATGATAGTTTGACGCTTGACGAGCTAGGTGAAAGCTTGGGAAGAAAACGGGTCAAACGAATCAAGAATGAAGAAAAAGCATGATCCGGGTGCAAGGTAAGTATATCTTACACTACTCTTGAATTATAGAATATTCTCTCATCGTATTAACTACGAATAAGATAAGTTAACAATCGTGATATAATGTTCCGACGTGTAGTTGTACGGAACAAGATAACCGAAGATGATAATAAACCATGTTTAATGGTTAAAAAGGACTAATATGGTTACTTAGTCAAGCAATGACAAATAAATATAGAATTCTTGATGGATACCTTATATGGTAAACCAAAACAAACGATAAGGGTAAAACGGTAATTTTGGTCATACGTTGACCGTAACCGTTAGTTTTGAAAGACACTTATGATGTAAGCCATAATAGGCCAAAAGTGTTAAGAAATGAATTATAAGTAAAATGACCGCACGGTGTAAACCGGAGCGAGTCATATAGACGAGATAGTAATAAATGTCATCTCACCAATACAATCGGTCACCTAGACCAAACGGGTCAAAAGGTCAAGATACCACCTTTTGACAATATCGACTAATGACTACCGTCGAGTTATATGATTTCAGGAGTAAATATCGAATGGATATTAGCATCGCCATGACTTAGCGGAAATTAAAGCAAGATATTAAACGGGTCAATATATTGATCCGAGCCAGGTATGTGTAATAGAATAAACACTCAATTAGAACGTATGGTTCAATGAGTGTTAAACTAAGTATAAGATAGACAATGGGTTATTTTAATGAGTAAACCGAATGTTTTAAATGATGGTCGTCGTGTTTTGGAAAGCACAATGACTTTTCAAACAAGATCATAACTAGAAAGAAGGATTATGGGTCAAACATGCTTTTAAAAGACTTCATCGTAAATGAAAGGCTAAAAGGGACCAAAACGCCCTTGCAAGCTAAATTGAGCTAACGACATTTAAAGGTTGTTTGGAAATGAGTTTTATGATAAAATGAATACTTAGAATAAGTATAAGAAGCGAAAGATGTAAATCTTTGGTCAAATGACTCTATATGAGCATTTGCCGTAAAATAACAATCCGAGGAGTAAGACTCGGATTATATAGATCACCACATTAAATCCACCATAAATATAGTTGTGGTGGAAGATCATTTGATAAGAAATGTGGAAATATGAATCTAGAAACGAATGAAAGCAATTCATGCTTAAAATATGCTTAAATACCCTTAACGGGTCAAAATAAGCATATGAGCGAAAATGGGTTTAAGAAGGTATATAAACCCGTGATTTGAACCTAATATGTTAGACAATAATGAATTTAATAGGTTCATGAGAAATAGGGGTCAAACAAACTGGTTTGTCTAATAAATACATGAACGGGTAAAAAAATTAGTGATTTTATTTTAAGTCGAAATCTTAAAAGTCTAAAATTTTGTTAATCCGGATGTCGGATTTTAACTCCATGTGATGGAGAATTAAATTACGATCACGTAGGAAAAAGAATCATGTAAATCGGATCAATAACGAAAGAGTTATGCTCGTTTTCGTAAAATCAAGCTTGGCTGGGAATATGCAGCACCAGCATCGCACATTCTGTCAAAATGGGACCGTGGCGTCGCGCCACGGCCAAGGCCTTTTGCCGTCGCGCGGCGTCGGCCTAAAATGTTGAAAATTATGTTTATTTTGTTTATTTCGATTATTTGACCCAATTAACTTGTTGTACTTGTTATTTAACTATCAAAACTGACTTCTAAGTTGGTTTTGATCATAGGTGAATGTCGAGAGCCCCGGATGAAGATCAAGCGACGAGCAAGAACCGAACACACGTTAAATGAAGCTTCCGCGTCAAATCTTGATTTGTTTTGTTATAAGTGAATCATGTAAACACTTACAAATATGTTCTTGAATTGTTGTAAACATATGGGAATGTTGGTATGACAAGTTTTTGTAAAGTCATATTTTAGCATTAAAATGTGTATTTTATTTTTAAAATCTTGATTAATTGAGACGGTCGTAACAGTCTGTCAGTACTAAAGAGTCAAATGTGTACTTTGCTGATTACCGACGCATTAGATGCGTCTGAACAGGTCTTCGGTTGACACGTGTAGCGTCTAATGCCGCATAAGTTGTCACACCCCTTTCTAAGGTGGAAGCACGAGGTGTGATCATGAAAGGTTTTCATTGCATACGATTGGTAAACATACTACATGCTCATAAAAATAACTTCAAACACCATTAACATTTCACAACAGAAAACATAACTTAAGTGTTTACATCACGAGACAAGACATTGTCTGAAAGTTTACAACTTTATTTAAGGATAAGCATAAACGACATCCAAGAGCATGAGTAAGACCGCGCGCACATCCACTTTTAGTTACCTGAAATACATGTGAGTTTTGGAAAAACGTCAACATAATGTTGGTGTGAATTCATGCAACTTTTGTATTTCACGCTAGTATACTTTGTATGAAAACGTGATATGTATCTTGTAAAAATAAAGTATTCTTGTGTAAATAAAGCATTCTTGTATAGATAAAGTATTCTTGTGGTATGAACCAAATAAAGTATTCTTGTGTACGAACCTCATACAAATAAAGTATTCTTGTGTAAATAAAGCATTCTTGTATAAATAAAGTATTCTTGTATATATCAGGGTTGTTAATGGGTTGCAAGGCCATTAACATGTGACACGACATAGGAAGTCACCAAACCATAGGCATTTTTCTAGTTGTCGATTCACGACGGAGACACAAAAGCACTACTCGGTACTAGTTTTCACCAAGAGTGTGGCTGCCCGGTCACCCGTTAGATCTAACCTTTTGTTCTGCGGTCTAAGTATGTACACGATTACTGGTGCTTATGGTACCCTATTCGTGACACGATTTCTCGTATCATTCCTCAAAACGCATCATACTTGGTACTAGTTATCACCAAGAGTGCTTCATGTTTTTGTATCCATCATACCATTTGTAAACATTGTAATATTTGTAACATGTATTTCACCCCCGAAGTTATAAAACTGAAAACAGTTAAAAGAAAAGGGGGAGCATGAACTCACAACTTTGCGTTCCTACGTCGTAAACTTCACCGGTTTTTGCTTATCTAGCGTCGTGACCTAAACGTGTGTTATTAACGTTAGTCACTAGACTTGTATCGCACAAGTACAAGTCACTATCTTTTGTATATGTGTTCTTGTGTTAAAAATAATTTATATTTTTAACTATGTGTCTTACTTATATTATTTTCTCAAAAATAAATATAAGTATCTTGTATTTGTCTAAGTATGTTGTATGTGTATTTTTGTATCTTCACTACTTAGGAGTATTTAGTGTATTTTCAAGTCCTAATACACTATCAAGTATAATACATACTACATACACTTAGCACAAAATTTGGCGATCAATAAATATATATATTTTTCTCAAAAATATACATACTTAATATCAATTTTAATCTTGAAGAAAATCATCCTTTCTTAACACAAAAATTGGGGAAACCTTGGTAAATATTTTTAGATACATTTTTAGGGAATAAGTTTCTCAAGGACTTATATTTTTCTAACTGTCAAAATTTATAAAAATTTTGACAGAGTTTCCCCTAAAAATGGAGGTTTCCCATGTTTTCAAAACATGTGTTTATTTTCTTTTAAAGATCATCACACAATCAACAACTTATCAAGTGCCAAAATCAAGCAAAACACACTTCATCATGAACTCGAAGTTTTGTAAAAACTTGTAGTAACTTGGTAATGTTTCTAGTAGACTTAGTTACTCTTTAAAGTGTGTTTATTTCTCCAAAAATCCTACTCTTGGAAGATTTGAGTGTTTACAACTTGTAAACATATTTTACAAAAAATTTTCTTTATTAAATCTTCTTGTTTTTGTAGTGTCTTTACACTTATTTTATCACCAAAAATAGTGTAAGTTTAAGTAAAAACCAAGATCTTCTAAAAATCATTTTTTTAGACTTGGTTCTTTTAGAAAACCACTCATGAATCTGAGATTCACAAGATTACTAGCTTGCTTTGTTTAATATTTTCCAAGAAATCATTCACTCATCAAGTTCATGTCTTAACAAGAGGATGATCATCTTATGTTAGCACATAATCATCCCCTAACTTGCTAGATCATGTGTTTAATCACAATCTAGCAAGCTTCATGTAATGATCAACATCAATATTTCTAGTAAACAACATCAAATATCATTCATGCATCAAACAATATCATTTCACCACTATTTCATCATATTACAAGCTTTATGTTCATGTTTCATGTTCAAGTCTTTTAGTGCTCTAGTTATTTCAACTTAATATATCTTTTATCCAAGTAAAAATGGAAGTAACAAAGATTAAAAGAGCCTTACCACTAGCTTCAAGCTAGGGAAGTAAGATGATGAAAATCGAGTGGGTAAAAGCACACGGAAGAGGTCCTTCAAGATCCGCAAGCTCTAAACTTCGTTAGACACCTTCTTGCACTTTTAAGTGAACTTGGATTGAAGGATTAATGGATGAAGAAGGTGGTGGTGTTAATGGTGATCTCGTCCGAGGGGTAGTAGGGGAAGGAGGAGGTGAAGTGTGGTGCTTGAGTGTGTGAAAGATGATGGGCACTAAGTCCCCTTATAACCATGTTGTTGTTTTAACCTTTGAGTATTATGTCTTGAAAGTACAAGACAAATCCTTCCACAATCTTTGGTGAATCCAAGGAATATCACAAGTAATCTTGTGAGATCTTGGGAGATGGGGGGCCACTAAGGCCATAAATTATGGAGGGGGGGGGGGGGTAAGTGTAAATTTTAATCACTAAATACTTAAACAAGTTAGGTTTCAAGTGTAAGGTTTAGGTGTTAAACATATGTGGGGTTATATAGTGTGTTAGGGTGTTTAGTGATCATAACTAGCTCATAAATACTAAAACAATGCTTCTAATAATATTTTGATGTTCCGGGTAATGTCCGGTTGTTCGGTTAGATACCGGTTCGTTAAAGTGCTAAATTGCACCGTTTAGTGTCCTTTTGTAACACTTTCAATTCCCGACACTTGGGGAAATATTATGGATGACAATTCATGAATTCTGCATAATATATCAAGGTTAAAATGCTGAATTATGGCTGGTTATAGCTGAATTTAATAAAATTCTGCACTTAAAGTGCGTTTCGGGTGCTTTTTAGTGCGTATTTTAGCTTTCGGAATGTTTATATGTTAACCCTTGTATGTACTCTTGGGTTTTAATGTATTCTTGTCATTGGACCTACACCTAGGCTCCAATTCTATTGTCTAACTGCTTTCTGCAGAATTGTTGACACAATGTGTCTTACCGGTGAGTTTACTAGTATTTCTGACGCAACGCTATCATAAAGTAATTCTTGTAGTATAAAACATGCATGAATTCACTTGTATAGTATGAAATCAGACAATGTTGACATTTAAGCACATAATTGCAGTCATTAAATAATAATTAAAGTGTACGGAAATTACCGGTTTGGTGCCAGTTGTCACAGTCTCCCCCCGTTAAAAGAATTTCGTCCCGAAATTCAGGCTGATCTATCTCTCGCAGGAGTTTTCTTGAACAGGTGGGGATACTTTTCTTTGAACTGGTCTTCACGTTCCCACGTGTACTCGGGTCCGTTCTTAGAGTTCCAACGTACTTTGACAAGTTTGACAGTGCTCCTCCTGGTCTTGTTGACTTTCCAGTCTGTAACCTCAACGGGTTGTTCTGTAAATCGGAGGGTGTCATCAATATGCACTTCATCCGCAGGGATGATCACGTTTTCTTGTGTTGGACTCTTCTTGAGGTTGGATACATGGAACGTATCATGTACTCCATTAAGTTCTTCCGGTAACTCCAACTTGTACGCCACGGTACCAATTCTTTCTAAGATCTTGAATGGTCCGATGTATCGTGGATTCAGCTTTCCACGTTTTCCAAATCTTACTACGCCCTTCCAAGGTGAGACCTTCAACAAAACTTTGTCTCCCACCTCGAATTCTAACGGTTTTCGTCTTCGATCAGCGTAGCTCTTTTGTCGATCTCGAGCCGCCTTAATGTGTTCTCGGATCTGCATAATCTTGTTGGTTGTCTCTTGTACAAGTTCAGGACCAACCATTCGTTTGTCTCCAGCGTCTGCCCAACATAAGGGCGATCGGCACTTGCGGGCATACAGAGCTTCGAACGGTGCGGCTTTTATACTTGTATGATAACTGTTATTGTAGGAAAACTCAACTAAAGGTAGATGAGTATCCCAGCTGCCGCCTAGATCCATGACACATGCGCGAAGCATATCTTCTAACGTTTGTATAGTCCGTTCGCTCTGGCTGTCTGTTTGCGGATGGAATGCCGTGCTTAGATCTAGCTGAGATCCAAAGGCTTCCTGAAAGGATTGCCAGATTCTTGAGACAAAGCGTCCATCTCTGTCTGAAATAATTGAGATTGGCACTCCATGACGTGCCACGATTTCCTTTAAGTATATCTCAGCAAGCTTTCCAGTGCTGTCTTTTTCTCGGATCGGTAGGAAATGCGCGGATTTCGTCAATCGATCAACAATCACCCATATCATATCGTGCCCTCTCGGGGTCCTGGGTAATTTCGTTATGAAGTCCATCGAGATTTGCTCCCACTTCCACGTGGGTATCTCTGGTTGTTGTAGTAGGCCGGACGGTTTCTGATATTCAGCCTTAACCTTAGCACAGGTTAGGAACTTTCCAACATAAACAGCAACATCGCTTTTAAGTCTCGGCCACCAATAGTAGTCTTTCAGGTCTTGATACATTTTGTCCGATCCTGGATGGATCGAGTATCTTGACTTGTGTGCTTCATCAAGGATGACTTCTCGTATGCCACCATAGAGCGGAACCCAAATGCACTTCTTAAAGTACAAGGTTCCTTCTTCATTTGGCACCATATATCTCAAGATACCCTGGAGGTACTCAGCTTTACGGTTTTCCATCTTAAGGGCTTCTTGTTGCGCGTCATGAATGCGTGCAGTGAGGTTCGTTTGAATAGTCATTTCTAATGCTCGAACCCTTAGGGTCTTAACCCTTTCTTTTCGGCTTAATGCGTCTGCTACAACGTTTGCCTTTCCAGGATGGTACTTAATCTCACAGTCGTAATCGTTTAGCAGTTCGACCCATCGTCGCTGACGCATGTTCAATTCCTTCTGATCAAATATGTGTTGTAAGCTTTTGTGATCTGTGAAGACTGTACATCGAGTACCATATAAATAGTGTCGCCAGATCTTCAAGGCGAATACCACTGCGCCTAGCTCCAGGTCGTGAGTGGTATAGTTTCTTTCATGTACCTTCAATTGTATTGAAGCATAAGCGATGACTTTCTGGCGTTGCATGAGCACGCAACCCAAACCTTGTCGTGAAGCGTCGCAGTATACCACGAAGTCTTCAGTGCCTTCGGGTAAGGATAGTATTGGTGCATCGCATAGCTTGTTTTTGAGCAGTTGGAAGGCTTCTTCCTGCTTGTCACCCCAGTCGTACTTCTTGTCCTTTTGTGTAAGGGTGGTCAATGGTTGAGCTATCTTTGAGAAATTCTCGATGAATCGCCGGTAATAGCCCGCTAAGCCCAAAAATTGTCGAACTTCAGTCGGGGTTTTGGGAGCTTCCCAATTCTTTATGGCTTCTATCTTGGATGGGTCTACATGAATGCCCTTCTCGTTCACAATGTGACCCAGGAATTGTACTTCGCGAATCCAGAATTCGCACTTTGAGAACTTCGCATAAAGTTTCTCTTTCTTCAGTAGTTCCAAAATGGTTCTGAGGTGTTGCTCATGTTCTTCTTTCGTTCGCGAGTAAATCAGATATCATCGATAAATACAATCACGAATTTATCGAGATATGGTTTGCATACGCGGTTCATTAGATCCATAAATACTGCTAGCGCGTTCGTCAGTCCGAATGGCATCACAAGAAACTCGTAATGCCCATAGCGTGTTCTGAATGCAGTCTTTGGTATGCTTTCCTCTTGAATCCTTAACTGATGGTATCTAACTCGTGCATGAATAATCGAAGTGATAAAAGGGAACAAAGTACTCGGATTATATAAACGCGAGGTTGTTTCCCGATGATCAATTAATCAATAACCAACCCTAACCCTTCCCGTGATATCTCGATTGCCAACGGCACCAAGAACGTACGATTAAGACTAGAAATTGCACTATCGATTAACAAGCTACAAACAATTATGCATACACCATGATATTCAAGCAACGCAAGTTATCATTCTAGAAATTCAGAAATAAACACACAAAAGTTCAAGAGAAACCTTCACCTAAGATGGTCACCGAAAGTTTTAGCCACACATAGCTTGGTGAATCATCATAGCAATCAATTCAATGTTCATACAATCGAAATCACAAACTGAATGTTAGAAATTGTTCCCAACCAAGCCAAGATAGCCAAAATCGCCCCTAGTGTCTCCAATAACCGACCAATGATGAGAATAGGTGAAAAGGCACCATAAAACTGATTTTAATGAGGCAGTTACAGTTCTTCGCGTCATGTCCACCGTAACTTACGGTGCCACCGTAAGTTACGGTGGCCTTCAAGTTGTTACGGTGATTGTTGACTGAGCTACGGTGGGATCCAAGTGAATTTTAGGTCCACCATAAATTACGGTGGGACCGTAATTTACGGTGACAATCTGAATTTGGTGTTTTGTTCCATCTTTTGTTCCACGCATTGATGATGAAGAAGTCAGCCCATGTGCGTGTGTTGTTGGCCCAATAAAACTCCTTCAAAAGTCTTCACGTGATGGCCCAAGACTGAAATTGATGTTGACACCAAACTCTAGTGCACGTGACCTTCTTTTCTTCTCAATTGTTCCTCAAAGTCGGCCCAATCCAAATAATCCACCAAGTTTTCTATGCCATCAAATATATGCATATGTCAGCCCACTGTATGCGTGTGTATATATGTGCCGCCCACTGATGTTGTCAAATAATAATGATGATGTTGTTCACTTTGTTCCTTGCATGTGATATATGGGAATAGATGATGATGTGATTAATTAAATCATCAGGCTGCCAAAGTCCACGTGATTTTCTTTGATAATGTCGGCCCAACTTCCTATATGCGGCCCACTCCCTCTGATGATAATTGATGATGTGTTGATGATGATATTCTATTAAAACAATAATAGCTCCTATGATAACATCCAAGCCAAGTCCTTGAGAATTAAATCACTTGCTGCCAAACTTCCTTAACAGTAGCCTACGGTTCCAATTTAACCAAATTAAGCGATTTACCTGTAAAACACACGAACACTCGTAGTTATCACATTCACTATACATAACCGTGTAAAATATGGGATATGCACGTATTTAGCTCATTTAAGGGTTGTCCTACGGACCACCCGTCAGTATCCAGATCGAAGATCAATCTTGGAATAGTAGCCCGATCCTTGCAACTGGTCAAATAAGTCATCAATCCTCGGTAGTGGATACCGATTCTTGATAGTGAGCTTGTTCAATTCTCTGTAGTCGATACACATCCGCAGGGTTCCATCCTTCTTCTTTACGAACAATACTGGAGCTCCCCAAGGTGAGAAGCTTGGCCTTATGAATCCTTTATCCAACAACTCCTGGAGTTGTGTAGATAATTCTTGCATTTCGGATGGTGCAAGCCGATAGGGAGCCTTGGCTACAGGAGCGGCTCCTGGAACCAAGTCTATACGGAATTCGACTTGTCGTTGCGAAGGTAATCCTGGCAGATCTTCGGGAAAAAGATCAGGGAATTCCTTCACTACAGGAATGTCTTCAAGTTTCGGCTCCACAGCCTTCTTGTCTACAACGTGTGCTAGGAAAGCAACACATCCTTTCCTTAAGCACTTATGTGCCTTCATACAACTGATGATTCGCAGAGGCGCGTCTTGTTTTTCTCCATGTACGATGAGAGTTTCATCATTCGCCAAAGGGATGCGAATGATTTTCTCGTGACAAATAACTTCAGCCTTGTTCTTGGACAACCAGTCCATTCCGACCACTACATCGAAGCTACCCAATTGGATAGGTAAGAGGTCGATGTTAAATCTTTTCTCACCAAGTTCTAATGTGCAACCTCTAACAACTTCGCCTGATTCAACAAGTTTACCATTGGCTAGCTCTATAGAATAAGGAATATCTAATCTACTCGATTTTATTCCAAGCATACGTTTAAATTCCACAGACATGAAGCTATAATCGGCACAAGTGTCAAATAATATGGATGCAAAGTGATTGTTAACGAGAAACGTACCGGTGACCACATTAGGGTCCTCGCGTGCGTTCCTTGCTCCAATCACAAATGCTCGTGCCTGAGCATTGTTTCCCTTTGGGCAGTTCTTCATGAAATGATCCTTGCTTCCACAACTGAAGCATCCTTGGTTCTACCCATTTCCGTTACCATTCATGTTACCAGCACCATTGCGGTTTCCATTCCCGTTCTTGTTTCCTTTACCCCAACAGTCCTCAGTACGGTGACCCAGTTTTCCACACTTGTCGCATTTTGGAATGCGACAAACCCCTTCGTGATGACGCTTGCAATTGTTGCAAATGGGCAGAGTGCCCAGATATCTTTTGGCAGGAGCGTCATTCATAGTTGCAAGAGTTTTCGCCTCCTGAGGCAGGTTGGGGTCACGTTTCTTGTTGTTGAAACCCTTGTTGCTACGTGTCACTTGATTTAGGTTTGCATGTTTTCTTTTCTTGTCACCAGACGACTCAGCATGCGTCTCGGTCTTTTCGGTTGGGTTCAGTGATAACTTCTTCATACGAACACAATCTTCAGTAAGGCTGACAGCCAGAGTTACAGCCTCAGTGATTGTTTGAGGTTTGGCCAAAGTTACCATGCCGCGAAATTCTGAGGCCAATCCCCAAATGTAGCATTCAACGCGCTTAAATTCAGGAGTTACCATGTAGGGAATCACTCTGGATAGATCGTGGAACCTTCGAGTATACCCAGTAATGTCAGCACCTTCCATGGTCAAATGCCAGAACTCGGTCTCCAACCTTTGGAGTTCAGCACGTGAGCAATACTTCTCTCTCATTCTTTCTTTCAGTTCATCCCAAGTCAGGCCATAAGCGGCATCATCACCCAGGGTTTGGACTTGCAAGTTCCACCAAGTCAAAGCTTCATCAACAAACAACCCAGTGGCAAAAGTGACTTGCTGATCCGCGGTACACTTGCTCATACGGATAGTGGCTTCAGTCTTTTCCGTCCAGCGTACAAAAGCTACTGCACCTCCAGTGCCGTCGTAGTTCAGTGGGTTGCAGTCAAGAAACTGCTTGAAGGTGCAGCCTTGGGCTGCGTTTCCTCCAGACGAATCTCCATTCCCATTACGCCTGGCATTGCTTGGTCCTCCACTGTCTTCGGTGCAGTTCGCCTCGTGCTGGGCGATAGCTGCGGAGATCCTTTCCTCCAGTAGGGCGTTTAGCTCTTCAGCAGTTCTTGGCAGTGGGGGAGGAGGAGGTTGATCAGAATCTCGATTGTTCACAATTCTCCTAGGTGCCATGTTCTGACAGAACACAACACAATAGGTTTAGGCATTTGTTTGATATCGCCATACTAGACAGTAGTAGTATATATATACACAGGCATATACCACATAAGTGACATCAAACAATTATTACTCCAGCAGAGTACTTAATGGGCTGGGGGAGGGGTGTTCACATTTGCCCTTTTCTTGTAATGAGGGAATCTATACGTGACAAGACTTGCTGTGGTTTCTGTGCACTGAATTCCATAATTATGTATGCATCCATAATTACGTAACTCCTTGCACAGTCCACACAGTTCGTTTCATCCTCGTATTTCTTCCTTCAGATAGGTCACTGTCTTCAGGCGAAGTCACGTATACCTGTGACATTCTACTTCTAGTATATGTATATATCAATTATCACACATAATTGCAAGTAATTCTTAATCACAGACAAGTGCTACTCCAGTGCACCCTAGGTCTCGTAGTGTCTTTTCTTGACTCTTAGGAAACAGTTTCAGGTAGTGGATGTCGCGGAAAGTTTTATGCAATGAAAACTTTTTGAAAAATTGTTTTCGTGAAAGGATCCTAGAGATTGTAGTCTAGACTCGATAAGGAATCCTGGTTCACTACAATCGCAGCTCTGATACCAATCTATCACACCCCTTTCTAAGGCGGAAGCACGAGGTGTGATCATGAAAGGTTTTCATTGCATACGATTGGTAAACATACTACATGCTCATAAAAATAACTTCAAACACCATTAACATTTCACAACGGAAAACATAACTTAAGTGTTTACATCACGAGACAACACATTGTCTGAAAGTTTACAACTTTATTTAAGGATAAGCATAAACGACATCCAAGAGCATGAGTAAGACCGCGCGCACATCCACTTTTAGTTACCTGAAATACATGTGAGTTTTGGAAAAACGTCAACATAATGTTGGTGTGAATTCATGCAACTTTTGTATTTCATGCTAGTATACTTTGTATGAAAACGTGATATGTGTCTTGTAAAAATAAAGTATTCTTGTGTAAATAAAGCATTCTTGTATAGATAAAGTATTCTTGTAGTATGAACCAAATAAAGTATTCTTGTGTACGAACCTCGTACAAATAAAGTATTCTTATGTAAATAAAGCATTCTTGTATAAATAAAGTATTCTTGTGGTATGAACCATAAAGTATTCTTGTATATATCAGGGTTGTTATGGGTTGCAAGGCCATTAACATGTGACACGACATAGGAAGTCACCAAACCATAGGCATTTTTCTAGTTGTCGATTCACGACGGAGACACAAAAGCACTACTCGGTACTAGTTTTCACCAAGAGTGTGGCTGCCCGGTCACCCGTTAGATCTAACCTTTTGTTCTGCGGTCTAAGTATGTACACGATTAATGGTGCTTATGGTACCCTATTCGTGACACGATTTCTCGTATCATTCCTCAAAACGCATCATACTTGGTACTAGTTATCACCAAGAGTGCTTCTTGTTTTTGTATCCATCATACCATTTGTAAACATCGTAATATTTGTAACATGTATTTCACCCCCGAAGTTATAAAACTGAAAACAGTTAAAAAAAAGGGGGAGCATGAACTCACAACTTTGCGTTCCTGCGTCGTAAACTTCACCGGTTTTTGCTTATCTAGCGTCGTGACCTAAACGTGTGTTATTAACGTTAGTCACTAGACTTGTATCGCACAAGTACAAGTCACTATCTTTTGTATATGTGTTCTTGTGTTAAAAATAATTTATATTTTTAACTATGTGTCTTACTTATATTATTTTCTCAAAAATAAATATAAGTATCTTGTATTTGTCTAAGTATGTTGTATGTGTATTTTTGTATCTTCACTACTTAGGAGTATTTAGTGTATTTTCAAATCCTAATACACTATCAAGTATAATACATACTACATACACTTAGCACAAAATTTGGTGATCAATAAATATATATATTTTTCTCAAAAATATACATACTTAATATCAATTTTAATCTTGAAGAAATCATCATTTCTTCACACAAAAATTTGGGAAACCTTGGTAAATATTTTTAGATACATTTTTAAGGAATAAGTTTCTCAAGAACTTATATTTTTCTAACTGTCAAAATTTATAAATTTTGACAGAGTTTCCCCTAAAAATATAGGTTTCCCATGTTTTCAAAACATGTGTTTATTTTCTTTTAAAGATCATCACACAATCAACAACTTATCAAGTGCCAAAATCAAGCAAAACACACTTCATCATGAACTCGAAGTTTTGTAAAAACTTGTAGTAACTTGGTAATGTTTCTAGTAGACTTAGTTACTCTTTAAAGTGTGTTTATTTCTCCAAAAATCCTACTCTTGGAAGATTTGAGTGTTTACAACTTGTAAACATATTTTACAAAAATGTTTCTTTATTAAATCTTCTTGTTTTTCTAGTGTCTTTACACTTATTTTATCACCAAAAATAGTGTAAGTTTAAGTAAAAACCAAGATCTTCTAAAAATCATTTTTTTAGACTTGGTTCTTTTAGAAAACCACTCATGAATCTTAGATTCACAAGATTACTAGCTTGCTTTGTTTAATATTTTCCAAGAAATCATTCACTCATCAAGTTCATGTCTTAACAAGAGGATGATCATCTTATGTTAGCACATAATCATCCCCTAACTTGCTAGATCATGTGTTTAATCACAATCTAGCAAGCTTCATGTAATGATCAACATCAATATTTCTAGTGAACAACATCAAATATCATTCATGCATCAAACAATATCATTTCACCACTATTTCATCATATTACAAGCTTTATGTTCATGTTTCATGTTCAAGTCTTTTAGTGCTCTAGTTATTTCAACTTAATATATCTTTTATCCAAGTAAAGATGGAAGTAACAAAGATTAAAAGAGCCTTACTACTAGCTTCAAGCTAGGGAAGTAAGATGATGAAAATCGAGTGGGTAAAAGCACACGGAAGAGGTCCTTCAAGATCCGCAAGCTCTAAACTTCGTTAGACACCTTCTTGCACTTTTAAGTAAACTTGGATTAAAGGATTAATGGATGAAGAAGGTGGTGGTGTTAATGGTGATCTCGGCCGAGGGGTAGTAGGGGAAGGAGGAGGTGAAGTGTGGTGCTTGAGTGTGTGAAAGATGATGGGCACTAAGTCCCCTTATAACCATGTTGTTGTTTTAACCTTTGAGTATTATGTCTTGAAAGTACAAGACAAATCCTTCCACAATCTTTGGTGAATCCAAGGAATATCACAAGTAATCTTGTGAGATCTTGGGAGATGGGGGGCCACTAAGGCCGTAAATTATGGAGGGGGGGTTAAGTGTAAATTTTAATCACTAAATACTTAAACAAGTTAGGTTTCAAATGTAAGGTTTAGGTGTTAAACATATATGGGGTTATATAGTGTGTTAGGGTGTTTAGTGATCATAACTAGCTCATAAATACTAAAACAATGCTTTTAATAATATTTTGATGTTCCGGGTAATGTCCAGTTGTTCGGTTAGATACCGGTTCGTTAAAGTGCTAAATTGCACCGTTTAGTGTCCTTTTGTAACACTTTCAATTCCCGACACTTGGGGAAATATTCTGGATGACAATTCATGAATTCTGCATAATATATCAAGGTTAAAATGCTGAATTATGGCTGGTTATAGCTGAATTTAATAAAATTCTGCACTTAAAGTGCGTTTCGGGTGCTTTTTAGTGCGTATTTTAGCTTTCGGAATGTTTATATGTTAACCCTTGTATGTACTCTTGGGTTTTAATGTATTCTTGTCATTGGACCTACACCTAGGCTCCAATTCTATTGTCTAACTGCTTTCTGCAGAATTGTTGACACAATGTGTCTTACCGGTGAGTTTACTAGTATTTCTGACGCAACGCTATCATAATGTAATTCTTGTAGTATAAAACGTGCATGAATTCACTTGTATAGTATGAAATCAGACAATGTTGACATTTAAGCACATAATTGCAGTCATTAAATAATAATTAAAGTGTACGGAAATTACCGGTTTGGTGCCAGTTGTCACATAAGTATAGGCGTCTCTGGACGCATAAGAAAACGTGTCAGGACGCATCCGAAATCTGACAAGGGAAGCGTCTTTAGACGCATTACAAGACTCCTAAGGATGCATTAAATTCTGGCACGGGAGACGCATAGGAAGCAGCCACAGACGCATGCAAAAGCTGACAAGGGAAGCGTCTTTGGACGCATTAGAAGAGTCTGAAGAGGCATCCAAAAGCTGACACGTGATATCTTGGCGGACGCTTCCAAAGACTCTCAACGACGCATCGAAAATTGGACCCATCCAGACGCATAACACTAAGCCAGACGCAAGCTAAAGTGGATGCTTCTCGTAGACGCCTTGGAAGCGTCTTCGCTTTTCAAACGCAATCATTGAGACACGTGTCGCTTGATTATTGGCTGACGCATCTTTAAGCCCTGCAGATGCATTAGGTCCCTCGTAATCTGTGATGCCCTGCTCTAAGGACGCATCAAGTGACCATTTTCGTAAGTTAACGTTTTTCTTGGCTCTTTTGGTAATTTTCTCTTTATTTTTTGCTACATCGGTGGAAACTTTTCAACAAGTCACCAATATATGAATTACCCCACCAAACATATTTAACCGTTAAGCTCTTTGGCTATCCACATTCAATGAACCCAAAATATGTTGATAGAATATATATTTTTTATAAGCCCCAACAATATTTCTTCTGTTCAAATTCAATGTAAGATTTGCATTCAATACATATTTAACCGTTAAGCTCTTTGGCTATCCACATTCAATGAACCAAAATTATGTTGATAGAATATATATTTTTTATAAGCCCCAACAATATTTCTTCTGTTCAAATTCAATGTAAGATTTGCATTCAATGTAATTATATTTTTAGTGTTTTACCTTTTAGGAATAAATATTTTTATAAATAGTTTACATTGATATTTGAGTTTTTAATAGTTGCACTGAATTAATTTATTGCAAACTATGTTGAAGCTGCTTTCGGTATCTGTAGATAACATAAATTATTAACCAAACATTATTTTAATTTGGATATTAAATTAAACGTGTCCTTAAATCAAGTTAATTAAGAATGTTTCCGCTTTTGTTGCATGTTCCACTCTCGTTGTACAGTATTATTATCTATTAACTTTTTAATTTTAAATATTATCCCAGTTAAGCTAAATCTTAGCTGGCACATATAGTTTAATCTATTTATATAAACATAATTATAACATAAATAAACAATATTAAAAATGAAATGTAGTTTTCAAGTACAGTGATCGTGGATTTGACCCAATCTGCAGTTGACTTTTAAATTTTAGTCGGCTTCCAAGAAACATAAATTGGGATGTAATTGAGATCGTAACACAATGATAACAACTTGATTTTGTAAAAATAAAAAATAAAAAAATTATGGTTTTTGTAAAATCAAAACCAATTAAAAGGTAAGTCTTCAGTTTTGATCTTACATGTGATTTTTTACTTGTAATAAACCTAAGTCTACATTGTCCGTTTGTCTCGTTATGTTCAGGTCTGGTAAACGAGTATATCACTAAATCCCAAACCCACAAAAATAATAAAAACTAATCCAAAATTTGGTCCTGGACTCCATAGTGTGTCGAATTTTAGGTTTAACTATTGAGTTTAGGTTCAATTGTAATCCCAATATTTGATCTCATACATGGGGTATGCCAAAAAATCCATCTTTTATATAATTATTATATTATCAGTCATCCCATTGATTAATATTAACAAATTTATAAGTAGGTTACTTGCCAAAATAGCTTAGATCTGATTTAACATCAACAATTAAACTATGATTATTATTTTTCAAACATTTGACAAACATTATTATTTTTTTAAACTACAAATCTTTTTAACACCTTGATTTCACCTTTATCTTGCGCTTGAAAGGATTTAAATCCACAACCTTATATTTATAAGAAGAGACATTATACCACATTACCACTAAACCAATAGGTCATGGGTTGAGAAACATTATTTCATAAGATAAGTTTTCATAAATCCAATAAGTTTGTGCTGACAATTCTTGGTAAATTATGAGCCGTAAAAATATGATTGCCAATTTTTAGAATATAATATAAGGGTGATGATCAAATAGGAAGTTTATTTTGGTTAGGAAGGATAAGAAGCAATAAGATTATGACATGTGGCAAAATTTAAAATAAAGAGGAAGAGTATTTTAGTCAATTTTATCCAATCTTCTTCCTTCTTCTCCCCCACAATTTTCAAAACCCACCATCTTCAACCTTTTATTCACTTTGTATCTCAATAATCACTACATTATAGTGTTATTCAACTTTTTTGAAGAAACCCAGTTTAACTTCATACAGTATCTCATTTTTCCCGTGATTTTGAAGCGAATCACTCGATCCGTTCGATTCGATCGCTGATAAGTGTTTCTAACATTCAAATTTCGTCAATCGTTGAAGAAATCGGCTTCGATCCATGTAAGAAATTCTTGAATTGCATTTTTACGATCTGGGTTTTCAATTGAGTCATTGCGTTCTACGGGGGTTCTAAGGGGGCAACGCCCCTGGGAGCCGGGTCCAAGGGGTAGAGCCCATGGTTGGGGTCGAGCTGGTTTAATGCGTTTTAGAGAGAACGTTTTTTTTTTTTTTTTTTTTAGGCCATTACGTTTAAAAAAAAACATTTTTAAGTGTTTTTTGGTCCATTGCGTTTTAGAAAAACACATTTTGAAGTGTTTTTAGTCCATTGCGTTTTAGGTAAACACATTTTTATGTGTTTTCATTGTGTTTTAGAAAGAACACCTTCTTTTGTGTTTTTGAGCCATTGCGTTTTAAAATAAGACATTTTTAAGTGTTTTTTGGTCCATTGCGTTTTAGAAAAACACATTTTCGAAGTGTTTTTAATCCATTGCGTTTTAGGTAAAGCGTTCTAGAAAGAACACCTTCTTTTGTGTTTTTAGGCCATTGCGTTTTAGAAATAAGACATTTTATGTGTTTTCTGGCCATTGCGTTTTAGAAAAATAAATTTTTGAAGTGTTTTTAGTCCATTGCGTTTTAGGTAAACACATTTTTATGTGTTTTCAGTCCATTGCGTTTTAGAAAGAACACTTTCTTTTGTGTTTTAAGCTATTGCGTTTTAGAAAAAAAAAAAAAAAAAAAAAGACATTTTAAGTGTTTGTTGGTCCATTGCGTTTTAGAAAAACACATTTTGAAGTGTTTTTAGTCCATCGCGTTTTAGGTAAAACACATTTTTATGTGTTTTCAGTCCATTGGGTTTTAGAAAGAACACTTTCTTTTGTTTTCTGGCCATTGCGTTTTAGGTAAAAAACTTTCTTTTGTGTTTTTAGGCCATTGCGTTTTAGAAATAAGACATTTCTTTATGTTTTCTGGCCATTGCGTTTTAGAAATAAGACATTTATTTGTGTTTTTGGTACATTGCGTTTTAGAAAAAAAAAAAAAAGTCATTTTTTTACGTTTTTTGTCCATTGCGTTTTACGCAACTGAGTTTTCGGAAAAAAAAAATTCGAAAATATAGCAATAATATACTCGTTTTAAAGATAAAAAACGCTCGTATTATATCCTAACCCTATAATATAATTTGATAAAGTTAATTACACTGGTATTCTCTACTCAAATTTTGGTTTTTTTATGTTTGTCAAATTTCATGGATCAAGAACTCTGAACTTTGATTATTACAACCGATTGTATAAAAACTCTTAACAGATTCAGCAACAAATCTTCTCATAGCCTCACATACAGAACATCCACATGATGATCTGTATAAAACTCTCAAAAGATTTAACATACAACAGAATCTATATCTACAAAGATCTGAAACGCCCTAAATCAAGATTTCAATACGAAACCCTAGAGAAAGTGTAAAGTGAAGACTTTATATAGCAGCCGCGTACAAGTGGCCCTAAGCCCATCCAGTCACTAGCTATTCTGAACTCGGCCCAATATGTCTTAGCCCAACAGCATCTTATATTAATCCAGCCCACTCACGAAAGTCATGAAATATAAAATAACAAAAACATAGTATGAGACGTAAAGTATAAAAATGAAGTAATATGATCAAATGAAATAACACGGCTATTAATTTTATCATTTTAACAATGTTCTTATTTTTCTTTTTTATTTTGTTGGCCATTCTAACACCAACGTTTTCATTGTTTTGTTATGATTAGATAAACTATATTATTTAGCATTTGTTGTTTGGATAATCTTCATTGTAATTATCGTTATCGAGTTATGCTTTGATTAACTTTATACTCGATAAACGATATATAATAAGTTATGGAAGGTTGAGATCTATTTTATTAGCGGAATGAAATGCAAAGGTACGGATCATATCAGGCCCATTAATGATGGATGGAAGCCCAATAAATCAAATCTGGTCCATATTAAAGCAACCACCTCGTAGATTCATGTTGTTGTCAACAGAAAATATAGGGGTATAGCATATAGGCTTTCATTATTGACCCAACTAATATATTCCCATCATTGCTTTATTTTTTTAGGGTGTACCTATTTCCACACCCATTTGTCTATTGGCACACCAAAAATGTGTTTTTTGTCTTATATGCACACCCTGCAGTGTCGAGCTGTGGCCAAAGCGCGGCGTTTTGGTTCGGTTAACCAGACAAAGACTGACGGGTCTGTTGACCAGACCAAAACGCCGAGCTTTGGCCGCGTTTTGGTCATGTCAACCAGATAAAAGACTGACACCCGGTCTGGTTGACAGGACCAAAACGCGGCCAAAGCTCGGCGTTTTGGTCCGGTCAACAGACCCGTCAGACACCCGTCAGTCTTTGTCTGGTTGACCGGACCAAAACGCCACGCTTTGGCTACAGCTCGACACTACAGGGTACGCACATAGGAGAAAAAACATCTTTTTGTATTGGCTATCTACACACTTGGTGTGTAGATAGTTTGAGCCTTTTTTTAACTGTCAACGAATCCTTTAAATGGTCTATTGACGAAATTTACCACATCAGGATATACCCGCATTCCAAACCAGGGAAAACCCTCACCTAGGGCCGAAGCCCGTGAACACTCGCACAAAGGCACGACAATGCGGTGAGGTAAAACCCGCTCAGTTCAAGGATCAGACTAGCGATCGCCGCTTACTCGCTTAGTCTCTCATCATCACCAGGTGTCGCAACAACTAAATGCTGGAGGCAGGAATTAAAAATGTGTCACTTGAAACACTAGCTCATTGGCTCATCATTACTTTATTAAGCGAATGAAGTGAAATTGAGTTTTTATTTTTTTAAATAATACTATTAAAGTTAATAATATCACACAGATAAGTGACAGATTTAGTTTTTTTTTTAATTTTTATTTATCGACGAAACTTCTATATAAAAATATAGACACAACACCAATAAGAAAGTGGGACCCGTCAGTTAAGGAATTACACTTATAATATTAAAATCATACCATCCAGGCCAACTAACGTTACAAAATTTCGACCTACTCAGGGGCACAACTTTTAAGGGGTCAGGGGGTGTACCCGTCCCCGCCAATGTTTCGGTTAGTAGTGTAATTTTTTTGATTTTCTGTTCGAAATTTATAAAATTATATAGGTCCATCCCCACTAATTATTTTGCCTAAAAATTACCTACCCCTACCAAGTTTATTGTCCAAATAATTAATACATATTTTCGTATTGAGTTACATAAAAACGTGAAGAACATGGCTATTAGTAAATTTTTATAATTGTTTTTAAACCAGAAGTGAGTTTAAATAAAGTTTGAAACTAGTTTTTTTTTTATATATAAATTGAGGGTTCATTTTTATCTTAAGTGAAAGATGTTTAAAAAAAAGAACAATACGTGAAGGATTTGAGCGCCCATCTATCGACTTTAATAGAAGAAAAAAAAGAGTTATGTGTTCATGGTTCTTGACGTCTTGAGTCCTTTATCCTTCATCAAATTCGCGGAAACATGAAAGACATCGAGCTGGATGGAGGCGTTTAATCATGAATTTAAACAAGATAATCATTTATTTTATTTTCTCATTCATAATTGTTTAGTTCTTGCAGAGTGAACAAGGGTTAATATTGAATCGAAATTTTGGGCATTACTAGTGTTTTAAATCTTAATCGTATCATTTAATATGAGATTAACCTATGCATTGCATCCATTGTGATTATTGTTCAATGATTCCAAAATTTGGGTCTATAATGGTAGAACTGGGGTTTTGGGAAAAAGATCAATTAAGGAAGAAGCTTCACCAGATACTTACCATTTATCTCGCATCATTATAAATATTTTGGTCTTTTGTTTGTTAAACAATATTTAGTTTTTTTTTAATGTAAGAACAGGTCCTTTGAATGAATGATTATTTAGTTTTATTTGGAGTTATTATTGTTTGACATGACCCGAATCGAATAGCCGACCTGAACATATAACCTTAACATAGCGATAGAATTTTTTTGGGTCCAATGACTTTTTGCCTTTGCGGAACTTTTGGTCAAGTTCCGCCACTGGACAAACTCATAATCCACAAAAAGGAATTCTCTTTGAGAATATCCGCCATTCTATTGAAGTGTATATGGTTATTGTTGAACGTCTTTTCATTCCTTGCTTTCCAAATTTCCCAAACCGTCACCATCAAAACCGCACTAACCATTTCCTTCCAATCTTTTGATCCGTTGAAATCCTTGATCGCTCCTATCATCTGAGAAATAGATCCATCGCCATCCGGGAAAGGATTTTTTTTTCTTCATATATTACATGTGTATGTGTATTTGGTCCAAAATGAACAAATACATAATGACCCAAACAAATAAATGGTCTACACCCAAAACTTGAAGGATTATTGGCCGAATCCCTTTTTTTTGAATCCATAAGTTAGCAGGTCCCTTCTTTTCTTGAATGCAATTATGTATCCTTGCCGATGGTGCAATCAGCGATTGATCAATAACAAAAAAAAGTGATTTGATATTCGTGATTTTACAACTTGATATTGTGATTTGCTATTGCCGTTTGATATGTTTTTAGGTTCAAGTCTCCCAAGGGCCCCTACTTTGTACTTCGCTTAGTGCCTCCAAAAACGTTGGACCGGCCCTGCTCAATGGGCTTAGAATTATAAACTCCAACTTAAGGTTGTTAAAACTTTATCTCGACCTTGGTTTAAAAAAGCGTGAGGCGCTTGCAGGCATTTAGGTCCTAAAAGCCAAAGCACTAGGCACGGCGCACACGTGTTATGTACGTGTGAGGCGTTGCTCTATGACAACCAAAAATTCTACCACTACTAACTTTTGAAAACTTGTCCTCAATATGGGTCTGCGACCAGAGCTATATTAAAGTTTATTGATGTGTCTTGTAACAGTCACTTAATGGGTATTAAGTAACATGTATCCGACGGGTATTAAGTAACATGTATCCGACGGGTATGGACAAGGTTTTATTTTCAGGTATGGTTTTGGGAGTGCCTAAACCCGTACCATACATCGCCGATTGTCATCCCTAATTATTTCTCCCTATATGCATTCGATCATTCATTCCCTCTAGCAAGGTACTACGCAAGCTGCATTTTACCTGGTCCCATTGGTTAAATATCGTATTGTTGAGACCCGTGAGTTTTTCAGAGTGGCTGGTTATAAAAAGAAAACACATAATTGCACACCAAAAGTCTAGAACTTTATGTCTTACAACTGCCAAATCATAGTTTTTTTCCAAAGAACATTGAACAGAAAACGGAAGTTTGATACTACTAAAATCCACTAATATATATTATTTCAAACAGTCATAGTTTATCAGCAATTTTTGTTAAGGCGTCTGAAATCTTGTTAAGAGCTGACACCAAGCTGTCATTGTAGTCTCTTCTCTGGTCTCTCTCCAACTGACAGTTTGTGTTTTCCGCTTCCATTCGTGCGTTTAACATGTTGGCATTCTTCTCAAGAACGTCGATTAATCGATCGTTAAAGTTGTTCTCTCGGCATTCTTCTGTTGACACTCTTCTCCTCTTATATCCCTCTTGAGACATGCTTTCTTTCATATTACCTGCTAGATTTTATAAAAAAGTTTTAATCTTCATTTGCCTGTTTTAAATGGACGGGCTCGGTAATGGGTCAAAAGGGGTCGGGTCACTTTGTTCTCCATATTATTTTTTTAACATAATGATTTTAAAAAGTTTGTGCTTCTTTCAACCTCTTCGACCTGTTTCATTTTTAGCTGAGTTTCTAAATTTTACCTGTTTAACCCGTTGCAGATGAAAATAGCCCAAATCGACCCGTTTTAGGTAAATGGGTCAAATTTGACACATGATATTGAAAATGGAACCTTACCTTGGGTGTAATCCTGGTGAAATGGCTGATACCTCTTCTCTGTAAGTCAAAGTCAAATGTTAGCTTTAGGAGTTTCTAATGATAAATATTTGAGGGGTGTTTGGATGTGTGTTCTGGAATATATTATGTACCAATAATTTCCAGAACGTACATCTAAACACCCATCACTTGACACTAAAAAAACTACACAAAAATGTATCAAGACGTATGAAAAGTCACCTGAAATAGGCACCGCATCAGGGATCGGATTATCATGACCTTTCCCATTTCCGACCTCCACCTCCTCCATTCTATCAGAATCGGGAAAAAGGCCGTCGTCTGAGGTGGCACGACGACCACTATCAAACATGACATTAGCGTCCACCTCAGCATAACCGTCCTCCTCCTCCACAGCCACCTCATTATCATCTTTTGCATCCGCACTAACCGTCACCAAAGCCAGTTTATAAGCTTCCTTAGTAACCGCTTTCCCATCCAACACATCAAACACTTCCCTGTCGAAAAAACCGGGCATTTTATTCTCTTTCCTTAAATCATTTCTCATCACCCAATAAGAATCAGACTCTTGTTTCACTTGTGATTCCCATGCTTTTATTTTCTTGAAATCACCAACCATATTACTCCATCTTTTCCTGCATTGAACCGGGCCTCGGTTCACGGCCCGTTGTTTACAATACGATGAAACCGAGTCCCATTTCGGCTCAACCTGGTCCGACCCAAAAACCGAACTTGACCTCCGCCCCCTACGACCCCTATTCTCTGCCACTTTCTTGCCTTCTATTAGTGTAAGTGTTTCTTGTCGTGTCCAACGCGGGTGTCTTGGTGATTTGTTCTTGTCATCCACCACTTCGACCATCGTCAATGGTGGTGGTTGTTGCCCATCAACCACCTTGCATGGTGTACTACTACCATCATCACACACTTCTTCTGTTTCTGATGCCATGAAATGTGAACACTTATAAGGTTCTTGAATGTTTGTAAGGCTAATTTGTGTAGGTTCTTTTATAGGTGGTGCATTATATGTTACATTAAAGGATTTGATCATGTAATATACTACCCAAATAAGGGCATTACTTTCTTTGTTTTGTCATCAAATTAAATGGGCTTTTAACCACATATTAAATACTTAAATAAGCACTAATTGTATTTTTAAGGCATATATTACCTTTATTATACCTTTTTCCCTTTGTTGCCTTTGCATTTTGGGGAGTTGAGGTTTGGCTTTTTTGGACAATATTTTCTGGTCAAACTTGTGATTGTAGATATGTTGACCTTCATTTTCTTACCATTTTGGTTGTAATTAGGACTAAGATTAGGTTTCACACAATGTTTGATATATTTGACTATAGGTTAATTTTATAAAATGCCCTTCAAACAAAATCAACGAATAATTTTCTAATGAAATCACAATTAGGAATTTATTATAAAAAGTAAGTTATATTGTAAAGGTATGTGAATCAAAGAATATAAATGATGGGGAGAGTACGTGTTTTATTTGATGATATGGATTTCAAAATAGGATTCCTATACTTAATATTGGATATTCAACCTTTAGGAATCCTACTATAGTATTAAGTTACTAATGCTACATGGAATAGAATGGAGCCCCTAGGAACTTCATTGTGTTATATCAACGACATTTAAGCATATTAGTGTCACATAAATAATAGCGCTCTCCCATCCCCTTTTAACACGCTCTCCCCTCCCCCTTTAACACCCAAGAAATTGGGTTAAACCCCCTCCCAGTTATTCTTTTGGTTTTAAAGGGTTAGAGTGAAGTGGGTCCACATTTCAGTCGTTGCTCCTCGTTATTGTGCTGGTGAGTTAGAGTGAAGTGGGTCCACATTTCAGTCGTTGCTCCTCGTTATTGTGATGGTGATCCTTCAATGGCGCCTAGCCAATAGGGGGGGGGGGGGGGGGGGGTATTGGTTGAGACTGAGCTAGGCCTAAAATGAAGATCACTTAATAAACGAGCCCAGGCCCAGTCATCATATCGCGAGCTTAACTAGTCTTGTGAACCTAAAGGAGCCTATTATTTATACAAAAATATAAGATCCGTATATTATATATACATATTATTATATATAGTTGTGATAAAAATAGTTAAATGATAAATATGTGTATACATATATATATACACACAATCATAATTATACATGTATATAGAATTATTGAATAACTAATAAGCAATAAACAAGCTAGGCCTAGACAAGCTCGAGCTTTTGCCTTTAAAATTGACAAATTTTTTACTTAATGTTTCAAAATCTTACCCTTATTTTATTTACATACTTAATTTTGAAACTTTAAGTATAAAATCGGCAATTTTAAAGGCAAAGGATACGGCCTAAAATTGAATATAAATATAAATGACAAAACTTGTAATTTACCCTTATTTTATTTACATACTTAATTTCATCAAAAATATTTGCAATAATTTATGTGTGTTATCTATAAACAAGTATAAAGTTTCTAGATAATATTTAGGTTAAACTTACTTATTTGTTATGCTACAACTCATGAATCTTATCTGGTTTCACAAAAGTGTATTTTATATTAATTATAGGACCTTTAATACATCAAATATTAATAAAATAATTATACTAGATTATGTATAAAGTTAAAATTTTAATTTTATTAATTCTAAAGTACTAAATTTTGTCTTGAAATATAACATAATTAAAATTTGAATATATAAAAACAAATTTTAAGAGTTAATTACACCGTTAGTCTCTGTAGTTTGTAGAAAGTAACAACCTCAGATACTAATAGTTTAAAGTAACAATCTAAAGCTTTAACGTTTGATTTTGTAACATCCTGGGGCCTTAAGGCTAACTGTCGTTGAAAACTAACTAAAAACTTAATACCCTACCTTAAACTTGGAGAAACCATAGGGACTATCCATGTTATTAAGCATAAGATTAACTCTTGTAATATTTAAAACATAATTTTTCTTTTTCTCTTATTATTTAACTAAACTTTTTAATTATTTAATTAAAACATTTTTTAAATAGTTAAACGTAATTAACATAATTAACGTAATTAAAACTAATTTGAATTTTTGAAGTCACTTCCGTAATTAGCTTATATGTAAATTAGCAAGTTTATACGTAAAGTAACTGTTTTTTGATCATTGAAAACCAAAACCGAACCGTCAAAAAATATAACAAAACTGGACCGCTATTACAGTTTGGTTCCGGTTCCGGTACAATTTCACGGTTTGAGTCCTTTAGGCCCAACCCCTTTATTCAAGTTTTCAAACATATACACACCAAAATAAATACAAGAAGCTACAACCAAATAAATACATGATGCACAAGGGAAAAAATAAAAGCTACATCATATAATTATAACTAAAATATAGTTGCTGTAAAAGTGTCATTTCACATTAGAGGTGTCCAAAATAAATTGCTAGTCTCCAGTTCACAAAAAGCAAAAAGTTGTCCAAAATATTCTCAAAACAAGTTGTCCAAAACTAAATCAAAATAGCTAAACATAGTACTTCTATCATAGCAAAATGAAAACTAGCTGTGATGAAATAATATTTTTACGACCATTTTTTATGCGTGTATATATGCATATTTATTTATTTATATATTAAAAAGGTAAGTTATGGCATGTTCGATTTTTTACGATCATTTTTTTTATAAAATGTAAACCAAACCGTTCAATACGGTTCAAACTTTTGAAACCGACCGACCGAAAGTTTTGAAAAAAAATCGAGCGTAAAATCAAACCGAATGTGAACACCCCTATTATTTTATATTCAAACATTATTTAAAGCTAGTTTTATATAATTAGAACTAGATAATCTTTTAGAATATATAACATTTTTCACCATTTTAAAAATTATTTAGTTCAATAATTTAAAAAAATTAGTTAAATAAAAATAGAAAAAATAACAATTGTGTTTTAAATATTATAAGAGTTAATTGCGAGGTTAGTCCCTGTGGTCTTCCAAATTAACAAGATTGGGTACTAAGTTCTAAAATGACGAAAATACCCTAAGTTTTTAGTTAGTATTTAACAACTGTTAGTCTTAAGGCCCTAGAATATTACAAAATCAAACGTGAAAACCTCAACATGTTTCTTTAAACTATTAGTACACAAGATTGTTACTTTCCACAAACCATATGAAGGGATTAACAGTGTATTTAACTCAATGCATGAGATCAAATACAAACTCTTATGTTTGTAAGAACCATAAGAACCAATACATAATTGACAAGTGTTATTCAATTAAAAATTAGTTTAGGGGTAATTTAGACATTTTGACCCTATTTATTTATAATAATTAAAATTAATTATCAAAATATCCCTAAATCCATTCAGATTAATTCAAACCAAAATTTGAATTTTTGTAACATATTCAGATCAAACCAACCTGCAGGAACCACCAATACAGAAAACATAAGCACACCCACATAAACGACATTAGCACAATCAAAAAAGGAACTTCCATTATCAACGACCTTAACACAATCAAAAAACGACATTAGCATAACGTAAGACCATCCACATTATCATCATTCTCGTTTCAATCAAAAAAGGAACTTCCATTATCAACAACATTAGCACAATCAAAAAACGACATTAGCACAATCAAATAACGACATTAGTACAATCAAAAAACGACATTAGCACTCTCTTAACACCACCGTCTGGGCATCCGACGATAACACCAACAAAACAACATTAGCACAATAAAAAGACGACATTCCAACGAATTTATTTCTAAATAGGCTCCCAATAACAACACAAAAGGAAAAAAATAACAACAGATACTATTACATAACTAACACAATTTCATTTTTTTTTTTAATTTTATAAACAACACATATTGTTCTATACTAGCACAATTTCATTTTTTTTATTTTATAAACAACACATACTAGCACATACTAGCACAATTTTTTTTAATTTTATAAACACATACTAGCACAATTTCATAATTATTACATAATTAGCACAATTTCATTTTTTTTAATTTTATAAACAACACATATGGTTACATACTAGCACAATTTCATATTTTTGTTTTAATTTTGTAAATAACACATACTATTACATAACTAGTAGAAAACAAATTTATTTATAAATAGGCTCCCAATAACAACACAAAAGGAAAAAAAATAACAACACATAAGAATTACATAATAAAATAAAGCATACGTATAGATTTAAAATTAACACAATACATTTTCATATTAGCACATTCCAACTACGTAACTAGCACAATTATAAAACATCTTTTTGTAACTTTTTTAAAAGTCATTTTTATAAATAAAAAAAATATAGCAATATGGTACTCATATTAAAGATAAAAAAAAATACTTGATTTTATGGTATAATTTTTTTCCAAAATTAATTAAATATATAAAAGTTATTTTAGTTTAAAAAACTTGGTGGAATTAGTATTTTATGGGAAATGACTAAAATACCCTAACTTGATAATATTAATTATTAATTATAGGGGTTTTATTTGTAATCAATATCAACCCTTGATTTAAACTATCAATGGCTCAGATCTGTTCTTACGGTTCTTACGGTTCTTACAGTTAGCACTGTTTGTACAGGATCTCAACCTTTAACTCAAAACTAACATACTTTTATACACATATAAAAACCAAATAAAAGACTTAAACAGTGAAAAGTCACGGTTCCTTTTGTTTACTCCAATAGCATCAAATTTTCATTATTTTAATAGTTACCAAATGTTAATTCGTTTGAAAAAAAAAAAAAAAAATCCTACAAAGCACAAACAAAACGCTATCACTATGTGTTAGTCGACATAGGATTTAAAAAAAACTATATGTTATATATCTTGAATATCAAATTTTTATCTAAGAAAATTACACAGAATTATTGATTACGAATAGTAAATGTAAAAGGGCACAATAAGTATGAAAATCTTTATTTTGATAAATCAATCTTTATATTCAATGCTATTCATATTTCCCTTGGGACCTCTTATGACCAAAAGATTGTTGGTACATTTGGTGGCGTTAGATTACTTTGCAGGGTCATTTATTTTGGTCTTCCTTACAAATATGGTAGCATTAGTTTATTGGAAATGATATCGTTATATAATGGCTTTTATCTCAAATCAAGTATGTGATAAGTGATTAATATAATTTAACTACCTGAGATTAAAAAAATCAAATAAAAACAAAAATATTATAAAAAAAACTATAAAAATTAACTTGTGCCACACGATTAAAAAAATCAAATAGAGTAAACTTTTGTTTTGCTCCTTTTGGTTTGGTCACTTTAACGGTTCTGCTCAAATCATTTAAAAACAGTCATTTTCCTCCCATAGTTTAGTATGTTTTTTCCCATTTTGCTCCTCGCCTCTAACTCCATCCAAATTGTTTGTTAACTGAAAGGGTATTTTGGTAACTTCAAGTATAAAACCAATGGTATTTTAGTAATTTTAAATATAAAGATTTAATTATTTATTAGATTTATATACATACATGTATATAAAATATAAAAGAAAGAGTCTCTCCATCTCTCTCATCCCTTTCACTACCACCACCACCACCACCTCCAACTGCCACCTGGCCACCGCCACCAGCCCACCACCACCATCTGGCCACTAAAACTCGTCGGCAACCTGGAAACACCCAACCCCAAATTGAAACACCCACCACCCAACATCACCACCATCAGCTACCGCCGCATCACCACTCGTTATCACCACCATTAGTCACCGTATCGCCACAATGTGACATCACAACCATAAGTCACTGCCTCACCACCACCCAAAATCACCACCATCACCCAAACCATACAAATACAAATACTCCCTCTCATATCTCTTTCTCTCTCTCTCTCTCTCTCTCTCTCTACATGTTTCCCTCTCTCTTCACCATCACCCAAACCTGCACCATTATCAGCCACCGCCTCACCACCACTTGTCAGTGACCGCCTCGCCAACCACCACCACCACCACCACAATCCTTCGCAACACCAGATCCAGAACTCACAACTCAACCAGATTAGTACCCGCCGCTCCATCTCAACCACCACAACCCTTAACCTTCTTTTACCAACCAAATCTAGAACCAATCTGAAACCCCAACTAGGCAACCAAAAAGAGAAACGACTACATACGACCAAACCCTAACCACCAAATATGGTTTCAGTTCTAGTTTCAGAAAATTCAATGGGTTCGGTGAGGTGAAGGCCGCCAAAGATGATGGTAATGGTTGAGGTGCGGTGATAGAGGTGGTGGTGGATGTTTAGAGGCGATGCGACAATCGCGATGGGGGAGAGAGACGAAACAAAGTGTGTTGGGTGGGTGGGTTGTGGTTCCGGTGGTCGATAGGAGGTGGTTGTGGTGGCAGTGAAAATGGGAGGGGAGGTGGTGATGGTCTGCAGGTTGAGGAGAGAAAAGAGTTAGAGAGATATGTTAATGTGTGTGTATAGTAATAATAAATACTTATGTTTTTTTTTATTTTTCATTTTCAATAAAAGAAGGATTTTTGGAGTTGATAATAAACAAATTAAAACTTATATGTAAATTTACTTAAATACCCTTACTTTTAACTAAATTTTTTAATTTGGTTAGATCTGTGGAGCAAAGTGGCGACAAGATCGAAACATCAAGGAGGAAAATGGACGTTTTTAAATGATTGGGGCAAAACCGTTAAAGTGACCAAACCACAGGGAGCAAAACGAAAGTTTACTCAATCAAATAAAAACAAAAAACTATAAAAATTAGCTTGTGTCACACATTCACATGTAGGAGAAGGATGGAATTTGGATGCAAATGCATCTCAATTCATTCAAACTCACCCAAATTTTCTAATTGTATATGAAATTATGGATTTTAAATCAATTTTACAGTTCTTATTGTGACCCTCCCCAACAATTCATTACCCCTAAACAGATTCAAAGCTCGTATCGATTTTGATGTTATCTGTGTCAACTTTTAACTTTTTTGTAAAATGTGAAGTATTCCTCATACGTCGCTTACAGTACATACCTTCATGAGATGACACAAAAATTACTTTTCTTGGTAAGATCTAATCAACTCTTAACCCAATTTTCAAAGTCACAAATCAAGTAGATCTAATTAGTTCTAAAACCAATTTCACAATCACAAATCAAGTTGATATAATCAATTGATAGAATTTAAAAGTGATCGCCAAAACACAAAGTGATTCGAAACATAAATAGCAAATCAAGTAATTTATGTGCATCTTAAACCAAAATCAAGGACATATAAGAGAATCACGGAACATTCATTCATATGCTTATATAATCAACCGACATAAACTTTTAACGATCCTAAAAGCAATTACTAAATCGAAGCATATAAATCAACTCAAACAAATTAAGTATTATATAGGCACATATAGCAAATCGGCATCGACTTACTTTGTAGAGGCAAAAACCAAGCCAATTTGTAAAGATTCACGAGGTTATAGAAAAAATGATGAGAAAATTTATAATTACCGTAAGCCATGTATCGCCAATTTGAGCTTTTTGCACTTGTGTTCAGAGAGACTTTGTCTTAGGAATGAACGCCCAAAATCAACCCTTAAAATATATGTGTAACATGTGCTAGGTGGCTTATGAATCAACGCCCAAAATCAACCCTTAAAATTTATCTATACGCTTGTAGTATTTTGCCAAGTAAGCTAAGTAAATCCTTGACGATGTCGTTTTGTGTTCACGTGTTCCATTACTATAATACCTTTTATTTAGAGTTAATTGCTCGGATAGTCCCTGTGGTTTCACGTTTTTTCACGTTTAGTCCCCACATTTTGGAAATAGCAGGGATGCTCCCTATGGTTTGTTATTATGTTACTCGGATAGTCCCCTAAGTAATTATCAGTTAGTTTGGTAAGTTAAGTTGGTATGAAATTACTAAATTGTCCTCCTCCTCCTTCTCCACACCACCACCACCACTCACTAAGCCTTATCCTCCACCCAACCCACACCTGCAAACACTTCATATTCCTCCCCTGCAAACACCTTCTTCTTCGTTGATATGCCCAGCCTGATCCGGTTATGTCACACCCCGATATTTCCACATATTTCTGGTGGGCCCGGTGGGGAGTATCGTGACGTAGTTGATATCATCATAGACAATTAACACAATTATAGCACAGCGGAAGGCTTGGAAGTTTAAATACTATTACAATCCATAGTGCCCAAAGTTCAAAACAAAAGAATAAACAGACTGATTGTAATAGAGATCCAAAGGCGGATCATAAAATCAAATACATAAAACTGAGTTTAACAGACTTCAGGCATCTAGGGATTTGCAAGATCCTCTTATTATATGCCAAGTAGCTCCAGCCTAGTTTCGAGAGGTACCTGTCACTTAGTCTTTGGAAAATACGTCAGTTTTCACTGGTAAATACAATTAACTGACTCATTTGAAAAGAGTTTATGAAAATTAGTTTAGGCGCACAAGGTACAAAATCATTTATAACTTGGGATAATTTATATTAAAATCTTGTATACAGATTTACATGTTTGTCATACAATTGGGGCCGGTTTGGAAGCCGGTCATGATTAACCGACTTACCACTTATAAAACCCACAAAGGAGTTATCCCTAACTTGTGGGTAATTTAATATTTAGCATTTTCATATGTCAGGTGTATGCCTACACCCCGTGCATAAGTCGTGGCCATTAATAATTTAAATGAGCCGAGGATATCCAGGACACGGTTGTTAACCCCCAATGTTTATGTTATCAAACAAAACAGATTAAAACGGGTTATGCGGATTTATTAAATCACAATCCGACTAAATAATCCCATACCCGACCAAGCGGTGATAATTTACCGTATCCCAAGCCTGTATAGGGAAAATAAGTTAAAAGTATTTACCTGAGTTAGTATGCAAGAAAATGCTACTCAGCCGTATATTCTTAAGACCTTATGCAAATATCTTCTACCAAGCTACTTAATCTGTAAGGAAGGTTTTATTAACCTATTAGGATACTAATGGGTCATATTTAAGTCAAAGACTTAGACCGGTTAGTTATAAAGATATTTTACGGTTTGAAACGCTAGATTAAGCGGAGACCGGAATGGAATGTAATTTAGACCCAACAAGTATGAATACTTGTATAATATGGGTAAACTAAATACATTCTGGATTTTGAAGTTTGAATGACAAGGTTAAACCCGTTTCGGCTAATTTATGCAAACTAGTTACATAAACCGAACCGAACGCGTATAAGCATAACGGGTAACCGAATGAACCATATACAAGTTCCATATATTATTATGCTTAAAATATGTTAAGACATCAGTAGGATGTCAACATATATGCCCAAAAAGAATTTAAAACAGAATTAAGCCTTATAAGGGCGTTTTGGACATTTTTGGATTTATAAAAGAGGTTTATAAGTAAATTGATGTTCTGGTAAAAAACATTCTGTAAAAATATTTATTTTATGATGTTATAACAGTAAGCTATCATACATATGTGTGGTTTACCATTTATGGCCAAACTATGCCCCGAAAGGGTATTTTGGTCATTTCACATATGCTTTTAAGGACAAAATTGGAAGTCTGAGTTCATGACTTATACCTACTGTAAAAATATTAAAAATTCTTTATAAATTCAGTAGGTAATAAGTCTTGGGTGCTAAATATGGTTTTAAACCATACTATGCACCTAATTAGCATAAAAGTCGATAATTGACGATATTTGCAAAGTTTATGTGATTCTGAGATTTTAACCAGCCTTGGATGGTCAAAACATTTTTATTTTTCATAATAAATCAGTAGGAAAAGGTTTTGCATGTTAATCATATGTAAAACACATTTTATTTGCAAAAAGGGCATTATCATCAATTATAGAATTTATACAAGAACTCAATGTTAAGGTCAGTATATAATCTGACTCTTCATTCCAAAAATTCCTAAAAATAATATCATAACAGTAGGTTAAGAGTTTTGTGTCAAAATTTATGTTTAAGCATGATTTATGCATTAAAGGGTAATTTAGTCTTTATAAAAGCTAAATTTACGATCTTTTGCATAACATCACTTTAAGACCAGAATGTAAGTGTCAAAACAATTTAAATATGTTTACTAATCAGTACTTAATCCATTTGCATGTTTATTTATTCAAAAATCTCATTTTTAGATCATAAGGGCATTTTAGTCAACAATGAGCATAATAATGGAAACATGCATATAATTCAGTTTAATAAGTGACCATGTAATATAACCTCACAGGATTATACTACAATATTATATGGTCACAATGGAAGCTTAAATCATAAAGGAATTAAGCTAATTCGGATCAGAACTGAAACTCAAAGCAAAAGTCAAGTTTTTGCGACTTTCGGTTGCGAACTGAGCTTAGACTTAGAATTGTCGGGTTGAACATGTTTAGACATGTTCTAATAATAATTACCAAGTTATTTAAGTGACAATATATGATTCTTAACCTCTATATTATCAGTTTTGATTATTATTTGAAAATCTAACTAGTTTGACTTTTTGACTAATTACTTTGACCCGACCATTAACTAAGTAAACGTGATAATTAGGAGGTGACCTTTTGAGGGATTAACACCTACCTAATTACAATTACGTAACCATATTCGCCTCGAACAATAGCTGGACCGTTTAGGTCTAAACCGAAAATCAAATCCGTTTTGCGGCAACTTTGACTTTCGGTCTTTAAACATATAAAAATGGAACTAGAGTGGCTAAGGAAACTTACAAAGGGTCCTAGCTCGAACTTTAAACTCAGGGGAGCTTCCTTTTTTATCAGGAACCTCAAGAAAATGCTCAAGAAAGCTTAAGCAATGAGAAAGAGAGAATTTTTGAGTGAGCAAGGAAATGAGGCTGCACAAAGCCCCTATTTATAGTTGAAGGAGCTTGTTTAGGATCATTCCAAGTGTTCTAGGATGCTCTAAGATGTCCCCATGTGTCCAAGAGGTTTTCAAAATCCGTTTGCATGCTGCTGGTTTCGAATTCAGAGTTGCAGAATGGTTTGTGTGGGGAGCAAGGTTGTATGCTGACAGCTGGCAGTTTCTGCTGTATTTTGGTCTCCGTCGCGCCACAGGCCAGGCGGGTTAGGCTCTGGCGCGCCACGCGGGGCAACCCAAAATACAAACTTGTTTGATTGTTTACAAGTTTAGTCCCTGCACTTTTGTAACTTCAATTTCTCTCATAATTAGCACTATGGGCTCTTCCACATGGGTTTAAAGTATTCTTGGAAGTATGATCCAGTACCGTTAGGTTCCGAGTTCGTTAAAAAGTCTCTCGGAGGTAGAATTATCATATTGACACTTTCAACCCCTCTTCTTGGAATTTTGCAGATTTGATTATATAATGGTACCGAAACCTCGTGAATTCATTATCAGGTATTCTTGAGAGTATAATCAAACATTACGAAGCCCCGGGTTCGTTAAAAGGTCACTCAGAGGTAAGAATTAACATGTTGACACGTTTAACCCCTTTGTCTTGTAAACTTTCGATTTCTTTCACATACGGCTTCTAATGTCCGATAGTTTACTCATTCAAGAATAAGAACATTGTGTAAGGTCATTTAGAGGCATAAGATTAGAATGTTGACACTTTTAGTCCCTCCGCATACGTATTTTCATTGTTTGTCAACTTTAGTCCTTCTAACTCAAACTTTTACATGTTTAGGGTTTAGGACACGTGTCTTCACATAATTGGACACGATTTTACGAGGAGTTACAGGTTAACCATGTCACCTAACCTGATTGAAGACATGACCGTTACATGACGATTTAACTCCATTTTAATCCCATTCTTTTCGTATGTTCGGCGAATCAAAAAATGTACCACTGAATCGTTCCAATCAACATTTGTAACCCAGTCAATTAATTCGGAATAAGCACCCACGCTGTAACGTCTGCGTCCCTAGACTTTTAGCATTTGTCACTTTTAGCCCCTAAACTATGAGATACTTGATACTATTAATTCTTGATGAATCTTATGCTATGAAACTAAGGAAACTATGATGCTTGATACTTGGATACTATGATACTATGACACTATGGAAACTATGATTCTATGATTCTTGATGCTTGGAAACAAGATTCTTGACTCTTGATACTTTGGTGCTTGACTCTTGAGGCTCGTGAAAATTGAGACTTGGTTGAACGAGGGACTAGAGTCTTGTCACTGGCGGAAACTAAAGAAACTATGGAAACTTTTGTGTTAATGTTATAAACTAGTTATACTAATACCCAATAATACGCAACGCAACGCTATATTAACTAGCAAAACGAATCAAAGACGGTTAAACGGAAAAGATGGGATTGACCGAATGGCAATCCGATCGGATGACCATACGATCGGATAGCCATCCGATCGGATGGCCATTCGACCGAGCTGCCATCCGACCATGCACACCGCCTTCACTCACTCTGACACTATAAATAGGCCTGTCACATCATCATTCTCACTGATGTGACAGCCTCACTCGATCCAGACGCACGAACTCCCCTTTTCTTCAATTTCTCGGTGATTTCGGTACGTTTTACACTAGATTCTTGTACAACTTTAATCTACACGACATTCTCTACATGATTATCCTTTGAAATCTCACTTTTCACCGTGAAATCTCTAAGATTTGAGCTCTTGAAGGTGATGTCATCATGGCGGTTGTACCAAACTGTTGTGTGATGTCATTCTAGTCAAGATCTAGCTCAGATCTAAGGAATTTCATATATCTTACACTAAATCTTAACTAAATCTAGACTTTTCAGCTAAAACTTATGTTTACCTCCTTCATTTCTTAACTTTTCACTCAAAACGGTGGAATCCGGATCTGAACGGACTGAAGACTTAATGATTAGTCTTAATTCGCCTTGGAAATGGATTGTTGCCAGAAAAGATGACCGGAGTACGGATTCTGACATAAGCACCGTCACGAACAGGCGATTGAACGGACTGGGGTGATTCCCATCCGACCAGATTGGCTGAACACTGATGTGTTTACCGTTGACTCAATACGTACCATGTCGTCGTCGTTGAAACAGAAACTTAGAAATTTTACATGGTTGTGAACGGGACAAGGACGACTCGATCGAGTGGCCATCCAATCAGATAGCCATCCGATCGAACTGCCATCCGATCAGGTGACACTTGCCTCATAACTTTCAACATTTTAGAAACTTTGGAGCTTTGATCGTCGAACGACAATCCGATCGGATAGCCATCCGATCAGACAGCCATCCGATCGAGGTAACAATGTGTTTTGGAACCTTTCAACACTAAGAAACTTTTTCTGAAACTTAAACACTTGGTAACTATTTGGAATCTTGACACTTGACCATTCGGTCGAATGGCCATCCGAGCGGATGACCATCCTATCAGATGGCAATCCGTTCCACTCACACTTATGTCACCTCAATCGAATGACAATCTGATCGGATAGCCATCCGACCGGACAGCCATCCGAACCGGTGAGTGATCCGAAACTTTGCTTAAATCTCGTATTCTGTCCAACACTTAACTGTTGTAATCTAATCAGGCTAAACCCAAAGAGCTCCCTTTGATCCAATAACAGTCTTAACTGTTAGTCAATCACTGTGAGTATATTCCAATCCCTTTTTGTTCTAAACTTTGGGATGCAACATGTATTCTATTAAACTATGATACTTGAAACTTTTGGAAACTAAACTCTATCCTATGTGCATGTGAAACTTGTGATTCTTGTATTCTATTTGTGCTATGTGGACGTTTAATCCAGGGTGTGTAGTTCCGCCTTAACAATAGTAGCGCTATAGGAGATGCACCTCCCCATTATTCTCGAGGGTATTTTTAGGAGGATTCTAGTTTTCCTTGAGACTTGGGAAAACAACAAAGCATCGGGATACTTGGGCTATCACTTGTTGGACTGCGAACACTAGCATGGCTGAAACTACTTTTGTTAACATATACATATGGATATGAGTCTTTTAATCTACTATGCTATTACTCAAACTTGTATACTCGCCGGTACATTTTTGTACTGACTCTATTTTAATGCATGTTGCAGGCTGACAGGATGCTAGGATCTATGAAACAAGCTAGGATGAAGCTTAGATACTCCACGTAGCTAAATCTAGAAACTATGAAACAATGATTATGTTTGTTTTGATACTATGTTATGGGTGGTTGATGTTTGTTTTAGACAATTGCTTGAAATCAATCTAATTTATAATGAAACTATTTAGTGTTATGGAATCTCATGAGCAATCTGAACGCTTAGTGCTAGAACCCCGATGTTTTCGCCATCGGTTGGGGTATGACAGATTGGTATCAGAGCCATAACTATAGGGAATTAGGATAAGTAGAAATACTTGCCCTAATCTATAGTTCTAGGAATCTTGACTCTTATTTGTTGTTTAAGACTTATGCATTCTACCGTATCCGCTTCCTAGTGGCACATTTTCCTGCTAAACTTACATGCCTTTCCTAAGGCTGACACAATATACACTTGATACTTTGAAAATGCTATAAATCAGTGTTTGTATTTTGCACGAGATTTGCCCTCAAGTCAAGAGTGACATCCGAACCTTGATGGAAAATCTCCATATTATTCTAGTAGGTCTTGTCTGCGGATAAGTACCGATGCTATTAGGGTACGATGTTATCAAGTTAGTGGTGAAACTCAGACCTTGATAACTAGTCCCACTCTTTGATATTTTTATGTCTCGCCAAAGTCTTGAAACTTCCATTCAATTAGGAACGTGAAATCACCAAAAGGACGAATATCGTAGGCCTAACATCGATGACGTATTTGTCTAAGTAAGTCAAGACACGCTGCCTCAATTCGAAAGGGGCTCGATTCACTTTGGTTGGTCACCGTTTCTCTACCCGGAACAATCCTATGTTTTATAAGCCTATCTTTTATGTTATCTCGATTTTGCATGTGGTTTTAAACTTGATTCTTCGTTTATCTTGAATTCTTCGTTTATTTGGAGGCTTTTTATACAAATCGCACGTATGTCCGCAATCTAAAACATTAACTCTAATCTCAGGATCGAACTAAATTTATGATGCTTTATTCTATGTTAATCTATGTGGGAATCTTGATCGACTATGATACTATGTGAAGCTATCTAATGAATCTATGTGAAACTGTGGTTGTAAGACACTAAACGTAACATGGCATAGAAATACGAGGGAAAAGTGACGTGTCTGAAACATGGTGGATACGCCGCTGGTACTTCCTATATATAAGTGTTTCCGACATGTTACCAACTTTCGTACTAAGTGCCATGCGAAACTTAGTGTTTGCAGACCGGTGATGAGGTGGTTGAAATCTAAGCTATGGGAAACTACTTGAGTAACCTATGTGTAAACTATGTGAAATCTGTGTGTAATCTATGTGTGTGTTGTTTTGAGAAACAAAATACGAAACGTAGCCTAGCTCCGAAGACGAGGCAGACGTGGCATGTCCGAAACATGGTGGATACGCCGCTGGTACTTCCTATATATAAGTGTTTCTGGCATGTTACCGAATCTTCGTACCACGCGCTAAGTGAAGTTCGTAGTTTTGGTGGGCTCGGGTTGAATTTGTGGAATCTATTTGGTTAATCTATGATTGAATCTATTTGGCTAATCTATGTGGTGAGAAGTGGTGAAATCTAATGTTGTGGTTAACGAAGCATGACACCGATGACGAGACGGACATGGCATGATTGAAGCATGGTGGATACGCCGCTCGTACTTCCTATATCTAAGTGCTTCCGTCATGTTTCCTGTCACACCCCGACCGCGTAAAACAACAAATCACGGTGGAATCGTCGGGGAGTGTTGTAACAGAATCATTGATTCATAACACATGGAAATTGAAGTTTTGTTTTATTGAATTAAAAGAGGTTACAATGTCTTAAAAACAAAGAAACATAACATAATTAACTAGTCTTGCATCTTTTATTGTCACTAAGGCCCAAGTCTGCCTAAGTGTATCTTGATCAATCCTATGCATCAACTCCTGAAAACACATGTGAAAATCGGTACGTCAGCATAAAAATGCCTATGAGATACATAGGTTTTATTAAAATAGGATTCATGACTTGTAAGTTTAAAGAAAATATTTAACAAAAGTTAGTCATGAACCTTGTAAAATGTTTTCTTTTATAAATCATACAAAAAGTGATAAGAAATCAGATGATATAAAAGAAAGATGCATAGATAAATAAATAACCAAGTAAAATGAGTTTGTATAATATATGTTGTTCGTAAAACAATGTTTCATGAAGATATGATATAGGTATAAAATGTAACATGTCTAACTTGAAATGGTTTAAATAACGCTACGATATGTAATATCATAAAAACACTTATATATAGGAAGTACCAGCGGCGTATCCACCATGCTTTTATCATATTACACACGCCTCATTATTTAAATCATTTACCAAACAAACCACCAATGTAAAAATGTTCATGTATAATCAAATGTTATGTATGGTAAAATAAATAAGAATATCTATTCTAACCATATGCACAAAACAATGTATTTGAATAAATCAAAAGTTATGTTTTGTAAAATCCATGCTTTATTGATACAAACATCTACGTGGTAATGTTAAACGCCTACATTCAAGCCTTACGACTGTGGCGACAAACCCCTAACAAGTTAAAGGTTCATCTAAATTCTGAGTATCGAATTCGGTCATTCCTTCCACCCAAACAAACCTAGGATTTCAGGAATGGGAGTTGTCAATTCCTATGGTACCACTACCTACTAACGAACGGCATGATCGGTGTTAATGAATGTATTTATGACCCGTTAAACAAACCAAATGTCAAACCAAATGTAAACATTTTATATGAAAACAATGTACTAAGTATGCAAAAATGAACATACATAGCATGAATATGATGTAAATCAATGTGTACATATGCTGAAATGAACATATGCAACAAAAATGTAATATATGAAAATCAATTTGCTAGCATGTTAATAAAACATACATAGCAAAAACATGGAAGAAATCATGTACTATATGTGTACTAATGAACATAGCAAGTATATGATATAAAAGCATGAAAAGCACGAAAGTAACAAGTAGGCACATGTGTATCACCCCAAAACATTTGAAAACGTAAAAGAGGGGACAATGTACTCACTTGAGGATGCTTAGAAGTCTTGAATAACAACCAAGCAAAGCTAGATGGATCACGGAATCAAACGGCACCTAATATAGGTAACTATGTTAATATACCGGACCTAAATCGGAAGATCGGATAGAATGAGGTTTCGTAAACCAAATGAGTATAGGAACTCATGTAATATGGTTTAACAAAGCCTACATTCTAAATCGAAACCTATCCTAAGTGCTTACGACCCATTACGACCCGTTTAGGTAGTTTACGCTACTTTAACGCGTCGTTCGCGTAAAACGCGTTCGGACCGCCTAACTAGTCCTATGACAAGTATTATGTGCCTTAACATGTCTAATAATTTTACCTAATCAGTTTAGATGTAAAAATTTAGGTTACATATGCTTAAAATGAATTTATGCGTAAAAAGGGCATTTTGGTCATTTTCCTAAGGCATATAAATTACCTATCATACAACTAACTAAACGAAGTGACCATAAGGTATAATCTCGGAATGTTATTCCCTATACAACTATGGTCACAAAACATGTTTGGTCGTATCCTAATGATCGACCAAATGGGTCGGGTTCGAAAGTCTAAGCGGTTGTTTAGACCGCTTATCTTACGACCCTATATAAGCACTAAATTAAAAATGACGAGTTAAACATGTTAAAACATGTTTAACGAAGTTAGAAAACAAGTTTGAAATGAAAACAAAGGGTTTTGATACCCGAGAATAGTTTGGTTGCAAAATACGCATAAACACGTATTTTGACCGAAACTATGACTCGTCACTACACCTAATCAACGTGGTAATCAGTAAGTATAGTCACAAGGGACGATGACCATCGTGATTACGCTCACGTTGCGAAGTTCAAACGAACTTCGTGTTGACCAAATCGAGGTCAAAGCAGAAAGTCAAACACTGTTTGACTTTCATGCTTGAAATACGTGAACACGCATGAAGGAAACTTACAAAAGGTCCAAGCTATGAAGATTTGAACTCAAAATACTCAGGTATGAAGCTTGAGAGCTTCAACTTAGAGCAAAATGAGAACAAATGTGAGGAATGAAAGAAATTCAAGTGGGTTTATATAGAGTTTGAAGAACCGTTAGGATCGTTCCTCGATAATTGAGCTTCGATCTGGACCGTACATGAAGGCACATGGTTTTGGAATACTAGGGGTGTCGAAAACCATCACACGGTATTGAAAAAGTTACACTTAGGCCCCTGAAATTCAACCTGGGTGCCAAAATTGAAGTTTCTGTCCAGATGAGGCTGTGGCATCACACCACAGCAACACCACATAGTGGTGGCGCAGCGCCACCACCTACCAGTAACCAGAAACTTTGCTAAATTGTCAGGTTTGGTCCTTCAACTTGTTTAGGCTATTTTGACGCGTTTAAACCCCGTTAACCCATTTTCAAGGCTCAATAATGAAGTTAAAGTATAGGGAACATGAAACATGCTCAAAAACATCTCGGATGTCAGTTCGTTTGGCCGTACGATTGCGTTGTTCAATTAATTACGACGAAACACGAACGGACGCGAAAAACGATCCAAATTGCGCGACGAATGGAAATTGAGCATTCCAATCACTAAAATAAAATATTTTAATGATTACATAAATTTTTGGATGTCCGGATATATTCAGAACATAAGATATGCGCGAAAATGCAAACTTATACACTTTTTGACGCTTTTAGTCCATGTTGATAAAATAAGTTTATTTTTGCGTACCAAATACCTCAAAGCCTATTTCTAAGCTATGCAAAGGATATTTAGGGCATGTTTAACTTGTGATCAAGTTCCGGAATGTTCGATACCATACGAATCGGCAGACTTTCACAGTTTGACGCAAATACTCCCTGCGATCGAATAAACTTAATTTCAACACACCAACCCCCCCCCCTAAAAAAACTTATTTCTAAGTTATGTAAAGGTTATTTAAGGTATGTTAAGCCTATGTCACTGTTTCGTAGTGTTTTTCGCGTTAAACTGATTACGTTTACGCATCAGTTCGCGTATAACTTTCCAGAAAGCGATTCAGAGCTCGAAATTGAACGAGAATTGATATGTGCAACTGATACACATATTTATACAAATCCCAAGTATGAAACACAATATTTCATTGGTTTGGTATTTGTTTGATGGTCGTAGAGACACAGATGTCACATTGCCAAACTTTCATAGCACGTGCCATGCGGGATTTCGTTGTTTGTGGATTGTTAACACTAATCTACGGGAATCTATATGAAACTATTGAATCTATTGGAATCTACGTGAATCTATTATAATCTATGTGAATCTATGATGAGTGTGTTTTGCGACACGCAACATGACACCGAGTACGAGGTGGAAGCGATGTGCCCGAAGCGTGATGGATACGCCGCTGGTACTTCCTATATATAAGCGTTTCTGACGTGTTGCCAACCTTCGTACAATGTGCCATGCGAAGGTCGTGGGTTTTGCGGTGTTGAATCTATTGAAATCTATGTGAAACTTGAATCTCAATCTATGTGAATCTTGTTGAACCTTGACTCTTAATTTATCGTGTGTGAATCTATATTGTGAGGCTTGTGAATCTAGACTTATACGATCCTCTTGTTGAATCTTTAGATGTCTTCTCGTAAGCTATCCGACACTCTCAGGAGATCCAGGGAGAAGTCTCAGAAAAAGATGATGTCATTCATGGCCGATCAGATTGCTCGAGTCGTGCCAAAGATTGTCTCTGAGATCCAAGGATCAAACACTCCTCCATCCTCTGTGGACTCAAAGGCCGAGAAGCTAAAGCCTACAAATTCAGTTACAAACATTTCATCTCTTGCAACCCTAAGCCTTTCACGGGCAGTGATGGAGTGACCGCAATGCTCGAGTGGTTTGACAACATCGAGGTTACTTTCATCAACAACGAGTGCCCCGATCACTTAAAGACTAGGAGTGTGACTGGCATGTTTCAAGGCAGAGCGTTTGAGTGGTGGTCAAATGAGAGAAACATCCGTTCGAACGAAGAGGCCTATGCTCTTCCATGGGCTGAGGTGCGTGAACTAATGATGCTTGAGTTCTGCCCTCCCCATGAGCAGTTGAAACTTGAAGAAGAGTTCTGGCACTTGAAGCATATTGGTGATGATAATGTGGCTTATACTACTCGTTTCAAGCAGCTCAGCTTGATCGTACCTCACTTAGTTTCTACTCCTAAGCGCATGATAACCAAGTACATCAATGGTCTATCTCCTACTATGCGTGATTCTATCAAAGCAGCTCAACTCGACACTATTGAGGAAGTCTACCATCTTGAAGCTAGTCTCAACAACAACCGTGTTCGTGATAAGCAGTTTGCTAACACTGCTCATTCCAAGTCTACACATCAAATTACTCAGCAGCCAAGTGGCAGCAAGAACAAGAGGCGAAAGTCTCAGGGGTCAGTATGCAATGATATTGTTCCTGCTGCAAACCTTGTTACTAAACCTGCTCCTGCTGCTGCTGTTCAAAACCCTGCTGCACCTGAAGTCAAGAAGCAGTACTCTGGGTCTTACCCCAAGTGTGCAACTTGCAACTTTCATCATCCTGTTGCTTCTGCATGTCATTTGTGTACCAACTGCATTCGCTATGGTCACACGATTCCCTACTGTCGCCAAGCTAACCCTGCCCAACCAGCTCAGCAAGCCCCAGCTCAGGCAGCCCTACCAGCTCTCCCAGCTCCTCAGCAGAACCCAAGGCCAGTCAACGCTGTTCGTGCATGCTACAAGTGTGGAGATACTACTCATCTTCGTAACCAGGACCAACAGCCAGCCGCTCGTGGATGAGCGTTCAATCTTAATGCTAACCAGGCTCGTAACGACAATGATGTCATTAATAGTACGTTTCTCGTGAATAACCTTTATTCTTTGATTCTATTTGATACTGGTGCAGACAGAAGCTTTGTGTCCGTTGAATTTGAATCTTTGTTAAATTGTGCACGCTCTATGTTACCTAAGTCGTTGTCGGTAGAGATTGCCGATGGGAAGTCTATTCTAGTTGATTCTATTCTCTGTGGTTGTTCCTTGACTCTTAACGACCACGTGTTTACTATTGATCTAATACCCATGGAATTGGGTAGTTTTGATGTCATTATCGGTATGGATTGGCTACGTAAGAATCATGTCGAGATTGCTTGTCACGAGAAGTTTGTTCGTCTACCTCTACCGTCCGGTGATATTTTCCTTGTCTATGGAGACCGACCTTCGAAAGAACCGAGGCTGATGTCATGCACACAAGCGAACAGATGCTTACGTAAACAGAACCTTGCCTTCTTGGCCCACGTGGTTGAATAAAAGGGCAAGGGGAAGGTCATAAGCGACGTTCTAGTAGTGCATGATTTCCCCGATGTCTTTCCTGAAGATCTTCCTGGTCTTCCTTCTCCTAGATCCGTCGACTTTTGTATTGATCTCATACCTGGTGCGACTCCTGTCGCCAAGGCTCCTTATCGACTTGCACCTTCTGAGATGCAAGAATTATCCAGCCAACTACAAGAACTACTCGACAAAGGATTCATTCGCCCAAGTACCTCACCGTGGGGTGCTCCCGTGCTATTCGTCAAGAAGAAAGATGGTTCGATTCGTATGTGTATCGACTACCATGAACTTAATAAGCTTACCGTTAAGAATCGTTACCCTTTACCTCGTATTGATGATCTATTTGACCAACTACAAGGCGCGTCCTGTTTCTTGAAAATAGATCTTCGTTCTGGCTATCATCAGCTTCGTGTGCTCGAGGATGATGTACCCAAAACCGAATTTCATACCCGTTATGGGCACTACGAGTTCGTGGTCATGCCTTTTGGATTGACCAACGCACCGGCTGTGTTCATGGATCTCATGAATCGTGTGTGTAAACCTTATCTTGATCATTTTGTGATAGTCTTTATTGATGATATTCTCATTTATTCTAAATCTAAAGCTGACCATGCAGCGGGACAAGGTTATAGCTTATGCCTCTCGTCAACTCAAAGTACATGAGAAAAACTACACTACTCACGATCTGGAGCTTGGTGCAGTTGTATTTGCGTTAAAGATCTGGCGGCACTACCTGTATGGTACAAAGTGTGTGGTTTTCACGGACCATAAGAGCCTTCAACATATCTTCGACCAAAAGGAACTGAACATGCGACAGAGACGTTGGGTGGAATTGCATAACGACTACGACTGCGAAATTCGCTATCATCCTGGCAAGGCGAATGTGGTGGCCGCGCTCTTAGTCGTAAAACTCATTTTAAGGCGATTCGTATCTGTAGTGATCTGCATGCTTGTATTCATGAAGCTCAATATTCGTCAGCTAATGAAGGTAGTCTATCTGTTGAAGTTCATGGTGCTAACGTGAATCAACTCGAAACTAAATCTGATGGTCTTCAGTACTATCTCAATCGCATCTGGGTTCCAGATCGCGATAACCTTCGTGACCTCATTATGAACGAGGCTCACAAGTCCCGTTACTCTATTCATCCAGGCGCTGATAAGATGTACCATGACCTGCGTATGACTTATTGGTGTCCCGATATGAAGAAGGACATTGCAATATATGTTTCTAAATGCCTTACTTGCTCGAAGGTTAAGGTTGAACATCAACGTCCTTCTGGACTCTTAGAAAAACCTGAAATCCCGGTTTGGAAATGGGATAGCATTGCTAGTGGACTTTATTACTAAACTACCCCGTACACCTTTTGGTCACGATAGTATCTGGGTGATCGTTGATCATTTGACCAAATCAGCCCACTTTCTTCCGATCCGTGAAGATCATAAAGTGGAGAAACTTGCTCGAATCTATACTGATGAGATTATATGTCGTCATGGCATACCTCTTGACATAATCTTGGACCGGGATGGTCGTTTTACTTCACGTCTTTGGCAAACTTTTCAATCCGCTATGGGTTCTCATTTGAATCTTAGCACGGCCTTTCATCCTCAGACGGATGGACAGACCGAGCATACTATTCAGACCCTAGAGGATATGCTCCGTTCTTGTGTCATCGACTTTGGTGGTAACTAGGATGTACATTTACCATTGATTGAGTTCTCGTACAACAACAACTATCATTCCAGTATTCAGATGGCTCCTTTCGAAGCTTTGTATGGCCGCAAGTGCCGATCTCCTCTCAGCTGGCATGAGATTGGTGACAACCAGTTTACTGGCCCTGAAATCATTCAAGAGACAACGGATAAGATTCTTCAGATCCGTGATAACTTGATCAAGGCTAGGAGCAGACAAAAGAGCTATGCTGATAATAGGCGCAAGCCTTTGGAATTTGATGTTGGTGACCAAGTTCTTCTCAAGGTATCTCCCTGGAAGGGAGTTGTTCGTTGTGGCAAGAAGGGAAAGCTCGCTCCGCGCTATGTGGGTCCTTTCAAGATACTCGAAAGGATTGGCAAGGTGGCATACAGACTCGACCTGCCACAAGAACTAAACAACGTACATCCAGTTTTCCACGTATCAAACCTACGTAAATGCCTAGCGGACGAGGAACTGCAGGTTCCCCTTGAAGACTTGCAAATAAATGAAGCTGTACACTTTGTGGAGAAACCGGTCGAAATCATGGATCAAGGTGTCAAGCGACTGAGGCGCATCAAAATTCCCATAGTCAAGGTTCGATGGGAAGGAAAGCGTGGTGCCGAATTCACTTGGGAACTTAAAAGTGATATGAAGGCCAAGTACCCGCAACTCTTCGAGCAGTCTTCTTCTTAGATTTTGGGGATGAAATCTCCTAAAGGAGGGGAGACTGTAACGTCTGCGTCCCTAGACTTTTAGAATTTGTCACTTTTAGCCCCTAAACTATGTGATACTTGATACTATTAATGCTTGATGAATCTTATGCTATGAAACTAAGGAAACTATGATGCTTGATACTTGGACACTATGATACTATGACACTATGGAAACTATGATTCTATGAGACTTGATTCTATGATTCTTGAGGCTCGTGAAACTTGAGACTTGGTTGAACGAGGGACTGGAGTCTTGTCACTGGCGGAAACTATGGAAACTTTTGTGTTAATGCTATAAACTAGTTATACTAATACCCAATAATACGCAACGCAACGCTTAATCTAACTCGCAAAACGAATCAAAGACGGTTAAACAGAAAAGATGGGATTGACAGAATGGCAATCCGATCGGATGACCATCTGATCGGATAGCCATCCGATCGGATGGCCATTCGACCGAGCTGCCATCCAACCGTGCACACCGCCTTCACTCACTCTAACACTATAAATAGGCCTGTCACATCATCACTCTCACTGATGTGATAGCCTCACTCGATCCAGATGCACGAACTCCCCTTTTCTTCCATTTCTCGGTGATTTCGGTACGTTTTACACTAGATTCTTGTACAACTTTAATCTACACGACATTCTCTACATGATTCTCCTTTGAAATCTCACTTTTCACCGTGAAATCTCTAAGATTTGAGCTCTTGAAGGTGATGTCATCATGGCGGTTGTACCAAACTGTTGTGTGATGTCATTCTAGTCAAGATCTAGCTCGGATCTAAGGAATTTCATATATTTTACACTAAATCTTAACTAAATCTAGACTTTTCGGCTAAAACTTATGTTTACCTCCTTCATTTCTTAATTTTCACTCAAAACGGTGGAATCCGGATCTGAACGGACTAAAGACTTGATGATTAGTCTTAAGTCGGCTTGGAAATGGATTGTTGCCGGAAAAGATGACCGGAGTACGGATTCTGACATAAGCACCGTCACGAACAGACGACTGAACGGACTGGGGTGATTCCCATTCGACCAGATCGGCTGAACACTGATGTGCTTACCGTTGACTCAATACGTACCATGTCGTCGTCGTTGAAACAAAAACTTAGAAATTTTACATGGTTGTGAACGGGACAAGGACGACTCGATCGAGTGGCAATCCAATCTGATAGCCATCCGATCGGATAGCCATCCGATCAGGTGACACAATTGCCTCATAACTTTAAACATTTTAGAAACTTTGGAGCTTTGATCGTCGAACGACAATCCGATCGGATAGCCATCCGATCGGACAACCATCCGATCGAGGTAACAATGGGTTTTGGAACCTTTCAACACTAAGAAACTTTTTCAGAAACTTAAACACTTTGTAACTATTTGGAATCTTGATACTTGACCATTCGGTCGAATGGCCATCCGAGCGGATGACCATCCGATCGGATGGCAATCCCTTCCACTCACACTTATGTCACCTCAATCGAATGACAATCCGACCGGATAGCCATCCGACCGGACGGCTATCCGATCCGGTGACTGATCCGACACTTTGCTTAAATCTCGTATTCTGTCCGACACTTAACTGTTGTAATCTAATCAGGCTAAACCCAAAGAGCTCCCTTTGATCCAATAACAGTCTTGACTGTTAAGTAATCACTGTGAGTATACTCGAATCCCTTTTTGTTCTAAACTTTGGGATGCAACATGTATTCTATTAAACTATGATACTTGAGACTTTTGGAAACTAAACTCTATCCTATGTGCATGTGAAACTTGTGATTCTTGTATTCTATTTGTGTTATGTGGACGTTTAATCCAGGGTGTGTAGTTCGGCCTTAACAATAGTAGCGCTATAGGAGATGCACCTCCCCATTATTCTCGGGGGTATTGTTAGGAAGATTCTAGTTTTCCTTGAGACTTGGGAAAACAACAAAGCATCGGGATACTTGGGCTATCACTTGTTGGACTGCGAACACAAGCATGGCTGAAACTACTTTTGTTAACATATACATATGGATATGAGTCTTTTAATCTACTATGCTATTACTCAAACTTGTATACTCGCTGGTACATTTTTGTACTGACTCTATTTTAATACATGTTGCAGGCTGACAGGATGCTAGGATCTATGAAACAAGCTAGGATGAAGCTTAGATACTCCACGTAGCTAAATCTAGAAACTATGAAACAATGATTATGTTTGTTTTGATACTATGTTATGGGTGGTTCATGTTTGTTTTAGACAATTGCTTGAAATCAATCTAATTTATAATGAAACTATTTAGTGTTATGGAATCTCATGAGCAATCTGAACGCTTAGTGCTCACACCCCGATGTTTCCGCCATCGGTTGGGGTGTGACACATGCGTAACTGAAACTTGATGTGTGTAATCAATGGTTTTAACGAGCGATTTTTTTTATAAATGGATGCTCAGAACTAACGATCAAACCTTTCTCCCATAATCGCACCCTCAATTTTACTCTCCACACTCCTGTAATTCTCGCCGGAAACACTATTGAATGTAGAACTTCCACCACCCTCAACGATGCTCATCCGAACGCCTCTGGACGAGTAATACATGTTTTTCATTCGTTTCATTTTTCTAAATCAAAGCCCCTAATTTTATTCATAAGGGCAACAACTTAATATGTTCAATTTGATCGAATCGTAGTTAAGGTTCATTTAGTTCCTTTGATTTGAGGATAAGGTTTTTATGCCGTTAACTGTTAAGTAAACAAAATGAAGTGTTTGCAGGTGTGAGTTGGGTGGAGGATGAGGCTTAGTGGGTGGTGGTGGTGGTGGTGTGGAGAAGGAGAGGGACAATTTAGTAGTTTCACACCAACTTAACTGACCAAACTAACTGACATTTACTAAGGGGACCATCCGAGTAACAAAATAACAAACCATAGGGAGCATACCTGCTATTTCCAAAAGACGAGGACTAAACGTGAAAAAACGTGAAACCACTGGGACTATCCGGTCAATAAACTCTTTTATTTATTTTATTTGTAATGTAAAATTAGTATTATAGATTAAAATAACTAAGAAAAAAAAACATATTGAAAGTGTAATAGGATAGTAATTGTCATAACTGTTAAAAAAATACAAGTTTAGTATTGATAAATATTAAAAGAAAAATAAAACATAGTTTGTGGCTTCGTGCTTTGTAAATGACTATAAATAGTGGGCCCAACGAAACAAGAGTGGGCCAACCCTGATAAAGAGACCCAAAATGTGGACTCGATTACTATAGGCTGCAGTCCTAACGAGTTTATCAGTCAGTTTAAAACCTCATCCATATGAGGATGTACATTTGGTACCAGGTAGTAGGGATGGGCATAATAACCGGTTCTAAACCCGACCTGGCAGACTCGATCTGGAACCGGTTCTAGTTTCTACCTGCCTTATTGAAGAACCGGTTCCGGGTTAAAAAACTCGTAGGTTCTTACCGGGTTCCACTTTTTATAAAAAACTTGATACGTACCCGGTTCCTAGCCGGAACCGGTTCCTCCATACCCAACTAAGAACCGATGCATTAAATTGTAGACAATGTTACGGTGGAATCGATTCCTAGCCGTTTCATTTCAATCAAACATTACATTACATTAAATTAAAACCGGTTACATAACACTAAACATTACATTAACATAAAACACACTAAATCAAACATTACATAACATAAAACACACTAAATCCAACAATACATAAACACACTGAACCTTCGAAGAACCGGTTCCGGATGCTTCACCGGCTTCACTTTTTTTTTTCGCCGTAGCCTTTGTAACCGGACAATGACGGTCGGTGTGTTTTTTAAGCGTCGAGTTCACTGTAGCCTTCATGAACTTCTCGCAACCTTTGCACCGTGCCATCTCATGGCTATCGGTCATTAAGCACAAATCAAAGTGCTTCCAAACTTGGGGTTTCTCTTGGTTTCCAAAACCATGACTACTTCATCGTTGCATGCCATAACGAGCTTTGAAAGCGATTAGAAGGTGTAACTTGAAGCCGATTTAAGTTTTTTTTTTTTTTGAACTCCTACACTTATGTTTGATGTTGATACTGGGTGTGCATGGGTCGGTTTGGGTCGGTTTTGACCAAAAACCATAACCATAACCGATCGGTTATGGTGGTTATGGTTATTCGGTTTTGATGGTTATAGCGAGTCGGTTATGGGTGGTTAACCGTGTATTTAGCTTAGCTAAAAATAGCTTAACTTTTTTTAAGATGGAATTAAATGTTATTGCATATTTGTATATATTAGTATATTACATAGTATTAAAAATACATATAATCTATAATATTAATACCAATTATTATCGAATATCCAAATAAAGTGATATGATATATTCCATAAATTCAAATAAACATTCAACCAAAACCACAAAATGATATGAAAAAACTCATAAGTACTAAAAATCTTCATTAAAAAACATAAAATATTAAAAATATGGTGAAAAGTCCTAACTCCTACAAACATTTATTACTTGTCGGTTCGATTCAGTTATGGTGGGTATGGAAAAAATGATAACCACAATCGACCCGCTACTTTCGGTTTTAAAAAAAAACCATTAACCGACCCACCGGTTTTTATTTGGTTCGGTTTTTTCGGTTCGATTTTGTCGATTAATTCGGTTATGGTTCGGTTAATTCGGTTTTTTGCACATCCCTAGTTGATAGGTATATATATACTTGAAACCGACTTAAGTTGGCCATAAGTCGATTCCTAACGGCATTATAGTCGTTGGAATCGATTTCAACAAGTGTTTTGCAGCTTTTTCTGTAAGTTACCCGAAGGAAGCAGTTCCTCCAAGGAACCGGTTACAGTATACCCGGAATCGGTTCTGGTCTTTTTGGTTAAAACCGGGTAAGAACTGGAACCGGTTCTGGGTATAACAAAAACCCGATTTGCCCATCTCTACCAGGTAGGCAGGTATCAGTATCCATGGTCGCAAAAACCGCTAGGCGCTCCCTAGTCGGAGTCGGGAGTACTCGACCTAGACGGAGAGTACTCAGCCTGGGCGACGAGTACTCGTGCCTCGGCAGCCTACCTTGTAGCGAGTACTCGGCCTTCGAGACCTTGTTTTACAACCATACCGGTACCGCACCGCACCAGGTATATTCGGTACCGGTACCCATTTCTTCTATTTTCAGTACAGGTAACCAGTATTTACGGGTAAAACACCGTTACCGTACCAGTATATTCGCTACCGGTTCGGTACCGAACGGATACCATGCTCATCCCTAATCCAAATATATAGGCCGTAAATATAATGAGTCTATAGTTTGGGTGGTGCTCCGGACATGTTATATTCTATGTAGAGAATTGTATAATATACTTGTATATAGTATTTCACACATATAATGAGAAATAACAAAATATATAAACGTTTATGTGTTGTTAGAGGTTTATATTTAAAATTGACTTTTTTCAGGGGTGCAAACGAGCCGAGCTACTCGCGAGTTACTCGAGCTCGGCTCGAAAAAAAGCTCGAACGAGCCGAGCTTAAACGAGCCCGAGCCTAAAAACAAGCTCATTTAGTAAACGAGTCCTGAGCTTCGCTTATCGAGCTCGAGCCGGCTCGCGAGCCTAAACGAGCATTCTGTTTATATATTTTTTATTAATATATTAAACATATATTTATATAATAATAATTACCATTTATATAAATATAAAAAATAACTAAATTATATGTATAATAATAATTATAATTAATATAAATTAATTAATAAATACTAAACGAGTCGAGCCCGAGCTTGAAAAATTACCTTCGAGCTGAGCTCGCAGGGGAGGCTTTGATGGTGTGCGGGGAGGACCTCCGCACAAGGCCCGTAATTTTGAGGGGCATATATACCTATATAGGATTAGGTTCAAACGTGAACAAAATCCCAAGAGTGAACTGCGTGAACTGATCTGGACCATTGATTATTATGATCTTGATTATTAAATTGAATGGCATGATGGTAATTAATTGATTAATTGTTACTCTTTAATTAAATGAATAAGAGTACATGTGTAATTACACCATCATAGAATTCAAACTAGGGAAATTGAATAGTTTCCATAAGTACTCGAATATATCAATTCCTAAACTATAGCAGTTTCAGTTTTAAATCTCTATTATTCAATTTTATTCAACAATTTCTTTCTCTCTCTCTCTATCATGGTTCCCGTAGAAGTTCACTTCTGTCGAAGTTCACCTACCATCGAAGTTCAAGAGTCGCTGGAAAAACCCGTAGAAGACGATTGGAATGGGGATTCAACTTTGCCGCCGTCGCCGTTTTATGGTCACCGTCGTCGTTTTATCGCCGTTGTCGCCGTTTTATCGCCGCCTTCGCCATCTCCATAAACACCGGTAATTTACGTTCCAATGAAAGATATAGATTACAATTTACGTTTTAGAACTAATAATTTCAATTAACACGTTTCATAAAAAACGTGTTGACTTTTATATTTTAAATCAATATATTCTAAAAAAAACCTACTTTGACATCGTTGTTTCCAAACGTAATGTACATCCATTGACGTAGTTTTGTTTGCATTTTTTGAATTACTTGCAACAAATGTGAAAATAAAAGTATATAAGTTTTTTACCAACATTATGTAAAATATTGCATAAATAACAAAAACTGTTAGGTTCATTTTTAGGCATATTTTATCATATTTTTAACACATATTTCCATTGCATAATTTTGAAAGATACACCTTTAAGTTTTTTGGATTTCAATTTTTTTATTTTGCTCTGTATTTAATGCGATGTACACATGTGTACTCTGATTTTGTGCTGATTTTAATGCGATGTACACATGTGTATAGCGTCTGTTTTTTGTGATATCTAAGATTTGTTGTGTGTATTGAATGTGTAAATTTGTTGATGTACATTTGTGAATTATGCAAAGTATTAGTTGCTGAGTTTTTTGGTTCAATTTTTTTTATTTTGCTCTGTTTTTAATGCGATGTGCACATGTGTGTTCTGATTTTGCTATGTTTTTAAAGCGATGTACACATGTGTATTCTGATTTTAACGCGATGTACACATGTATATACCGTCTGTTTTTGTGATATCTCAGAATTTTTTGTGTATTGAATGTGTAAGGTTGTTGATGTACACTTGTGAATTATGCAAAGTATTAGTTGCTGAGTTTTTTTTTGCTATTATAGGAGATGTCGTTAACGAGAAAAATGGAGTGGAAGGTCGATAAGGATGATTCACGTATGAGTTCGATAAGGATGATTCACATATGTTTGTTTGCTTGGTCGATAAGGACGATTCAGCATACAACGTGGTGAATAGTTATAAAAGATTATGTTTTTTTGTTTTTTCGATTATGTTGGGTTTATTGTTTTTACGAAACTAGAACTTGTAATTATATGTTTTTTTGTTTGGTTTGGAAAACATTATAGAACTTGTAATTTGTTAAATATAAAATAATTTTACAGGTATTGTTTCTATGTATGCATTATGTAGCTAATTACACATATGTACGATGCTGAGTACACATGTGTACTGTTCTATTTATATCCAAGTACACATGTGTATACTGTTGAAATATGAATGTTACGTGGATCTTAAAAATTAAAATTTGAATTCTGGTGATGAAATCTGAAATGAAAATTAAAATTGAAATTTGGTGATTTGTTGTTTGTTTTGATAATTATCTTATTAATAAATAAAACATAATGTGGATAATGAATTTAAAATAGGAAAGACGTAACTTAATTTAATTATTAAAATAATGATTTAAATCTATTTTTTTATATAATTACAATCCTACCCTTAACAACTAAAAAGGAAATCAAGGGTCCATATCTGTTCACGCAGTTCACTCTTGGGAGGTTGTTCACGCTGGAACCCTACCCTATATATATGTGTGTGTTATTTTTTTTTAAATAGTAAACACATACCAATTCCAATATAGGCCCATTTACAAATCATTTTTTATGGTTTAGAATTTAGTCCACTTGCATTAGGTTTATTGAGCACAATACTAATTTAATTTTTTTAAATAATAATAGAACACTAAGGAAGGACACATTTTTTTAAGCTCGAACAGGGTACGTGAATTCTTAGAGACGCCTCTGCGAGCTCAAGCTTTAGAAATAAAGCCCAAATCGAGCCAAGCTCGAGCTTTCATATGTTAAACAAGCTCGAGCTCTCATATGTTAAACATTCGGCTCGACTCGTTTGCACCCCCTAACTTTTTTTTATTAAATGTTATGTTTAGTCATATTTTTTTTTGTTCCTACAACCAATTCTAGTGACCACATTACAACATCCAATCTGATCGTTTGACTCAACCCAATTATGTCTTGACTAGCCTTAAAACATGGAATAGAAAAGAATATAAAAAGTGATTGGAAGAATGAAAATTCCGAACTCCTTCAATATCTCGTCATTTCCTAATGTCCACTTCTAAATGAAGCGTATTCATGTGGTTTCAGAAGGTTCAAAATGTTTATGAGGGGTTTTGAGCAGTGGGTTGGTCGAAACAAATTGGATTATATTAGATGAAAAAACAACTCGCCGAATTTTAAATCAATGCGGACGGGAAGAGCATATGTATGTTAAGGATTTTTGTGAGGTTGAATGATGACTCTGTATGGTGTTGTAGAATGATGACTATTTAAGAGGTATACTAGGTTAGAACCCCGTGTATTACACGGGTTTAATAAATATAATTTTATATCGTAAATAAAAAAATAATATATTTTTAAAACCCTCTTTTATTACGGGTGTTGAGTAAATAGAATATTATATATTAAATAATAAAAAAGTTATAGTTTTAAGAACTCCGTGTATTGTGCGGTTTGAATAAATGTAATTTTATATACAAAATAATAAAAAAGTTATATTTTTAAAAAACCTTGTGTATTCACTGGTGAAAGAAATGTAATTTTATATACAAAACAATAAAAAAAGTTATATTTAAAAAAAAACTTCGTGTATTGTACGGGTTAAATAAATCTAATTTTATATAGCAAATAATAAAAAAAGTTATATCTTAAAAAACCCTCATGTATTACACAGCTTGAATAAATATAATTTTATATACCAAATAATAATAAAATTATATTTAAAAAAAACTAATGGATAAAAATTAAAAAAAAAATACATTTTGATTTAGAAAGATTTTTTTTAACAATAGAAAAACCCGTGTATTACACAGGGTTTTTAAAGATATGTAACAACCCATGTAATACACGTGGTTTTAAAGATATAATTTTTTTTTTATTATTTGGTATATAAAATTACATATATTCAACCCGTACAATATGGTTCTTATAGATATAACTTTTTATTATTTAATATATAAAATTACATCTATTCAACCCGTGCAATAAAGTATGTTTTTAAAGATATATTATTTTATTATTTAGTATATAAAATTTATTTATTTAACTCGTGTAACACTGGGTTATAACCTAGTTGTTATTTATATTAAATATAAATTTGAAAATCTAACATCTAATTTCTTTTTTTCTTTGGGGTTTATATTTACTCAACATGTGTAATAAATGAGGTTTATAAAAATATATTGTTTTTTTATTTAGAATATATAAAACTACATTTATTAAATCCGTGTAATACACGGGGTTCTAACCTAGTAATTAAATATTATTAACTTCCATTTTAGTTACAAAAAGTTTTAATGATCAAATATAATATAGATCGGGCACAAGTGATCTGATAAATGATGAATTGATGACGCATTGTGTGTTCTTGCCCAATTTTACTCATCTTAACAAAAAAACGTGAAATGGATAAATCTTATTGGAAAAAAAACATATACAAATTAGTATATACAAATCTAAATATTGATTTCTTAACTACTCACCTTGATAATTGATTTCGGAATACCGAATATATGTGGCAATAGGTTATGCGATATTATTTTTGTATAAAAGATTTATATTAATTTAATTAATATTTTATAATTTAAATTAAATAATTATTATTATCTACAATTAAGGATGCTCTAGAATAATGACAAGTGTCCTTAAATTGGTTTCTTTTATTATATGTATAGATTATAAACAATTAAAAAAGATGAGAATAAATATAGGATAAGTGATATCATGTATTAGTTATTAATTAAATAGGGGAATGTTTATTTGAGAAAAAAATTAAATTAAGAAGAAAAAGAACAAATGGTAATTTTGTAAAACATTAAATAATTTTTTCACTTATCTCATTTATTATCATGTTGACTAATTAATTAGTCATAAAGACCATTATCCTTCACATTAACTTTTTTTGCCTACACACATAAAAACTTATTCCACATATTTCAAAATTATCTTACACGTTGAAATTTATCCTACACAACTTGTAATTTATCCTACACTTTAAATTATTTTATTTTTTCGAAAAATATATATTCTGAAGATAAGTTACAAATTATTTAATGTAGTTAGCTATTAAAGATGAAGACTATAAATTAATTACCTATGTAGATTTACCAATGTACCGTTATAGTAACATTAAATACTTATATTAAATGAATTAAAATAAAACATTTTTATTGGTTGAAATTTCTTTTTTTTTTCTTACAAAAAAATTATTCTCATTTAAACTCTCAACTATATATTATTAAATAATATATATAATAATTATGAGGTTGAGGAGAGAATGCTACGTGACATTAATTGAGGGGTGTTTGGGATTTGCTTATTTTAGCCAACTTAAGCTAAAGGGTGTGGGGGTCTTGGTTGGGACATGATTCGCCACCTAAAAACATGAATGAAATGCTACACCATCCTCTTGCTTGAGATCCACCATGGTTTGCATGGATTAAACCATGGCAACCATGGTTCTCCTTTCCATTTTTCAATAAATCATTTCCTTTTTCTTTAGACAAAAATAAATTAAAATAAATAAGGGCTAGTGGTTTGGGTTATTACCACACCCTTAAGGCAGTGGTTTTGGATGGTAGATTAGAGGTGAGTGACATGACACTGACGTGAATGGTCATGGTGGCCATAAAAGTCATGACCACACCCTATAGCCTTATAACTTATTGACCTTTTGAAAAGTTAAATAGTGTTTGGGTTTAGGAGTGTATGTAAGGGGAAAAGTCAATAAGTCACTCCATTGTGACTTATTAACTTTTCCAAGAAATCATAAGAAGTTTGGAAAAGCCAAACCAAACATTCTCTAAATCTTTATTATAAGTTAGATTAGATTTATATCTGATTAAAAATAAAGTGTTACATGTATGTCTTAAATCATTTTAATCCTCTTTAGAGAAAATGCATAAAAATCCTTTTTAATCCTCTTTTATGTTTATGTTTTGTTAATTAATAATTAATAGTTAGGAAAAATTACACGTTTTGTCCTTTATCTTATACGCTTTTTACAGGCGGTGTCCTTTTTAACGAATTTTGACAAGTTTTGCCCTTTATAGGGAATTTTGTTACACGTTTTGTCCTTTACCTCTAACCCAGTTAGATTTTTTTTGTTAAATCTGATTATGTGACTTGCATGTGAGGGTATTTTTGTCATTTCACCTGAAAGGACTAAATATGTAAATAACTTCTCTCCACCACCACCAAACACCCTCATGCCACCGTTACTGCGGGCACAAGCCACCACAAATTCATCACATATCAAATCAAATTACAGATCAATTTGAGATCAAATTATAAGGAATTGACTCAAGTTGAAGCAACACAAACAAATCTAATAAAAAGGCTACATACGTTGCATCAAACCCTCCAACAACATCCCGGAATTTGTCAAGATCCGGCGCCGGTCGTCGCCTCCGGCAACATGATGAAGCTTCCTGCCATTAACCCACCTGAATTTGCATCAAACCCTCCAACAACAGTACTTCTAAACCTAACCAACCAGATCAATTTAACTTCCAACTCTTTATTTCACCTTTTCCCCAAATACATATATAAAAACAACACCACTTACCCATCTGGTCCAATTCAACAACAAGCGGCTCCACACCAAGCCGATTGAACAACGATTTTACCTCAGAAGAATATCTTCACAATCAAACCCCAAAAAAAAAAAAAACTGAAATAAATGAAATAAATGAATTACAACATGTGAAAAAAGAAAACCCTAAGTGAACTTACGATGTTTTCTTCTGATGGTTGTTTTATATAATGATTTTAGATGTTGAATGGTGGTGAATGAAAGGGAAGAGTGAGAGTTGGGGAAGTGAGAGAGAGAGGTGGTAGAGAGAGAAACAGAGGTGAAGCTTGTTGTTGTGGGATGAGAAGTTGCTGCCATTGATGTTTCTTCCTTTCGGTCTCTGTGTCCGACGAATCATCGAACTTTGACATCGGAAGTGCTTCCGCAAACACCAACCACCACCACCACCATTGCACAGCCCCCACCCCCACCACCACCATCATCCAAACACCCACTCCACTACTACCGTTCAGATTTGCATAAAACCCCCAACCCTAACCATACCATTGTTCCGATCTGCGATGAAGAAGACATAGACGGAATGATTGTGTTTTTGTGGTGGCCGGAATGATGTGCTGTTGTGGTGGCCGGAATGGGTGAACTGGCGGTGGGTTTTTAGAGAGAGAGGTGTCTGAGTTTTTAGAGAGAGAAAGAATAGTGTGGTGGGAAGGGGTGAATGAGTTTTATATAATTAAAAGATGTTTATTAATATATTATATGATGTTAAAAGACAACAATACCCTTATATGGAGTCCACATAATTAGATTTAACAAGAAATATTAACTGGGTTAGAGCCAAAGGACGTAACATGTAAGGATTTTCCCTGTGTCAAATTTCGTTAAAAAGGACACCGCCTGTAAAAAGGGTATAAGATAAAGGACAAAACGTGTAATTTATCCTAATAGTTATGACACTAGATAAGCTACCCCTTTCCTACACAAGGCGTGAAAGGCGGTTTGGTCACCAATAAAACCCAAAATCACCACCGCCGTCGGAATCTATGGCGTCAAGCTCCGGTGACGAGAAGACCGAGAGAGAGGAGCAAGAAGAGGCTCTGATCGCTTTGATCGAACACCGCGCCAAAGAAGTCGATCATCTCCGTACACGTGTCACCTATTACAAATCTCAGGTTTTGTTACTCATTCTTCTCCTCAATATTCGCTCATATTATTCTTTCGTTGTTGTTATTGATCTATGCAATCACTTTTGTTGAAAATTAGTTTCCGTTGTAGTTTTTGTTTTGTGATTGTTATAACGTAAAATATGTTGGTTGTAGTTATTTGATTTAGGTTTTCTGACGAAAAAGTTCAAATTGATGACGTTCTGGATGGCTGAAGTAGTGTAATTATCACATCTATGAATATTTTAGTTTGATATTCATGTGTTTATGTTACATAGTGCCCCGCTTTTGGTGTGCACGTATAATGCATATATGTGTGGTCGTCGGGTGGCAAAAGTGAAAGGGTACTAACTTCAACGTTATTTTACTAATTTAGTGAAAATAACGTTAAAAGCGGCGGATGGTTAATCATGCATCATGTGGTGACGTTGTTAGCTGAAAGATACGGGGGTACATGCACCAATCAGTCTCTGTCCCGATTGTTTGAGTGTTACGTGTCTTAGGTCCAAGGCTTGATACAAAACTACAATTGAGCCGGGGGTCTCACTGGAAGCAGCCTCTCTATTCCTACATGGTAGAGGTAAGGCTGTCTACATCTACCCTCCTCAGACCCTACCTTAGCTTTGCTATTGGTGAGATTTACTGAGTATGATGATGATGATGATGATGTGTTTATGTTACATGGTTTCATTATGAGATGATAATTGATAACCTTTTTACTGAATTTTAGTTTGTGTATAAGAAGATTTCTCCTTTTGTTATATTTGACTATTCATTGCCATGTTGGGGATTTGACTCAGCTATGTATAGCCTATAGGCATACCAAGTGCGACGATACTATAAGTTGTGCCGAGTGAGGTGATTGTTGGAGTGAAATAAGGTGCTTTTGTTAGGGGTGTGTTACTGTTGAAAGCAAAACGTTGTCATCAGTGTACGTGTGATTAGTAGAGGTGGTTTGGGTAATGTGTCAAAATGAGTAATTTTATACAGGTCGAAATAAGTTGGATTTAGTTTTACTTAAAACACTATTTGCCCAAAGTTTTGAATGTTGTGCTGAATATGATTATAAAATTTATGTTGTCGTAAGAATAATAGAAATATATGAGTAAAATGATCTAGGAGTTTATATGCTTTAAAGATTCACTATAGGTTACTTCTATCTGTTTGATGCATTTCCTCTCAAGCTATTTGTTTCATTTCACATGTTTAACCTGATAAGAGATAAAACATTGACCTATCAAGCCTTCTAATGACAAGTACAAAATAATATTAAGCTAGTGATTATTCAGCTGTAGTGTAGTTCCTTGGAAAGGATATGTCTTATTTATTTGATGTAAGTTTTTTTCTTGTGGTACTTGCAAAATTTTATATGGTAACAGACGATAATTTATATATTAAACCGGGAAATAAATGCTAATATCATTTTGGAGAAGGTATGCAGCTTGAAGAAGCTGAAAAGAGGTTAGGAGAAACCGAACGTAAACTGGCACACCTCAGAAGTCGAGGCAACGCTGTACCATCTACTAAGGTTTCTGAAAACAGTGTAAAAGTAAAAGTAAAAGAAGAGAGAAGATCATGTAGTCCTACACCTACAAAGACCGGTGAACATTCTAGAAACGGGAAACATGAACAAAGACCGCAACTTGTTATCCCTGCAGTGAATCCCAAATCGTTTGTTCCTGTCAAGATGGAAGAAATTGACAGTAGATCAATTCCGACACATAGCAAAAGCGCTGTGAAAGAAAAGGGTCATAGAATCTCACGTGAACATGAAGGCGGTGAGACTCAATCCAAAGGGACAAAAAGGAAATTCGGTAATATTTGCCACTTTCTTTATAGTTAATTACCATCAAAGTTTAAAACAGTCAACTTGGTCAAAAAGTTACCTTCAGTTGCTATGTCATCATCTTGGTCGGTTACCTGGTCAGATCATCTTAATTTGAAAATCTTGAAACTTTAATGTTTTTTCTGGTCTAAAAGAAGTTGGTTACCTTTTGTACGCAATTAGCCAAAATATTGGTTTAGCATGATAATTTTTTTTTAATGTCCACGTGCCCAAAAAGGGCTGAGTTTACTCTTAGCATTGTGCATCATAAGCAGTTAATGCGGTAAAGTATTGACTGATATCTGAGATATAGGTTATCGCTGTGGGATATCAGTAATTTTAATATCATGCAGAATTTATATATATAGCAACTAACAATTCAGTATACTCCTACCAGGCTACCATTAACAAATTAACCTTTTGCAACTTGCAAAACACATTATAGCAAGCAGAAACTGACTAAGACTTAAAACACCAACATTTAACACTAACAATTAAGACTTAAAATACTAATAGCAGCAACAAGAAGAAAGATGAATAGTAGAACTAAGAAGAAATGTCCTGATATCGGGAATATCGGTCATTATCGCCGATAATATTGGTACCGATATTTTGACCGATATTTTACATGGGGACCGATAACCGTTATATCACCGATATTAACTGCAAAGTGTGCATGAGATATGTGTGTCACCGATCGATCATATTTGTGCGTACTTGTTTCGTTAATCTGGATGCTCACCTTTTGCAAAAAAAAAAAAAAAAATGAAATTGCAGAGCAGCGAGAACATAAGGATTTAATTCAGATGGTGTGCAGTTCATCTTCACCTCGCACAGTCAATTGCCAGACATCCAATCACATTCCATCTCAGCATAAGAGAAAGTTGAGAAGTCTTGCTTTGTGTCCGACAAATGATCAGCTTTTTGTTACTAGGTATCCAAGTGTTTTTAAGTTTTTATGCCTAGGAAACTGTTAGAATAATTTAAGATATTTTGCTCCATCAAAACTTTAATACAAAGGAACAAAATGGTAGCGATAACAATTTTAAATAATCATTTTCTCTAGTTTATTTTATCATGGGGCATAGACTATTTGCAACAAATGGAGGACCTAAAAACAAGATACTCATGGAATTTTGTTTTGGAAACCAAATTATAGTAATGATTCATGTTCAGTTTTTTTTCCTCTGATAAATGTAAGGCCACCCATGTATTGAACGTTTTTCGTTAAGGCCACCCTTGTTATAAATACTCTATAGGCGACGAAAGTATGTATCATGTTTCATTTATACCAGTTTCCACAAATAACATATCACACAATGAAATGGCCTTCTGAAAAGAAAAAAATATCTTGCATGAGGTGTTAACATGTTATAGGCTATAATTATTGTCTTCTCTAATGATTCAAGGGCGTTTTTGTCACCACCATGTTTTTGTCTGGAATCTGCATAGATGAAGCCAGGTACATACTGGTGGTCTTATACCTTAGTTAAGAGTCTTTTTTTTTCGGGTTCATTTTGATAAACTGATATTGGTTACGACAGCAGCACCACTCACTGAAAATCTTGTTTCCATTCCTATTGGAATTGATATATGCATATATTTTTCCTGTACTTTATTTTTGTTATGTTAGTGATTGCTTTGAAATGTTTTGCAGTGCTCTTGATGGACTTGTAAATCTATGGCAAATTCAGGCCAGAGGGTATGTTTTATATATAATGCTCCGCTCCAATATCGCTACATGTATCATGCTGCTATACAGATTTCTTAGAACCTTATAAGAAATATAAACTATCTAATACTTGCTTACGATGATTTAACAAATGTTAAATACGTTTTCGTGCTTATTTTTATGTACGTTTTTAGTTGGTCTACGTTTTGCCATAAATTTTGTTTGGAGATTGTGGTAAATTTTGTTTGGAAATGAGTCGGGTCCAATATAATATGTTTTCATTAGACGGGAAGATGTTTTCGTGCTTATTTTTATGCACATTTTCAGTTGGTCTACGTTTTGATGTAATTTTTGTTCTGAAATGATTCGGGTCAAATATAATATGTTTTCATTAGATAGTATAAATTCAAGTTACTTTACGTTTTAAACACCACCGAAACGTGTGGTGGGTGAAATCACTAGTTTACTTAATTATTGGATAAAGATATATATTATTATAATATGTTTATTTTCTAATTTACTTAGTTACTGGATAAAGATAGATATTATTATTATTATAAACAAACTAAATTTGTCACTTGTTACTTTTACGCATTTACATAACCTGTAGAGATTTTAACATATTTATTGCAGTGACAGATCAAGTGCATCTCATCTTAGCACAGCTGATTGTGCATCAACCAAGAATCGAAGATGGCCCGAAGATATAGCGTGGCACCCACATGGTGGCAGCATATTCACCGTCTACAGTGCCGATGGTGGTGACTCTCAGATAGCAGTCCTTAATTTAAATAAAGCAAAAGAGGTAAATAAAACTTTGAGTAAAGTGCACGGATAGTCCCTGTGGTTTTCCAAATTTTTGGATTTGGTCCCTAGCATTTCAAAAGTACACGGATGGTCCCGCTGGTTTGTACTTTGTAACGCATTTAGTTCCTAACTTTTGCCAAAAGTGCATGGATGATCCCTGTGGTTTGCACTTTATAACGCATTTAGTCCCTAACTTTTGCCAAAAGTACATGGATGATCCCTGTGGTTCGCACTTTATAACCCATTTAGTCCCTAACTTTTGCCAAAAGTACATGGATGATCCCTGTGGCTTGCACTTTGTAACACATTTAGTCCCTAACTTAGACTTCCTAAAACCTTTAGTTTTGTTGGTTGCTTGGTTGGGGACTAAATGCGTTACAAAGTGCAAACCACAGGGACCATTTGTGTACTTTTGGAAAAAGCTAGGGACCAAATCCAGAATTTTTAAAAAACCACAGGGACTATCCAAGTACTTTACTTATATTATTTATTTCAAGCAATGTTATATGCATTTTCTACGTGAATTTCAAAACAGTTGCTAAATCTTATTACAGAAAAAACGTGTAACTTTCTTTGAAGATAAGCCGCACGTTAAGGGTATTATCAACAGCATAACGTTCATGCCATGGGAAGATGTTTGTTTTATGACCGGTGGAAGTGATCATGCGGTTGTTCATTGGACTGAGAGAAACGGTGAGGATTGTTGGAAACCGAAAGTACTGCATAGAAGTATGCATTCGTCAGCTGTAATGGGTGTTGCTGGAATGCAACAAAAGCCGATGGTGGTTTCGGTTGGTGCAGATAAACGGATTATTGGATTCGATTTACAAACAGGGCGAGCTGATTACAAGCATCAGATAGAAAGCAAGTGTATGAGTGTTCTACCGAATCCGTGTGACTTCAATCTTTTTATGGTTCAAACCAGGTGAAACACTAAACTCTGTTGACTCGAACATAGTTTGTTAACACTTACAGTCGTCAAGATATGTCTTATATTTTGTTAAGTTAATTTTTATAACATTTTTTTTTATTTTCAACTGGATATTAACTTTCCATCGTAATTGATAAATGTTAATTCTGTTAAAGTGTACTTAGTTCAATAAGAATCCTTTTGGCGTGGGTAAGTTACTTGAATTGCAATTATAAGTATATAAATATCTTAATACATATAAAAGATTAAGAACTAAAACTTGGATTTTTTAATACTACCTTTTTTTTAATATTTAACATATTGTATTTTTACCATTCAAACAATCTAAGCACATCAAATAATTTAAAATATCTAGAAATCACTCGTAAAAAAATTATAATCATTATTTTTCTTTGTTTAATACTTTAAGTTTTTAACAAACATAATTTTGAACTTGGTGATATTTGGAGACCTTTATGAGTAAAAAAAAGTAAGTTTGTTTAGAAAATTCATAATAAATTTTTAAATTCTTTTGGTTAATGGATATAATAACTATCAATAATTAAATAATATTTATTCATAATTAAATATTAGAGAGAGACAGGAAGTAGATGGCTAGAAGGGTTACAAGTGTCCCCAATTATTTTTGTTTGTTAGTTATAGAGATAGAGATTTGTGCATATATGTTTATATTTATAATTATTATTTTTTATTTATAACAACAAATATATATTATTTAGTTATTTTATCATAGCTTTATATATATAATAATATTCATCATGTAATTGTATAATATTTTTTTATTATATTAATATATATATAGTAGGCTTGTTTAGGCTCAACCTTTTCAAGCTCAGAATGTGAAGCTCAAGCTCGAGCTCGCTTCAAGCTTTAAGCAATCCTATCTCGAGTAGCTCACGAACTGTTGGGCTCGTTTACGCCCCTAACTAGATTATTTCATATTTTGGTTGAAACTTTTACGTCTTAATTGCAGTACTCCAGAGAGGCAGCTACGACTATTTGACATCAGACTACGACGAACAGAAATCCACGAGTTCGGTTGGAAACAAGAAAGCAGCGAGTCTCAATCCGCCTTGATCAACCAAGCATGGTCACCGGATGGTTTTTACTTAACCTCGGGTTCCGCAGACCCAATGATTCACATATTTGATATCAGGTTCAACTCTAAGAAACCCTCACAGTCCATCAAAGCTCACCAAAAACGCGTGTTTAAAGCCGCATGGCACCACTCTCTCCCTCTCCTCATTTCCATATCCTCGGATCTCAACATCGGTATACACAAGATTGTATAAAAACCAAAACCCGACACTCCTGGGAGAACAAAATTTTGTAATGCGAGGTAGTATAACATTTTCCTGCGCAATGTTGTTTGTTATACATTTTTAATATATGTTATTTTATTAGTTAATATCATCCTAAAAGTTTTATATTGATTGTAAATGGACTTGCAATGTCATCCTCTTGTTGGATAATTTTTCTATTAATATTAATTAATACGGGTATTTAATATTGTTGTTTTTTTTTATTTTGACTGTTAAATTGTTTCTAGAGTAGTTAAAATGAAACTAAAAAAATAAATGTTACTATGGGACCCATTCTGCAACATGAGACCAGTTATTTGTAGGGCTGTTCATGAGCCGAGCCAGAGCCTGGCTCGGCTCAATTATAAACCGAGCTGGCTCGGCTCGGATTTGAAACCGAGCTGAAAATCTAAGCTCGGGCTCGGCTTGGTTTTAAACCGAGCTAGCTTGGTTTGGCTCGATTTTATAAAAAAAACTAATATATACTTCTTAAAATTTAATAACCTAAAATATTATTAATAATTGAAAAGAATATATTCAAAATAAGTTCAACCTAATACAATTCAAACCAAAATCAAGTTTAACAACGCAAAATAAGTTTTAATTTCAATAAAATACAATATTAGTTCATTAATATGGTAATCAATCTTCAAATATGCCATAAATATCAAATTACAAACCTATATACTTGTAAATAATAATCAGTTTTTTTGTAATATATTATAATGTATATAAAATTAAAACTTATTATAAGTAAAATAATTCGAGCTAAAACGAGCCGAGCTACAAAGCGAGCCGAACCGAGCCAGCTCGGCTCGTTACGAGCCGAGCCGAGCTAGGCTCACTTTCTAACCGAGCCGAGCCGGCTCGGCTCACTTTTATACCAAGCCAAATCGAGCGAGCTTTTTCCGAGCTAAATCCGAGCGAGCTTCGAGCGAGCTCCGAGCCGCGAACTTTTTGAACAACCTTAGTTATTTGTTATATATATATATTTGAGTTAACTGCCATTTTCGTCCCTGTGGTTTGGTCACTTTGGCCATTTCAGTCCATTTTTCAAAAATGCGCCATTTTCGTCCCCCACGTTCTGGAAAGGTGCTATTTCAGTCCAAAAATCATAACCCAGTTAAGTCAGTTTGTAAATAAGGACTGATTGTGTAAATTTGTAACATAAAGGACTGGTTGTGTAAATTTGAAAAATGGACTGAAATGGCAGTTAACACCACCACCACTAGCCCTGCCACCACCACCACTCCGCTGCCACCACCACCGCCACCACAGCCCTGCCACCACCACCACTCCGCTGCACCACCACCACTCCGCTGCCACCACCACCGCCACCACCACCACCACCACCACCACTCCGCTACCACCACCGCCGCCGGAACCACCACCATCAACGTCATGGCAAGACCAATATTTTCAGACGTTTGTATGTAATATAAAGTCAGAATTTATTGTATTTAATCCGAAAAGTAAACGAGCAAAACAAAGGAACGAGAACGGTATACCGAAACGAAAAGCTTGCGGGTTACGGGGACGTCTTCGTCTTCTCCGGTCGTCTTCTCCGATGAACTCCGAACTCCGGCGAGTTGCAGAAATGAGCAGGGGTGGAACTAGATGTTTGTGGGGATCTGCGGAACTTCTATAATCCATTCGATTCGACACATAACGACAGATTGTAGTGGGATCGATCCACTTTTATAATCAACGACTGCGTGTTGTGGGCATTCGACACATAATGGTACTGATACTCAAACAGGAAAGGCTTTTGCAGTATGTTTTGATCTTCTACCCGGTCTCAGTTTTGTAACTATATTTTAGTGATCGGGGATTACTAATTATCGTAATGATACCCAAACAGGAAGTTTTTTGCAGTATGTTTGATCTTCTGCCCATTGGTTTTGTACCCGGTCTCAGTTTTTTTGTAACTATGTTCTAGCGATCGGGAATTACTGTTTATACTAATGATACCCAAACAGAAAAGTCTTTTGCAATATGTTTGATTTTTTGCCTAATTGTTTTGTACCGCTCTCAGTATTTTGATCAGGAATTCCAAACAAAGACACATGCTTGTGAAACTGTGTAATTAAATCCACAAGTCTTCTCATAAAAATTGTTAATTATGATGAAGTTATTGACTAATATTAATAGAAAATATAAATTGAAGTAACACTTTCGTTCACAGTGATCACGGTTACGGAAATAACATTTTTATTCTAACTGGCCGGATTTGATGGTGGTTTGAACCGATTTTCTTTTACAAAATTGTTCATTTGAGTATGATATTTAAATGGCAAAGATTGTTTTGAGTATGGTACATAACTATACTTGTAAAATTTCAAATGTTGTCGACATGTTGATCAACGTGTTCTTAATGTTCCTGCAACGTTTGGTTTAGAAATGTAATTGCGAAGATTTTGGTGCAAGAAAACATACTTAATTGCATGTGTATATAGTGATAATGAATGACTGCGTAGAATCCAATATCACAAAATGATAATAATCTCACCGGAGAAGACGACCGGAGAAGACGAAGATGTCCCCGTAACCCGCAAGCTTTTCGTTTCGGTATACCGTTCTCGTTCCTTTGTTTTGCTCGTTTACTTTTCGGATTAAATACAATAAATTCTGACTTTATATTACATACAAACGTCTGAAAATATGGGTCTTGCCATGACGTTGATGGTGGTGGTTCCGGCGGCAGCGGTGGTGGTGGTGGTGGCAGTGGATGTGGTGGCGGTGGTGGTGGCAGCGGAGTGGTGGTGGTGGCAGGGCTGTGGTGGTGGTGGTGGCGGTGGTGGTGGTGGTGGCAGCGGAGTGGTGGTGGTGGCAGGGCTAGTGGTGGTGGTGTTAACTGCCATTTCAGTTCATTTTTCAAATTTACACAATCAGTCATTTATGTTACAAATTTACACAATCAGTCCTTATTTACAAACTGACTTAACTGGGTTATGATTTTTGGACTGAAATGGCACCTTTCCAGAACGTGGGGGGACGAAAATGACGCATTTTTGAAAAATGGACTGAAATGGCCAAAGTGACCAAACCACAGGGACGAAAATGGCAGTTAATTCTATATATTTTTTTTACATACTTACCTCTGTAGTGGAGGGTTCAAATGAGAAGAAATTCTTTTTAAGAAGAAAAAAGAAGAAATTTCAACCAATAGGAATGCTTTATTAGACTTCATTTAATATTTGTACTTAATGTAACTATAAGGGTATATTAGTAAACTTACATACATCATTAATTGGTAGTTTCATCTTTAATAACTAACTATATTAAATTTGTAACTTATTTTTAAGATATATATTTTTCACAAAAAATAAAAATAAAAATTCATTTAAAGTGTAGGATAAATACGAGGCGTATAAGATAAATTACGAGTTGTGTAGGATAAATTTCAATATGTGTGGGATAAATTTCGAAATGTGTAGAATAACTTTTGATGTGTGTGGGCAAAAATATTTAGTGTAGAGGATTATAGTCTTAATGACTAATTAATTAGTCAAACATAATAATAAATGAGATGAGAAAAAAAACTATTTAATGTTTTACAATTATACCATTTTATTCTTTTTCTTCTCAATAAAATTTTCTTCTTAAATGAACCTTCCCATATATATATATATATATATATATATAGGGAGAAGATCATGCGAGAACCACCTCTTATTGCGAGATCCGCGAGAACCAATGTGAACACAACCAAAAATGCCTAAAAATCACACAAATTTTTTTTTAATATTTTTTATATAAAAATCGCTAATTTTCGAAGCAAAAAAAAAAAATTAAATTTTTTTTTGCCACTAAAAGTAGCGATTTGAGCATAAAAAATATTAAAAAAAAAAATTTAGATTTTTTTTTTGATTTTTTTAGATTTTTTTTTAGACTTTTTTAGGTTTTTTGGGGGTTTTAGTTTTTAACATTTAGCTTGGGGGGGGGGGGGGGGTTAGGTTTTTTTAGGTTTTTTTTTAGCTATTTTAGGTTGTGTTCACATTGGTTCTCGCGGTTCTCGCAATAAATTGAGTTTTCGCATGAGCCCCTCCCTATATATATAGGGTTGAGTTCATTTCAGAACTATAAATAACTACAGAACTTTCAGAACTCCTAATAAACAATCATTTTATATATAAGTTTTTGTATTTAGGATCTTTTTATCATCTATTACATGTATTTCTTTGATTACATACATGTTAAAAGTAGTTTACATATGTTTAATTGCCAAAATTATATATATGTGTCATAACTAATTACACATATGTAAAAAAACTAGTTTACATATGTGTAATTATAAAATTACATATAAAAAATGATAAAATTACTCTTAACATGTTTGTAATCGTAAAAATACACATAATAAATGATAAAATTATTCTAAACATAAAAATATATAAATAAAAAGATTGTTTATTAGGAGTTCTGCGAGTTCTGGAAATATTTATGGTTCTGAAATGATCCCGGCCCTATATATATATATATATATATATATATATATATATATATATATATATAGGGGATGGTTTAAATGAGAACGCTAAATATTGTGAGAACCGTGAGAACAAATTAAAAAACCGCGAGAACTTGGTCAAAAACAATTCAAATTCAAAAATTTTTTCTACACTTATCATTATTATTCGAATACAATGTTAGAAATTTAATTTACACGTTTAAATTTACGTGAATTCGTAAATAAAGAAGATTTACACATGTGTAAGTTTGTCATTTACACATGTGTAAATCTGTTATATTTACACATATGTAAAAAATCTAAAAAGAGTGATTTTGAAAGGAGAAATGAATTATTTGATGTTGTAAATTATTTTATTGATGTTGTATCTTAATTACGACGAGGTTCGTATTAAAAAAATTGGGTTTGATTGGTTTATTCATTCGTTCTCACGGTTCTCGCAATATTTAGCGTTCTCAAGATAACCCTCCCCTATATATATATATATATATATATATATATATATATATATATCTTGCTAGCTAAAAATTAAAGGTTGAAATATCAAGTGGCCCAAGATCATGCAAGCTCTAATCTATTTACTCCTTTTATTTGCAACTCAAGATCATCGAATGACTTGCACATCAAGAGTCGCAAAGATCGTGTCCATCAAGTTAATGAGCAAGGTTTTCCGCCCGTGGCTTATTGGCTACACAAAAGCGGCCCATCTCCTCCTGGTAAAGGGCCTCACAAAGGCAGCCCATCTCCTCTTGATCAAGGGCGTTATCATTTATATGATCCACGTCACCTACCTACCTCAAATAATGAAATCTAAATAAAATAATGTATCGATAGTTAATTAAGCTATGTATCGATGGTTCTGCTCTCTCATCACGTTATCTATTTGTCTATCTAAATAAACCTTTATATATAGTTTTTTCATATCCTTTTTAGCTACACATATTCCAATTAGTCCCAATACACTAACTTCGAAAGAATTTAATTTTATTTCCAATCATTCTTCCCAGTCATTTAACATGCCATCTTAACCGTAAAAGAGCTTAAATTTATGTATTTCTCTTATAACAAATAACATATAATGTTCAATGAAAATCTAAATACACTATTGTCTCCATTTTATTCTCTAACATCAAACGATATGCGTGATAAGTTAACAAACAGAAACTAAATTATATGTTTGATAACTAAGGGTACACGGAGTGATAGCGGGGAGTGGGGTTGGTGCACGGGGAATGATTCCGGGTGGTGGATCGGTGAGTGGGGAGTAGGAGAGAAGGGATGTGGGTGGTGAGCATTCACCAAAGGTGAATAAGAAGCAATGGAGGAGAGAGAGAGAGGGGAGAGAGAACCAATCAATTTTTTTTAATTGAGTGGGTGTTTAAACCATTCCTAGTGTTTGAGTAGAAAATGAAGAGTGAAGGAGGTGAGTTGACATGGCATGAGATTATTGGGTAGAGAAAACTCAAACACCCTAAAGTGATTGAATGATACCCTCCACCCTAAGGGTGGGGGTATGGTTAATCACTCTAGGGTGATTGAGTGATTTTCAACCCAATAATATTATGCCATGTCAACTCCCCATTCCACTCCCCATTTTGCACTCAATCAGGGGGTATGGTTAATCACTCTAGGGTGTTTGAGTTATATATTTTTTGATTGGTTCCTCTCTCCTCTCTCTCTCTCTCCTCCATCACCCTTCTCCACCTTCGGTGACTTTACACCGATTTTTCACCCTCTCTCCTACTCAAACACCCTAACTTAATCATGGGGGTATGGTCACCGATCGATGACACCGACTCACCGAAGATTATACCCCTCACCCTAAATATGTTGTTCTAATGTTAGATAGGTTGTCGTAATTAATTTTATTATATCATTGTAACTAGTTTAGATACACTACTAGGTTAGAACCTCGTGTATTACACGAGTTGAATAAATGTAATTTTATATACCAAATAATAAAAAAAATATATCTTGAAAAATCTCGTTTATTACATGGGTTGAATAAATGCAATTTTATATATCAAATAATAAAACAATATATATTTAAAAATCTCGTTGGTTGAATAAATCTAATTTTATATGTTAAATAATAAAAAAATTATATCTTTAAGAAACTCGTGTATTGTACGGGTTGAGTAAATTTAATTTTATATATTAAATAATGAAAAAAGTTACATTTTTAAGAACCTCATGTGATACGGGTTGAGCACATTTAATTTTATATACCAAACAATAAAAAGTTATATCTTTATAAACCCTATGTATTATATGGATTGAATAAATCTAATATTATATACTACATAATATAAAAAGTTGTATTTTAAAAACCTCGTGTATTACACGAGTTGCGTGAATGTGATTTTGTATAGTAAAAAAAATGTTATATCTTTAAAAAACCTCGTTTATTACACCGGTTGAATAAATCTAACAAAAATTTATATCTTTAAAAAAACTAACGGATATACTCGATATACGATGGATGGGGTGATTGCGGTGATGCTTCTTATAAATGTCACGTAAACATAGTGATTACCGTATTTGAGTCTAGAATTGAACACGAAAATAAAAGTATAGAACCAATAAACATTGATTAATATTTTTGTTTACCCCTTTTAAACATTTTTTAAATAGGTTCTACCCTTAACTATTTTAGTTTAATAAAATAAAGAGTAAATTGCCAAATCGTCCCTGAGGTTTGGGCATGTTTGCCATTTTCATCCAAAACAATTTTTTTGTACCATATAGTTCTTCATTTTTGAGATTTTTTGCCATTTTCATCCAAACGTCTGACTTTTTTTTGCCAAAATCGTCCCTGAGATTTGAGATTTTTTGTCATTTTCATCCAAATGTTTGATAGAAAAAATAAAGTAAATTAGATGTTTGGATGAAAATAGCAAAAAATCTCAAAAGTAAAGTACTATATTGTACAAAAAAGTTGTTTTGGATGAAAATGTCAAGCATGCCCAAACCTCAGGGACGATTTTGGCAATTTACTCTAAAATAAATAAATTATTTACATTAATTTCAGGATAAATAATTTTGAAATCTGATAAATATTTTAAAATATTATATTATCTCCTATATGAATTGTTTAAATTTATATTAAATTTAATTGTATAATTATCTATAAAAATAGATGACTTCAATGAATGACATGTGTCCTTTTATTGGTTTCTTTTATTATATAGTACTAGCGGTAAGACCCGTGTGCAAACACGGGTCGTTTCTTAGAAAACCATGCATAACATATATTGACAGAACATATAGATATGTGTATAGATATTGTACCAAAACGTGTTATTTATTATAGCTAAAAGACAACTATAAGTAAATATAAAAGATATTTATCAAAGTTAATAAAAGATGTCTAAAAGATGTCTAACAAACTTAATAAAATTCATCAGTTACATATGATGATTTCCATTCTCTTATTCATAAAAGAGAGTATCCACTCATTGACAATATAAATTGTTATAAACATAAGTACATATGAAAGATGTCTAACAAACTTAATAAAATTCGAATACAATTTAACTTTAACAAACATTAACTAAGAACATACGATTACCTGATCCAACAATCTCCCTATACAACAGATGATACGAGAACTCTTTTTTATTACTGATTTTTATTTCTCATCAACATCTCCCTGAGTTGTCATTTGAATTATAGTTCAAAGTCCATGGAGAACATGTCTTCTTCATCATCCCTCTCAAGTTGAAGGTCCAACAAATCTTGGAGATCGTATGCATTCAGATTATATGCACTATCCATTTTAATCTCTCTTTAACACTACCATCTGATCTGATCAAAGTCAATACTTGGGTTTTTGAGCATAACTTCCACTTTACTATTTTTGGATCAGTTGGTTTTCTTGGGCAAAGAATTATTGAAGATGAGTTTGGTGATTGTGGCCTGCTAACTAAATTTGCAATTGATTCAGACAAATCAGATGATGAGAGAATGTTTTTAGAAGTACCGATTTTTGGAGACAGAGCAGCAGTTGTAGGATAGTCTGAGTTTTGAAGAACATTTTAATGTTCAGCTCTAACTTTTTCCAGCTTTTTGTAGGACTCAACTATCTTCAGTTTAGACCATCTAGCAATGGATCTAACTGGACCATAATCAGCAGCCACAAGCTCTGCTCTCATTCTTTTAAACTTCAATACCTCATCTGAATCCACTGTTTTGACTTTCTTCCAATTAGGTTGAGTTGGCTTTACCAGAGGATCATTGTTCATTTTCGTGATTCTATCGATATGAGTTTTTCTCTTACGTGTGGAGATGATTTCAGGTGAAGGAGAATGTTTTGGTAGTGAAGATGAATGTATGGGAAATCTTTGTGACGTTAGAGATGGTTGGATTGTGGTTGGTGTAGTGAAAATGATCATGGCAGATGTTTGAGAAACTTCTGCTGAAACAACTGGTGTCTTAGCAGCTGTTTGGTAAACATCTGCTGATACTTTTGTGTTCCCAACATCTATTGACAAAATAGGTGATGATGGTGTGGAAGATATTTAATCCTTCTTTTGTAGTGGTTTTTTTTGGAGAAGGTTGGGATTTAGGTTGAGCAGACAATACAATTTATGTAGGATTAGCTTTTGAATCTGGTGGCAACTTTCTCAATGAATCTTTCTCCTCCTTTTTGGCATCATTATCATCATCATCATCATCATCATCATCATCATCATCATCTTTCTCAAATATTGATGTAGAGGTGGAGCCAGTAAGTTCCAACTGATGTTCCTTAATGTTCATAATGTCTGCTTGTGTGTCTTTATACCTGGCATCAACCAAATTTCTGTTAAATTCCAAACTGAAATTGCGGTTACTTTCAGTTAAATTCCTCTGAGCTTGAAGGATGGGTTGCATAGAATTCCAAAGCTCATTGGCAATTTCCTGTCTGGTAGGTTGACTTTTAAAAAGCTCTATCATCTGCTTAATCAATTCTTTCATTTCAGCAACATCTGTTTCAATGGTAGACACTCTAACCGTCAAATCCTTATAACTTAATTCATCACCTACTTTAATAGGATCATCTGAATTCCCATCTGTAGTGGTTGTATTTGTTTTGATAATAGGAGAAGTCTCCATATCATCAGAAACAGATGGCCCTTTTTATTCGTTCTGGGGACTTCCCACTGAAGCAGAGATTACAGTTGTAACCTCATCAGTAGTTGCCTTCAAGGGAGTCTTAATGATGTAACCACTGTCCAACTGATCACCAATGGGTTCAACAGTTGTAGTGGCTGCTCCACTTGAACTACCACCAAGAGTTTTGTAATACTCAACTGGGATAACCTCCTCAACTGTTTGTAGGATAGGAGATTGAATTGGTTCAGACACAGTCATTTGTTGGGATCTACTCTCAGTAATGTGTGCATTAGAGGAACTGTTTTCTTCCTGAAATTCAATTGCTTCAAACAGAGATAATATTGTTGATGGAACTTGAGCCGAGGGTTGTGGTGTAGAAAGAGTGATTGCCTTGGGAGAGGGACTTTTAAACATACTTTCATATGAAAGGTCTACTTCATGTTGTGGTGTCCCTGTACTTACAACATGATCCTTTTGTGACAATACATGAGGAATTTGGATGGGTTGAGATCTTTCTAACAACTATGAAGAAGTAGCAGCAGTGGTTTCAAGTGACATTTGTGTTGTCACTGCATTAACCTCTGGGATCTCATCTTCCAGAGGAACCTTTTTATTTTGTTTAGTTTTGATGGACTTTTTGCATGTGACATCTTTCTTTTTGCGTTTTCCTGGTGTGTGTTTCACAACACCGGTTGTGGTGTCATGATCACCAGGAGCAGTTCGCTCAACAACAGAAGTTTGAGCAATTGATGCGGATGCATCTAAAACAGGCTCATGTCCCTTTGTTTCAGTTGTTGAAACTTTTGACTCTTTATCCATAAGTTTAGTAAAAGTTTTACTTGTAAGACTATTTATTTGAAAAGCTACACCTTGTTCAAAATCTGTTTGTGACACTTGTTTTCGTAGGTAGTAGCTTAGAAGTCTTGGATACAACAGAAAAGCATTACTACGAACACCTTTTTTCAAAATTTTCACATTATTCAACAAATCAGAAAACAGTGCTTGTGATAAATTGTAATCAGATTTTGTTAAAATAGCATAACCGAAATACTGAATGTTCAAAGGTATCTCATTAAATGCGGTGGTCTTGGCTGAGAGACAAATTAAAAGAGTATGTAACAAAAATTTCATTGGCGGAGGGAAATTTCGTTTGTAGATAGTAACTTCCTTTAATTGTGCATCATACCCTCTTTCAATAAACTTTGTATGAAGTTCAAGTTTTTCAAAGTTGTTCTTACCTCCCAAGTCGTCCAATGCAAATGTAGTGGAAATTGTAAAGGGAGAAATTCGTACCACACTTTCCCCAACCTTAGATGTGATTGCAATTGGATTATTATCTTCAGCCTCTATTTCAGCATTAAACCAAAATTGTCGGAGTGTTTCTTTATGAACCGGAGCATCGGCAGTAAGAATTGATTTGTATTTCCATGACGTTAAAAGGTCAATTATTGAGTGATAGCTAGTATTTTTGCTAGTTTTCTCGAAGATGGGGAGGTAGTTGTGAGGGTTTTTGATGTTCAGAGACATGATCAGAAAAGAAGGTGATTTGGAGATGAAACAGAATTTAAATTGGAGGGTTTTTAATATGTTGGAAACTGTTTTTGAGAATTTTGAATTTCGAGACTGCAGTGGTAGAACCTCGATTTAGGGATGAAACAACTTTTATATAGAGAGAAGTAGTGAATGTTGACGTGGCAGTAGTTACAAATATTTGATGGCTAAGATCTGTCCACGTCAGAACCTCTCTTGCGACAACCGATGACAGTTGTTTGGAAACCTCTGTTGGTCGTTGGGAACAGTGTGAGTCAAACAGTCGTTAGATAAACAAAAGTTATGAGAACAGATGATAACTTTCAGCAGTTGTTTTATTTTTAGCTAACATCTGTCCACGTCAGAACCTCTATTGTCATAATGGATGACAGTCAGCAGTTTAGTAAATCAACAATCATTAGGATAAACATAAATTATGACAACAGACGGTAACCTTTAATAGTGGATGTATTTTTAGGCAAGCAGAAGTTTCAAAAACAGTTTTTTTTTTCAATCAGTGTAACTCAACAGTCGTAAGTCTAACATCTGTTATTAGCCCAACCACTGTTAGTATCAAATCCTCTGTTAAGCATTTTAAGATTGAATATCATCTGTTGTTCGTTAACATCTGTTGACCCATAGCAGACCTTTGCATCTTCAGACATTTATTCATCAGCAGATGCGCTCTTTTGTCAGATTTTAGCTACAACACACCTTTTATAACACAAAATATACCGTAAATTCTTCCAAAAAATTGTTGTTGATAAACAAAATTATATAATAATACTTATACCAGACGCTATGTAACATCCCGGAAATATAAAACTTTATATTAGGATTATAAAGTTTAAAATAAACAAGAATTTATTTAACTAGGAAAATTATAACCTAGTTAGCTACGAGCCTAGAAATAACAAGAAATAAGGTTAGAATAACCAAAACTAAATGTTAAACTAAGTGGAGGGACCAATGTTGTTAAACTTGAAACTATTATTATTATCTTTAATAATAAAACAAACCAAACACCTCAATTGAGGTTCTGGTCGATCAACAGCAGGAAAGGAAGGGGGCGACACCCACACTTCCAAAACCCAAATATCTACTAAACTCTCAAATTGAAAGCCAAAATCAAGTCCAAATCGAAATCTGATCATGGAATCGTGATCACCTTGTTAAAGGGGTCATAAGGTATGTCGAATTAGGTCATTTTCATTCGATTCAAAGTTCATGCATGTGATTGAAATCGAGTGTAGAGCTTGATTATGTGTTGTAAACATGAAATTGGAAGTGATATAAGGTTTAGGGACAAACCCTAGACGATTCCTTGTCAAATTCTTGCATGATAATTGTATAGATCAAAATCACCATAGTGGGTGATTAGTATGTTAGTAGAACTTGATAAACACTAGGATTAAAACTCTTGTTCTAGTGTAAACTGAAATTATGAGGAAAACTCTAAGTTGTTGATGTTAACATATAGACATGTAGTCTAATTGAAGTTAATTAGGGTGATAAACTCAAGTCATGAACTTGGTTTAGATCATGTAAAAATCTGACCCGCTAGGTGTTTGATAAAATGACTAAAAGAGGGTTAAAATGTTAAAAGTTGGGTAAAACGCAGATTTGAATATGTTAAGAAATAATGCGTTAAAGCTTATGAAAGAGTTATAATCTTGTTATGAATTGAACTCTTTAGGCAAGGAATCCGGAACGTCAAGTGGACACGCCGGAGGTGATAACCGCGGAAAAGGTGTGCTTTAAAGGTACGTGGCTTAAGCCCCGTTAAATTATGTGTAAATATTTAGTTTTGTTGTGTGAATGATGTTGTAGTGTAATGGATGCGTTTGATGCGTTGTTAAAGTGGCGAAGTACACTCGACCATCAAACGGGTCAAAGTAAAGACTTGGAATTTAGTTTGGCTAGTCAATGAATGGATGGTTTTCACTAAATAGCCAAACGGGTCAAAATGATGTTTTTAAAAGAATCACGAGAGTAGAGACTTGAAAGTCTCATACTTCTTTAAATGATGAATTGTACCATACCAATGATTTGGTGATATTAATCTAAGTATAAGAACCCGGAATATGGGTCAAACAATAGATGTTAAATGAAAAAGGGTCGTTTGAAACGGAATGCTTGAATTCCGAAGAAACAAGTATTTAGCCCTAAAGGAACGCAAAGCCATGGAATGGCGCGAATACACCAAGTATGTGAGCCCGGAAAATTGGGTAATTATGTCTAAAAGGTCTTAAGAATGGAAAAGAGGTGCTATGCACTTACACTAATGGTTTGGATAATTGAAATAAGGAAATTGTGAACCAATTGTCGGTATCTCGGTTTCCGCGATGTGAAATTTACATGGTTGAATCCGAAATTTTATTACGGACTCATAGGAAAAAGAATCGGTTAAAACGGACTAGCGAGTGAAAAGTTATAACCGGTTAAAGTTAGAATTTTGATGATTTTCGGAGCTGGGCAAAAATGCAGGATTTAACCTGCACCTGCTGGAAAAAGCGTTCCCCCGCGCCACGCGGAGGAATACATGAATACCCCCGCGACACGCGGAAGCCGTCGCGAGTCGCGACGGATTTAACGTTTCCTGCCGCGACACGCGGGAGGATCAAAGTCAGAATTTTTATGTTCTTTTATTAAATTAATGCTGGAACTTGTTTATACGTATTATGTCAATGCCAAAACTAATGTTTTTAGTGGTTTTGACCTTAGGTGACTATGGTGGGATTCCGGATGGCGGTCAAGCAATGTCGAAGAACCGAACACGTATTTTGTAGCTTCCGCGTTAACTTAACTTTGTTTAGACAATGATTTTGATGTAAATGAATTGTTAACCATGTCCTAAGGTTTTAAACTAGTCGGTAGTTGACTAGTATAAGTTACTTTAAACTTTCATTTTGTACTTAACATGATCATGTTTGGTATTTTGAATTGAAAACCTTTTGTAAATTGGGATTTTAGTATAAACTCATGTAATATATTAAGTAATCTCATTATCATAAAAAGGGTGTTACACGCTATATAATAATACTTATTCATCATTAGCCCAATCACTGTTAGTATCAAATTCTCTGTTATGCATTTTAAGATTGAATATCATCTGTTGTTCGTTAACATCTGTTGACCCATAGCAGACCTTTGCATCTTCAGACATTTATTCATCAGCAGATGCTCTCTTTTGTCAGACTTTAGCTACAACACACCTTTTATAACACAAAATATACAGTAAATTCTTCCAAAAAACTGTTGTTGATAAACAAAATTATATAATAATACTTATACCAGACGTTATATAATAATACTTATTCATCATTAGCCCAACCACTGTTAGTATCAAATCCTCTGTTAAGCATTTTAAGATTGAATATCATCTGTTGTTCATTAACATCTGTTGACCCATAGCAGACATTTGCATCTTCAGACATTTATTCATCAGCAGATGCTCTCTTTTGTCAGACTTTAGCTACAACACACCTTTTATAACACAAAAATATACCGTAAATCCTTCCAAAAAACTGTTGTTGATAAACAAAATTATATAATAATACTTAGCAGACGTTATATAATAATACTTATTCATCATTAGCCCAACCACTGTTAGTATCAAATCCTCTGTTAAGTATTTTAAGATTGAATATCATCTGTTGTTCATTAACATCTGTTGATCCATAACAGACCTTTGCATCTTCATACATTTATTCATCAGCAGATGCTCTCTTTTGTCAGACTTTAGCTACAACACACATTTTATAACACCAAAATATACCGTAAATTCTTCCAAAAAACTGTTATTGATAAACAAAATTATAGAATAATACTTATATCAGACGTTATATAATAATACTTATTCATCATTAGCCCTTTAGTGTTAGTATCAACAGTCGTTAGAATACACAGTTGTTTCATCATCAGCAGATGTTCTCTTTTGCCAAACTTTAACTATAACAGACCTTTTACAACTCGAAGTATTGACTCTCTGTTATTTGCTGGAGCACATATTATTCAAAAAACTGCTATCAATGATCAAATTCTAATAATTTATTTTATCTTTGCACTCATCTGTTCACCATCAAACCAACCCTTGATACTGTTAAACCTCTGTTGACTTACCAAACAGATGTTCAAACACAATTCAACATCAACATAATCTAAATCTTACTCAAACACTAAATAAGTAAAAACAAAACACAACATAGATTCTTAAAATTAAAATTTATTCATGACATTAAAACTAAAACTCCAATAATTACATCACATGCTGAAGAACATTAAAGGTCAAATCTAACAATAACAGCAAGAATTAAGAAACTTTAGCTTCAACTCCATCGATTGCTGAACCTCTCGATGTATGTCCTTCAATATCGCCATGAACTCCACGTCTCTATCACCGCACTCTATATTACTGACAACACAAAGCTCACGAACGGAGGTTGAAGGCATCCGCATAAGATCTCTGGAAACCTGCTCTCTAATGAACATGCCAACTTGCAATCCATCAAAACATCTCTTCAACTCTTGAAGAGTAGCCCTATCTTCATACACCTGTTCCTCGATTTGCCTGACAAAACGCTGCTTTAAATCATCTGATTTTGCATTTGAGAATGACGCCATTTGAATAAACTATATTACTCGACTTTCCTGAAAGTATGATATCTTCGTAGGAAAACGTGATGAAAAACAGGTGAAGTGAGTATGAGTTTATATACTGAAATTTGGTATTATGAAAACGTGTATTTCAAAACAGCAATCTTTTAATACAAAAAGCTTTTCAAACCCCAACTTTTATGGGAAAACTGTAAAATTAAATACCAAGAAATCCAAGGGACAAAATTTTGAACTTCAAAGAACAAAAGCAGATTATCACAATTACAAATAACCACTTGATTTACCATGTAGACGCGTTTTTAAACTCTATATAAGACCGATGATTACTTTTGATTCAAAACATCAACAAATTGTCCTACAAATCACTTTCTGTAAAAAAATGTTCCAAATCAGAAAACCAACAAAAAATCTACATGACAAACTTCAGCTTCTACCACTGGTCAGACACCAGCAATGTTAAAACACAGTTCTCCATGTAGTCACTCAAAGAACAAAGAACAGACGAAGAACTAAACAGGAAAGTCGACATAATAAATGACACTAATTACAACAAAACAGGATCAGAAGAGTTTCTGACACAACTTCTAAAACAGGATCAGAAAATCTGCAACATGCTAACTGACCTGAAAATCAAAAGAGAACATGAAATCACATGGAGAAAGGCCAGAGTCTACGAAATCCTAGCAAGTGTTAACTCTAGCGTGTAATACTTTATACAAATTTCTTTAAATTTGTATTTTTCTATGTAGTAGTTTGTTATAATAATATAAACATGCATCTTAACATATTCTAAAATGTCAGTGTCTATAAAAACACTCAACATCATCAACAGTTAATCAAAATAAGAAACAAACCTAACATGCAAAGTTCTCTTCTCAACTGTTGTAGCACATCTGACTTTTCACAATATTGCACGAATCTATCCTTTCTATAAAAGGAGAAAATCTTACTGACGCAAGAAAACCTGACTTTCGTTTTACCGAAAATCAAACAATGCAACTCTCCCATCAAAGAAGATAGCACATGCAACTTTTCACGATGTTGCAACAATGATACTGCAACATCGATATTGAAAGGTTGATGTGTGATGGGAAGCTTCATTGAAACGACGATGTTGGAACAATGATACTAGAACGATAACATGTAAACATAATCAACAAACATTCGAACAAAGAAGTGTAATCGGAGATTAGCGGCTGAATCTTGAGAAAGATGCATTTGAGAGGGAGAGATACGCTCACAGATGTGAGCGGGAAGATTTGAATGTGGAGCCAGATTATTAACCCTTATTTATAGGATTAGAATATATGGTTTGAATTTTGAATGTGGAGCCAGAATTTTGAATCTCGACATATGTTTATTGGGAACTGATCAATCAATATAAAATGTTGAGGGCAGATGTTTAAACAAAAGTTTAAATGTTATTTTATATTAGGCTTAACATGGGCAGACCTTTCCTCAGCAGACCTTTGCATCTTAAATTAGGCTTAACATGGGCAGACCTTTCCTTAGCAGACCTTTGCATCTTAAATGTGGGACACTTTGAATTTTAAAGTCTTTTAATATTAGGCATTATGATGTAATAATGACATAAGAAAAGCCTTGTTGGACATGCTCTCAAGCTGACATATCAGCTTTTCTTATGTCACTTGGATTTCTTTTTTTTTAGAAAGTATAGATAGATAGATTATAAACAATAGTACATCAACTTTGTTTATATAAAAAACAATTTATTTTTTATCGTAATAATACTATAATTCTCGCTTTTAAGACATCTAAAAATAATAAAGGATACAAAAGTTATTTACATAAAACATTTTGTACGCTTTGTGTGCAAAAAATACTATATAATATACTATAATTCTCGCTTATAACATATATAATATATAGCCTTAACTCATTTAATTTTTAGTTAACTACTTTGATTTTTTTTCAATAAATTTTGTTCGTTAGCTTTTGTAAAAAAATATAGAGTAAAATGTCATTTTTGTCCCTAAGGTTTGGCCAGTTTTGCGACTTTCATTCAAATGTTTGTTTTTTTGCATCTGCACCAAAAAAGTTTGAAATCTTGTCATTTTCATCCGGCTCGTTAATTCAGTTCATTTTTTCTTCGTTAAATCAACGGCATTTCAGTCTTTTTTGCTAACTTAAAGAGCAATTCAGTCTTTTTCACTTTATGTAAAAGACCGGATATCCCTGCAAAAGACTGAATTGCCTTTTAAGTTAACAAAAAGACAGAAATACCACTGACTTAACGGAGAAATATGGATGGAGTAAATAATCTGGATTAAAATGACAAGATTTCAAACCTTTTGGATCCGGATGCGAAAAAACAAACCTTTAGACGAAAGTCGCAAAACTGGTAAACCTCAGAGACGAAAATGGCATTTTACTCAAATATAATATGTGACCGTGTTTAATATTTTATTTCGACATTACGGTGTAAATTTGTTGGAAACCGTTTTGTAGTCGAATTACGATACTTTTTGGTATCTTAAGCTATATTGAGTGTCACTATCGTGACGAACTGAATCGATACTAACCAAGCAAGAAACAACAATGGTATTGTTAGGTATTACCAGAAATAGTTCTGATATTTGTTTTTAGGGTTTTTGATCGATGTAAGACATGACTTTATTTTTTCGTTATATCAGACGACTTTTGTTTAAGGAAATCGTTTGTAAATATTTTTTCTTATATTGTAAACAATACCGAGTGTTGTACTGTAACGAACCAAGGTGTGTTCAGAATAATGTATTTTTTGAGTTATAAAGTATACCTGTTGCTGATACAATAACAACATGAACCAAACTGATACCGACCGAACAATGTTGATACCGGTGTCGGTGTTCGTTTTTTTATAGTTTTCAATCAATGTAACATATATAAAATTTCGAATATATCATTGCGGCTATCTTATTTTTTTTTATCTATGTCTAGATATAAATTTTATTCACAACCGAACCAACGCAACACGCGAGCGTAACATTATTTTATGTTAAATAAGCCTCCATATATATGGTTTAACGCTATTAATCAAAATATAAAACTACATTTTAGTCATCTTGGAAGAGCTTGAGTTCTCTAGTTTATCGAGTCGTACATATAGAATTTTTCAGATTATTCTAAAGCTTATATTATATGTTCGTATACATATAAGGCTATAATTTATACATTTTTTTAATATATCACCTATGAAATCAAATCGGATATATGTACCTGTTCAAGGAGTCAATGGATAAGACAACAAAGTAAGACATTTCGGCAAGGATTGCAGGCCGAGAACGTTAATGTGTTACGTCTTAAATTCTATTATTAAATGTACCACCTAATTTCCTTTTCCTTTTAAATTTATATAATTATAATCAATATAGATTTGATAAGGTGATACAAAATTGTAACTTTTAATATTGGCCTTCCAAAAGATTTATAAAAATAATTTATGTTTATACATAAATTTCACCAATTTTTTTTTATAGATTTTTATGATCATAATCATGTAAATAGTAAATACAATTGTTTAATACTCAAAACTAGGGCTGCAAACGAACCGAACAAACACGAACAAGATGTTGTTCGTGTTCGTTTGTTAAGAAATATATGTGTTCGCGAACCGTTCACGAACACTTATCGAACGAGATTTTATGTTCGTGTTCGTTTGTAAAAGAAATGAACTTGTTCGTGTTTGTTTGTTAATTTTTGGCAACGAACGTTGACGAACACAAACGAGCACAAACTAATGTTCATGAACACAAATGGAAACAAACTAACACAAACAATCGTTCATGAACAGAATATATAATACACTGACACTTATTAAATATTTAAATTGTCGGAATTTTGAAGTATTTAAATAAATATAAAACTAAAAACACTAATGAAGTATCGAACACATACGAACACGTTACCGAACGTTCACGAACATAAACGAACGAGCACAACCTGTGTTCATGTTTGTTCATTTAACTTGAACGAAATTTCTTGTTCGTGTTCGTTTGTTTAATAAACGGACGAACACAAACGAACTTCCCGCCGAACGGTTCACGAACTGTTCGCTGAACGTTTGGTTCGTTTGCAGCCCTACTCAAAACTTACCATTTTCTTTGGTTTTTCCAAATGAGAAATGATAAAAGAACCCTTATGAACGTTGTATAATATTCTTAGTGTGTTAATTCTAGAACTTGTATAAAAAGTTTTTTCATAAACATACCACTTACAAAAATAATGGACAAATATATAATACAATAGCAATATATATATAAAGTCAAGTCTGCTTAACTTTTATAGAAAAAGAAAATTGGGGTGATTTATTAGAATTGTATAGTTTAAAAGAAATCCAACTTTCAAACGAATAATAGTGGAAGACTGGAAGTTGTGTTAAATCAACATAATTATAATTTTTTGGTTGAAAGATCTTTAACCAATCATTATACAAAATACACGTGTGATTATTATTTGACGTGGAGTTTGTAAGCGTTACTTTGATAAATATAAATCATTTCAATTGGCTCGTGCAATGAATGTAATAATTACATTTATATGCTTCTTATGACATTATTCATCCTTAAAAATTATTTGGCAAAACCTCTGTAAACTGATGAAAACTTAAAGTTAACAGCAAAGAATATATTAAACTAACTTTAGTGATATGTATTCAGAGTTAAATGTAACTCCATAAATGGAGATTTTCATATAGTTGAGTTTATATCAAGGTTGGACGCAACAATTATATAAATTGGGTTTAAACAGTTTTTGGGTTACTCGACTTTAAAAATAAAAAAAACTTGCATCGCCTGTTTTTCTTTCACTAAAAATCATCTACGCTTGATAGATGATCAGTCGGGTATAATATTATGGATGCATATGAGTAGGATTAGAGATGTTACAGGTACTTTATTTTTAATCGTCATGTCATAAAATGTAGTCACATTATTAATACATCGCCATACCATTTCATTTCATTTCATTTCACTTTTTTTTTTAAACTGCACCTTGTATTGGATTCACCGGTTTTATCTATCTTCACCAATTATATATATATTGTTAGCGAAGCTTGATGAATAGTAATTTTAATTTTATAATAATATATAGCTTTTTTTATTATTTTTTATTTTAATAACACATTTTTAATATTTTTTTCTTTTTAAACCACATATTTCCTATACTGTTTTTTTAATAATTCTTTTTTTTCTTTTTTAGAACATATAGTATCGATTAATTTGATACTTCTTTAATATTATACGTTTATAACTTTTTCTTAAAACTTAAGTACGTAGTTATGACTGATTTTTTCCCGGACATTCCGTTATATTTTTTGTTAAAAACGAAATTGTACTTATAGTAAAGTATTTATTTGGTATCATAAAACAGTACGATGACAAACTAAACCGTTCTAATGGTTTAGCTTTCTAAACAACATGCTTTATTTTCAAATCATGTTTGTTTTTCATTATCATTTGCTCGGTTTCGCCGCAACGCGCGACGACAAAAAAACTAGTTAAAATAATATTCAAATTATATAAATTTATACTCTTAAAAAAAAGAAAGCTTAAGTGCAATTTGCCACCCTGTGGTTTGGTCCAGGTTGTATAATGACACCTTACCTTTCACTTTTTGCGTAATAACACCATGTGGTGGACATTTCATCACACTTTACAACCCTATGGGTTGGTTTAGATTGCACTTTGTCACCCTGTGGTTGGGACCAGAAATTTTGCATCAAGCCTTGGATCTAAGACACATAAAACTTAGCAATCGGGATAATACCAATTGGTGCATGTACCCACTTATCTTTCGGCTATCAACGCCACCACATGATGCATGGTCAATCGTATGTCGTTTTTAGCGTTATTTTCACAAAATTAGTAAAATAATGTTAAAATTAGTGAAATTTTACTTTTACCCCTAAACGCTCACACATATTTACATTATATACGGATACCAGATATATACATGCTCCAAACACTTAGCACCCAGTATACTAATATAAATAAACATAGACACTTTTATTCATAAAAGTTCAACCACATTAGCATAGTTAGGTGTTACGTTACGTGTATCACTTTTTAGGGGAAGTATCCACTAAAAAGTGGATTTTGCCTAAGTAGGCTAAGAAGGATTGTGATGATTACATGTGCCACTCCTAATAAGTAGGAATTAAGGGTATTTTGGTCCTTATAAATAGGAGTGAAAATGACATGTAGCACCCTTTTGTTTATTAAAAATACAACAAAAAAATTATAGTACAAAAAAATCTAGCACAAAAAATCTACTACAAAAAAATATAGCACAAAAAATGTAGTACAAAAAAAAATATAGCACAAAAAAAAATATAGCACAAAAAGTCTAATACAAAAAAATATAACACGAAAAAATGCAGCAAAAAAATGTAGTACAAAAAAATCCAGCACAAAAAATTTAGGAAAAAAATTTAAGACAAAAAAATTCAGCACAAAAAATTTAGCACAAAAATATAGTACAAAAATCCAACACAAAAAATTGTTATACAACATAGAAATACAACACATTTTAGTGGGTTTTTTAGTCTTCATATTTTATATATTAATATGGTACTCAAATTAAAGATAAAAAGACGCTCGATTTTACGGTGAAATTTTTATGAAAAAATAATGTCGTATAAAAAAATTATGAACGTTTTAAAAAATGGGGGCGGAATATGCATGTGCCTTGCATGTGGAGAGAGAAATTCCATAAATAGGATTTTCCAAAGATACTCTTGCACTCCTCCTTTCTCCTATACTTTCATCCTAACCATTGATTTGAAAAATGAATGGTTAAGATTCATTCACATCCTACTTAGGCAAAATAAACTTTTTATTTGATCTTACCCTCACTTTTTATATATCTATATATATTTTATGGATTATGTCATGTAGTGTGAGGTTCATTGGGGAACACTAAAAAAGTGAGGAATAGTGGGGAACCGACTCAAACGAACTTCGATTGGACTCATTCCAGCGGCGTTGGAACCGGCTCGTCGAACCCTAACTAGGATCTTTTAACCCTGAATCCTAAATCATAACCCCTAAACCCTAAATATATTAGGGTTTGACTTTTAGGGTTTAGCTTTAGGGTTTAGCTTTAAGGTTTAGATTTAGAGTTTAGGGTTTAGCTTTAGGGTTTAAGGTTTAGCTTTTGGGTTTAGATTTAGGGTTTAGCTTTTAGGGTTTATAGTTTATATTTTACGGTTTAGCTTAGGTTTTAGCCTTATTTTTTAGCTTTAGGGTATAGAGTTTAGGAGTTAGGATTTAGGATTTAGGGTTTAAGGTTAAGAGATCTTAGTTATGGTTCGATGAGCCGGTTCCAACGCCGCTGGAATGAGTCCAATCGGAGTTCGTTTGAGTCGGTTCCCCGCTGTTCCCCACTTTTTTAGTGTTCCCCAATGAACCTTCCCCATGTCATGTAACTTGTTAGGTATATAGGCAAAAGATCAAATACAAATAAACTTAACATACTAAACATACAAATTGAAGGAAAAGTAAAAAAGACAAGGTGACATTTTTGTAATTACCACAAACTATCAAAGTTACTATACAAATGTGAACTCAACCAAAAATACCTAAAAAACACAAAAATTTTTTTTAATATTTTTTATAAAAAATCGCTACATTTTGTTACAAAAAAAAAAAAAAAAAACATTTGCTACTAAAAGTAGTGATTTTTTTATAAAAAAGGGAAATTGGTTTTTAATAAACCAACCTTTGTCGAATTGGTAATTAATAATCTCACCTACAGACTTGGTGTCTAATAATCCCACGTTTCATTATGTTGGTACTCAATAGACCTCCGTTAGTTTTTTTTTAACTCAAGTTAGTTTTTAAGTTTTATTTATTACACAAACAGTCCCTGTAGTTATAATTTACTAGTTTTAAGTTTCATTTATTACACAAACAGTCCCTGTAGTTATAAAAAAATTCATAAAAATAAAAAAAAAATCAAAAAAATTCAAAAAAAATCAAAAAAAATCAAAAAAATTCTAAAAAAAATCAAAAAAATTCAAAAAAATTCTAAAAAAATCAAAAAAATTCTAAAAAAATCAAAAAAATCATAAAAATTCAAAAAAATCAAAAAAACTCTAAAAATCATACCGTTTCGACCCGGACCGTTTCGACCCGTACCGTTTCGACCCGTACCGTTTCGACCCGTACCGTTTTCGACGCGTACCGTTTAGACCCGGACCGTTTCGACCCGGACCGTTTAGAACGCGTACCGTTTAGACCCGGACCGTTTTCGACGCGTACCGTTTAGACCCGGACCGTTTCGACGCGTACCGTTTAGACCCGGACCGTTTCGACCCGGACCGTTTAGAACGCGTACCGTTTAGACCCGGACCGTTTTCGACGCGTACCGTTTAGACCCGGACCGTTTCGACCCGGACCGTTTAGAACGCGTACCGTTTAGACCCGGACCGTTTTCGACGCGTACCGTTTAGACCCGGACCGTTTCGACGCGTACCGTTTAGACCCGGACCGTTTCGACCCGGACCGTTTAGAACGCGTACCGTTTAGACCCGGACCGTTTTCGACGCGTACCGTTTAGACCCGGACCGTTTCGACGCGTACCGTTTAGACCCTGACCGTTTTCGACGCGTACCGTTTAGACCCGGACCGTTTTCGACGCGTACCGTTTAGACCCGGACTGTGGTGGTGGTGGTGGTGGTGGTGGTGCGGTGGCGGTGGTGGTGGTGGTGGTGGTGGCGGCGGTGGTGGTGGTGGTGGTGCGGTGGCGGTGGTGGTGGCGGTGGTGGTGGCGGTGGTGGTGGTGGTGGTGGCGGTGCGGTGGTGGTGGTGGTGGTGGTGGCGGTGGCGGTGGCGGTGCGGTGGTGGTGGTGGTGGTGGTGGCGGTGGCGGTGGCGGTGGTGGTGGTGGTGGTGGTGGCGGTGCGGTGGTGGTGGCGGTGGTGGTGGTGGTGGTGGCGGTGCGGTGGTGGTGGTGGTGGTGGTGGTGGTGGCGGTGCGGTGGTGGTGGTGGTGGTATGATTTTTAGAGTTTTTTTGAATTTTTTTGATTTTTTTAGAATTTTTTCGAATTATTTTGATTTGTTTAGAATTTTTTTGATTTTTTTATAATTTTTTTGATTTTTTTTGAATTTTTTTGAATTTTTTTGAATTTTTTTTATTTTTATGAATTTTTTTATAACTACAGGGACTGTTTGTGTAATAAATAAAACTTAAAACTAGTAAATTATAACTACAGGGACTGTTTGTGTAATAAATAAAACTTAAAAACTAACTTGAGTTAAAAAAAACTAACGGAGGTCTATTGAGTACCAACATAATGAAACGTGGGATTATTAGACACCAAGTCTGTAGGTGGGATTATTAATTACCAATTCGGCAAAGGTTGGTTTATTAAAAAATTATTTTGTGTGTTTTTTTTATAATTTTTTAGGTTTTTTGGGGGTTTAGTTTTTAACATTATAGCTTGGGTGGGTGGGTGAGGGGGGGGGGGGGGTGGGTTTAGGTTTTTGGGGGGTGGGGGAGGGGGGTTTAGAGGTTTTTTTTTTTTTTTTTTTTTTTTTTTGGGGGGGGGGGGGGGGGGGGGTTAGGTTTTTGGGGGGAGATGGGGTTAGGTTTTTTAGATACATTTGTAGAGTAACTTTGCTAGTTATAGATAATTACAAAAATACCATCTTGTCTTTTTGAGTTTTCCTTCAATTTGTATGTTTAGTATGTTAAGATTATTTGTACAAGAAGTTTCCCGTAGGTATATATTATGTGTGTGTGTGAGAGAGAGAAGAGAAGAGATGATGATTTTGTATTTGTCAACACCGGCCGCATTCTGCCTCCTTAAAAGTCTTCATATTCATACATGATCATATATAAACCGCGTCCTTTTAGTTCAGAAACCAACTTCATTATTATTATTATTATTATTATTATTATTATTATTATTATTATTATTATTATTCTGTATCTATATATATACACACACGAACGTACAATGATGAAAGTTGGTGGTGGCGGTGGGGGGCGGTGGAGGAAGAGGTCGTCGGCACTTTTGAGGATTGAAACTTATAAGTCGTGTAATAAGTGTCAGACATGTTTAACTTCACAGGGAAGTCATCTTAATTTCTTGCTTTTTGAATTTTTCCCATCTTTTCATTCTTTCAATCTCTACTAAGTCTTCGAATGCTTTCAATTTATTCAAAAAATGAAATAAAATATAACATCTAATATTGTGAAAAATTGTTAATCTTTAAGTTTGGTTCTTCTTCTTCTTCTTGGAGATATCATATATGTGCATGCTTTAATTCAGTTTGGTCTTTTGTTGTTTAAGTTGTTGCTGTTTTGGTTTTCTTGAATTTAAAGTTAACACCAAAATTTCCATATTCAAAAACAAATAATAATCCTCATTAATTCCTCAATTATTTAACTGTTAGGATTAAGCATACACGAACACCAACACAAGACGCGAAAGCAATAAACGAACGCAAAATTTACATGGTTAATTCGGTATAATCTGACTTATGTTCACGGGTGATAAACTAGGTTATTCTTTATTGAGGCGATGATCACAAGTACATAGATTATATTTAAAGAGACTAATTAGGGTTTAGCAAATTTGCTCCTAAAGTTAAGCACATGAAGGGTGCACAAGGCCTATGAACCCAACATCAAGATACTTAGACAATACACATGTAATCACTCATATTAATTAATTATGTATACGTACATGTGTCAATATATAGCAATAGATAAACATGTGTATGCGTCTATGTGCATTCTTATTTTTTTTTAAATGGCTTTCTAAGAAAAATATTATGAAGGGAATAAAATATTAGGGCATAGCCTCCGTCTAGAATAGGGATGAGCAAAATGGACCCGGTACCGGTACCGAACCGGTACCGAACCGGTACCGGTACCGAATTTACCGAACCGGGTACCCTTTCGGTACCGATTCGGTACCCACTTTAGACATTTCCGGTACCGGTTCGGTACCGGTCCGGTACGGTACCGGTTCGGTACCGGTATTTTGCTCGTTTTTACCCACAAATACCGGTACCGAACCGGTACCGGTACCGAACCGGTACCGAACCGTACCGAACCGGGAATATTCGGTACCGGTACCGGTACCAACTTTTGAGAATTTTCGGTACCGGTTCTTTCGGTACCGGTACCGGTTCGGTACCGAACCGGACCGAGCTCATCCCTAGTCTAGAATAACATGTTTCCAAGAATATGTTTCGGAAAACCAAAGAATCAAGAAGCTAGACATGAGGTCCCAAGTACTATACAAAAACTCCACCCAATTTCAACTATTAAACCAAACAGTTCTATGTGCATTCACATATACACACGAACGGTTCTAATGAAAAACGTAAGACATTACATCTTTCATCCAACGCCCGGATTAAGGATTTTGCATGCTTTATATTTCGATAGTTGTTAAGAATTAGGATGTTATCTAGTTGCGTTTGTACTTCATGTCGAAAGGGATATTGAAACATATATGAACCATTACTTGGTTAAGATAAAAATAAAAATACAACAAAATAGATTGATAATAGAGATTAACTTCACACGTTCTATTTTTAAACAGCGAACACACACCCCCTAAAAACTTCTAAAATCTTATTGCTCACTTGTAGGACTCGAACTCTTTGGTGGGGATACACGCCTTGTGCCACTAGACTAAGGCCTTTGGCATTAACTTAACATGTTTTTAGTAGTAGCATGAGTGTCTATGTATACATCACAAAACTTGTTTCAGCACAAAATCAAATGTTTCTTGTTGAGAACTTGTCATAAACATTCTAGGCATATTCATTACACACACATTTACTATCATATTGCGACATGCATGGGATACATATGTCTTCTTTTCAATGACAAAAAATAATCACATAAATCAACAAAAAGGTAGTGATAAAAGCTCCATACATTATAAGCTCACTTGAAATAGCCAAAAAACACCAAGTCAAAGGGAAACTTGCAAAATTCTCATCTTCTTTAGGTCTGATCATATCCTCCACACCATTGAATCTCAATATGATCATATATTCAACTATGGATTCGATCATCATTGATTTGTTGGATCAAAATCTTGCCAATATTGTGAAGGGCCAACACTTGATGAACTACCCATATCCATGGAAGATGATGTAGGGCAATTCACAACGTGTGTATCCGATGTAGACATCCCATGATCATTAGCACCACAAAGAAACTGCATGTAATCTAGAATATTAGGGTATGAGCTTTGAGATGGAGGTCGAAGATTAGAATTTGGTACAGAACGATGTGGGATTTGCAATTGTGGACGAGTGATGAAATGACTTAAATCGTGCCTTCCTTGAACTCTTTCAGGGAAATTGAGCTTTGCTTTACTTCCTTTAAACCGAAGGGCTGCTTCATCATATGCAAGTGCTGCTGCTTCGGCTGTCTCGAATGTCCCAAGCCACACCCGTGCTGCCTTTTGTGGATTGCGGATTTCTGCAGCCCATTTTCCCCATGGTCTCTGCCTCACTCCTCTATAGTGTCTTCTCCTTGGGTTCACTTTATTACACAATCAAATTATAGGGTTAAGTAAGACATAAAGTCACTACTTTCTAACAAAAATATTTTATCCAACTTGGCTCATAACTTTTGAGCCTAAATCACCACTACAATAAATATGTAGGCAAAAGATCAAATACAAATAAACTTAACCTACTAAACATACAAATTGAAGTAAAAGTAAAAAAGACAAGGTGATATTTTTGTAATTACCACCAACTATCAAAGTTACTATACAAATGTGAACTCATTCAAAAATACCTAAAAAAACACAAATTTTTTTTAAATATTTTTTTATAAAAAATCGCTACGTTTTGTAAAAAAAAAAATTTTTGCTAGTAAAAGTAGCGATTTTTAGATTTTTTTAGGTTTTTTGTGGGTTTAGTTTTTAGCATTTTAGCTTGGGGGGGGAGGGGGGTTAGTTTTTTTTTAGGTTTTTTAGATACATTTGTAGAGTAACTTTGATAGTTATAGATAATTACAAAAATGCCACCTTGTCTTTTTGACTTTTCCTTCAATTTGTATGTTTAGTATGTTAAGATTATTTGTACAAGAACTTCCCCTAAATATGTAATCTTTAGACTATGCAAAATTGTGAAAATATAAGTTAGTAAGTGTTGGGTGGTAGTAAATTTAAATTGCATTCTCATAATACATGGAAAATTTTCAATCTTTACTTACCATTTGGAGATTATAAACTTGGAGATCTAATGGATATTTTGGTTCTAAAATTGAGATTTAAACATTCAATCAACCCTTATAGTGTGGAGTTTAACTGGATCATATCTCTATATTTTTAAGTATGAATATTTAAGCATTTTTATCTTATTTGGTTCCTTCAATTCTCATACAAATGCTATTCAAGTTTTCAAAGATGATCAAAACACATTATCATACTAAGTATAGAGTGAATCAAGGTTATCTTTTAAGTGATTATACAAACAGTTAATCACATGTACCCAACAATGAAGTAATATATATAGTGGTTCTATATATATAGAACCCTAATCTATTAATTTGGTCCATCTCTTGGCTTAAAACCCTAATGGCAAGCTACATTAACATCACAAAGTGTGACATAATAATGGCTAGCTAATTAAAACTAGCCCAAATGCTCAAATCAATCTTAATATTCCCATCTCCTCGTTAAGTTTTAATGTCCAAAATTGTCAAAAAATAATTAAGATGAATTAGGGTTTTATACAACTATATATGAATAGAAGAATATATTTAGAAAGTAAGTTTTACCCAGCTGCTCTTGAGTGTGAGGAGGTTGGTTAGGGGAAGCAGAAGTGGAGAAGGGGATATCACTGTCACCACCGGAGATGGTGGTGGTTCCGATGACCTGAGAAAGAGCAGAGACGATGGCGGACATATCTTGTTGAGATCGAGGGGAGTAAAGTGGGTATATTTCTTCTTCTTCTTCATGATCTTGTTGGTATTCTTGTGGTGTGTCATCATCGGCCGGAAGGGCCCTCTTACCATGTCGCCGGTGATCCACCTTGACCTTTGTAGAGAGAGAGAGAGAGAGAGAGAGAGTGTTTAGAAGTTTTCAAGGAGTGTTGGGAGAAAATGGGTGGTGAACATGCTAATCTATGTGTGTGTCTATCTATGTATATATATATATATGAGAGAGAGATATGTAAATGTAGGGTTTGGACAAGAGTTTAATTATTTAATTAAATTGAATATGTTTTTGTTAATTAGTTTAATATATAAAAGAAAAGGAGGAATTGAATAATAAATTATATGTTGTGTTCTCGATTAATCGAGAACATGATTTATTCTTTGTTAGTGAACTGGGGAGAAATATAAGAAAACTATTTTAAATTGAATAATATATCGGAGTTTACAAAAGCTTTTCTTTTTTGATCATCTACTTCACTCACCTGATCCGTAAATGAGAATTAAGTTGCTAATTCGTCAGTGAAACTGTCTCGGTAAGAGTCATGACTTTCTATCGACAATTCGCTGGTGATTAGCAACATCCAATTTATCTCTGTTAGGCACACAAGGAGCTCGCAAATTTGTTTTTAATTGCTCGGGTAGAGGCATTCTATGAGTTCATACATCCTAGTACTACTCCCACCTCAACAAGTATGTTTAACCATGTCGTTCTTCTCTCATCCACAACATTCCCTTATGAACCCAAGGATGTACTACTCCCACCTCAACACGTATGTTTAACCATGTCGTTATTCTCTCATCAACAACATTCCTTATAAACCCAATATCTTCCTTGTCTACACTCGATGTGAGATCTTCCTATGCTGTTACAATCAACCCCCCCCCCCCCCCCCCCCCCAAACCCTTATGGGCTCATCGACATCGATGAGGTTCGCCCACCTGTCTTGAACAGGACTGGAGTGGCTTATATGCTATAACACCCGAGCTCTCATACCAACAATATGATCGCTTGGCCACATGGAAACTTTCCATCCTAGTTTTACTCCCACCTTAGCACGCTTAACTGTGCAATTCTCATCTCATCCACAAACAATGCGCACAAAATGCAATGGTGATATTTGAGGTCCAATATTCCTTATGAATTCAACATCTGTCTTGCTCACAGCTGATGTAGGATTTGCCTAGGGTGTTATAATAATCAATCACTCGGTAGTGTAACTAAAAAACCAGATTACCCACGCCGTGGTTTCTAATGGAGTATCATCAAGCTAATGTAGGATTTGCTTAAGGTGTTTCATTTAAAGACTTTAAAATTAAAAGTTAATTGTAAAAAAATATTGATTGTTGAAAGCAATCCTAAAAAAAATTAGGTAACTTCACACAATTGTAATCAAGTTTTTCAAAATTTCCATTAAAGTTATTCAAACTTTCTTTTTTTCATATGAATTCACTCCGTTTTTATTAATAGTAACCAAGACTCAAGATTCATATATGTTTATTTGTCTCAGTAAATTTTTTTTAAAGAAACATTTATAATAAAAAAATAACAAGACTGAACAATCTAATGAAAGCTAAATGAAATTAGAGGAAAAAAAAAACCATTTGAGTGATCTTAGTTGAACACTTGATAAACTTATTACTGTTAAGAGAGGGTTTCCTAAAATATTTAACTGTCGCAAATTTGGTTTACAATGAACATTTTTGTGGCGTCGCTTTCAGTGGCAAATGCTCAGTTTTAAGGGTTTGTTCTATAACTTTTAATTTCTTTCTTTAGAAAAAAGGTTAGGAAGTTAAGATACAAAAACATTAGTTCGATTTTAAGTACGATGTTAGGCCAAACACTCTGATTATTGAAGTTATACATATAACGTTAGCGGCGCGGCGACATACATCACCGCTATTGCTAGTTTTCTCTGTACTGAACCACACACCAACAATATGTACAGGGCCGGTCCGGAGAGAGTGCAGGGTGGGCCACCGCTCAGGGCCCAATCTCTCCGGGGGTCCGAATTTTTTTATTTTATAAAAGTCATATATATAAGCGGTGTATATATATACTTCGTTTCAAAATTTTCAATAAAAGAAAAGCTTGCTGTGGTGGTATTGTCACACGCTGCTATTTTTCGGTGGGGCCAGACTTGGGGTACGTGACGATTGATATCAAATACACAAATAGCACAGCGGAAGTCTTGGATTTAAAATACTATTACAAATATTAATGTCCGAATGTTCAAAAATATAGTACAGACGGATGGTGTATCAAAAGATCCACAGACAGATCGAAAATAACATAAAGATGAAATAACAGACTACTAGGCTTCAAATGCAAGGAGTTGCAAATTCCTCTTAACCATTACCAGGCACTTCCAACATATTTCGTAATCTTGCAACCAGTCACTTAGTCTTTTGAAGATACATCAGTTTACACTGGTAAATACAAATAACCAACACATTTTGAAAATATTTCAAAATTGTTTTAAGTGCATAAAAGAACATGTAATTTTATAAAGAGGGACAATTGCATATTTTCACTTAAAAAACTGCTTAATTACGTATTTACCCAACTTAAAATTAAAATTGCATATATCCCCTTTCTTAACTATTAAAATTGCATATATCTCCTTTCTTAACTAATAAAATTACAAATTTACCCATTTTGATTTATTTCATTAAAACAAGTTATATAATGACTTTTTTACCATTATTTTTACTAAAATTTAAGAAAAATACATATTTATTCATTTTTACTAGTTTTGCGGTTTATTTCAGTATTTAAGTTTTAGTAAAAATAGTAAAAATGAATAAATATGTATTTTTTAAAGAATTGTGAACAATCCACAAAGACTAGTAAAAATGAATAAATTTGTATTTTTTAAAGTTTTAGTAAAAATAAGGGTAAAAAAGTCATTATATAACTTGTTTTTAATAAAATAAATCAAAATGGGTAAATTTGCAATTATATTAGTTAAGAAAAGGGATATATGCAATTTTAATAGTTAAGGACGGGGATATATGCAATTTTAATTTGAGTAAATACGTAATTAAGCAGTTTTTAAGGGGAATATGCAATTACCCCTTATAAATAACTTGGGACAATAATAATTATCTTGTATACAGTTTTACATGTTTGTCAATACATATGGGCCCGGTACAGAAACCGATAACATGATTAACCGACACGCCACTTTAACCCATAAAAGGTATCCCCAATATGGGTAGAAAATATTTTATAATATCATTAGCACCTATCGGGTGTATGCCTACACCCCGTGCTTAAGTCATGGCCATTTGCAATTAAATGAGCCGGGGATATCCAAGACACGGTCGTATTAACCCCCAATGTTTAAGTTCTCAAGCAAAACAGATTAAAATAGGTTATGCGGATTTTCTAGTCACAATCCGACATATGATCCCATACCTGAACAAGTGGTAATAATTTACCGTTTCCCAAGCCCGTATAGGGAAAATGGGTTAAGAATATTTACCTGGCTTAGTAAATCTTACAATGCAAGATATAATAATAAGCACAACCGTTATCACAATTAAGTAGCACGGTTGCAATCTACTGAAATGTCTTAGTCTGGAATGAGTGGTATAATAACCAATTAGAATGTTAACGGGTCTTATTCAAGTCGTAGACTTGGACCGGTTAACTTAAATTAATGAAAACGGTACGATACGCTAGATTAAGCGATGACCGGATATAATGTAGTTTAAACCCTCACAAGTAATAAGACTTGTATAATATGGGTAAACTTATTTACATTCTGGAAATTTGAAAGAAAATGAAAAGATTTGACCCGTTTCGGTAAACTTAAGTAAACTAGCTACATAAGCTAACCGTACGCGCATAGGCAGTATCGGGTGATCGGATGAGCTATAAACAAGTTCAATATGCCAAAACATTTTTAATTATGTTATAACATCAGTGAGTAATTCACTTTATAGGTTTATGATTGTTTAAAATCAAGTTATGCACCATAAGGACATTTTAGTCATAATATGGCATAATTCATGAACTTGTATAAAAACTTAACTTATGAACAAGTTCATTATGCCAAAACATGTTAATTATGTTACCACATCAGTAGGTTATCCATTTCATATGTTCATCATTGATTAAAACCAAGTTATGCACAAAAAGGGCATTTTGGTCATTATTAGGCATATTATAAGAACTTGCGTAAAAGCTCAAGAACTGATTATGATCAGGTAGTATAATCACAGAGGGTTATTCTACACTATAATATGATCATAATGCAACTTAGAATCAGTAGCTAAACTTGCTAAATCGGGTCAGAATCGAAAATCAAAGCAGAAGTCAAACTGCTTGACTTTCGGTTGCAAACCGACATATAAACTGGAAATGACGGACTGGACATGTTTATACATGTTTTAATATTAGTTACCAACTGATTTAGTGTCAAAAAGATGCGTTACATCATTTACAAATTCATTTTATATGTTTTCTGAAAATCTGTCGTTTGACTTTTTATTGAACTTAACTTTGACCCGTCATTTGACCAACTTAATGTGATTTCCAGGAGGTGCCCTTTTGAGGGATTAGCATTTACCTTATTACAATCATGTAGCCATATTCGATTCGAACAATGGTTGGACCATAATGGTCCAAACCGAAAGTCAAAGCAAAAGTAAATTTGCTTGACTTTCGGCTAAATTCTTAGCCTACAAAAAGAAAGAGCTGGAAAGGAACACTTACTTGTGATCCTTAGAATGTTTAGAACTTAGAGGAAGCTCTCTTTAAGATCAGGAACCTCCAAATAGAAGATAGAGGGAAGATTGAAGAAAGGTGCAAGGAAAAGTATTGCACCAAGGATCCTATTTATACTTTTGGATGATGTTTAACATCAATGCAGGTGTAAGGACATGTTCTATGATCAAAGAAGGTGTCCATGGACGTGGCATGAGCTGCACAAGAGCTCAAATTCGCCGGATAAGTGGCACAAGGGCATAATGCTTTGGCATCCAAACAAAACTGCCACTGGCAGTCTCTTACGGACCGTAAGGGCCTTAGGCTTACAGTCCGTAAGCCAGCTTGAGCGCCCCTGGTTTTCAAACCCTTACGGACCCGTAAGCTATAAAGCTTTGCTGTCCATATCCGCCATACTGAAACAATAAAAAAACTCATGCTTGCGGTTCGTAAGCACATAGGCTTTACGGTCCGCAAAGGGTCACCCAGAGGCCATAAAACGGCATGTTGACATACAAGGTCGCTCCACATTCATAGTTTCACAATTTGGCAGAATTAGTACCTCTCATCCAAATTATTAGGTATATTTGAGAGTGGACACATGTCTTTATATTATTCGACACAAATTTGAGACGTGTTACAGGTATCTAATCTCCGCTTAAAAAGGTTTTTTTTTTTTTGTATCAAGTTCGATTTTATGTGTAAGTCACTCTCTCTTTTTTTTCTAATCTTTTTTGGATGCTTTTGGTCTCAAGTTCGATCCTCCCTTTAATGTTTTTCTGTGTAAATTATTCTCTTTTTCTTTTTTTGTTTTTTTTTTCTAATCTTTTTCAATTTAAAACTTAAATCTTATATTATTTACTTTTTTCTTTATTACTTAAATTAAATACAACTATACAAATTTTGAAATGGTTTTCTTCTTTTATTTTACAAAAACTAATTAAGCGAACATGTTCAAACATATTTCGGCTATATTCTTTGGATTTTTTTATTTCGTTTGCTATAGCGAGTGCATTAAAACATAAAAAGTTTTCACCCAGCGTAACGGGCGGGTTTGATCCCACTAGTTTGTATATATTTTTAACTTTTTTGTATATATACTTTAAAAAAATTATATTTTAAAATTTAGTTATCAATTTTATATTTTAGGGGCCCGTTTTCTTCTTCTCGCCCAATGGCTAAATTTTTTCAAGAATTTTCGAAGACGGCCCTTAATATGTATACCCATCTTAGTATTTTTTTTTTACTTGTTGATTAAATCGGTTGAATTTTTGTTTGATTAAAGAACATATCTCAAATCAAACTTTTGGAAATTAAAGCTTTGACCTTTGAATTTGAGTACTCATAGAACAATTCAATGTTTAACTTTCAATTCTCTAATTTAAAATTTATCTATATATTAAAAAAAAGCCAATGAATAGTAACTTTAATATTATAATATTATTATTATTTATTATCATCTATATTATCTATAAAAGCTAATTTATCTATATATTAAAAAAAAGCCAATGAATAGTAACTTTAATATTATAATATTATTATTATTTATTATCATCTATATTATCTATAAAAGCTAATTTATTTATATTTAAAAAAAGAAGCCAATGAATAGTAACTTTATTAATTTAACTAAACAATTCAATGGTTAAACTTTCAATTCTTATGTTTAAAACTAATTATCCTATATATTAATAAACCAACCTAATGAATAGTACTTGTCAAATCATAGTAATAGTAAACTTTCCTTATTGGTTCAGTACATCCACTCACATATAACATATACATAAAACATATAGACACGTGACAAAGTTAATGAATAATAAAGTGGAATTTTTGCAATACCCACCCGAAACAGTTCGAGGCCGAACCGTTTCAAGCCGAACCGTTTCGACCCGTACCGTTTCGAACCGAACCGTGCCGTATCGAACCGAACCGTTTCGAGCTGAAACCGTTTCGAACCGAACCGTTTCGAGTTGAACCGTTTCGACCTGTACCGTTTCGACCCGAACCGTTTCGAGCTGAACCATTTCGACCCGTACCGTTTCGAACCGTACCGTTAAGATGCGAACCGTTTCGAACCGAACCGTTTCGAAGCCGTACCGTTTCGAACCCGAACCGTTTCGACCCGAACCGTTTCGACCCGTACTGTTTCGAAGCCGAACCGTTTCGACCCGAACCGTTTCGACGCGAACCGTTTCTACGCGAACCGTTTCGACGCGAACCGTTTCGACCCGTACCGTACCGTTCCGACCCGTGCCGTTTCGACCCGTGCCGTTTCGAACCCGAACCGTTTCGAAACGGTTCAGCTTGAAACGGTTCGGCTTCGAAACGGTTCAGCTCGAAACGGTTCGGGTCAAAACGGTACGGGTCGAGACGGTTCGCGTCGAAACGGTTCAGCTCGAAACGGTTCGGTTCGATACGGCACTGTTCGGTTTAACGCGCTCGTAGTGATTTCAAAACACATGTAAACACAGACTAAATGACAAAAGAAGTTCGCCGCAACGCGGCCATAGTAATAAACCTAGTTTAACTAATATACAAGGTTGCTTTACCTTTAATTAATTTATTTATTTTCGTATTCTTTACTAACTGGCGCTTTTCCAAAAACATATTTTATTTAAAACCCGGGTTCTTTTGTATTCTCTTTGGAAAAAAATATTTGCTTAGATTAAGTACCCGGTTTATCAAGGTTACAAAATAGTAGGGTTGTCCAAACTGCTCGACGATTGAGGATCGCTCGACGATCGCTCGTAAAATGCTCGAAAAATGCTCGTTCGATTCCCGCTCTGTTTGTAAATGTGCCGCTCGGATCAGTTTGATTCAAATTCAATCCAAGCATGAGCAAAGGTCCGCTCGCTCATCGATCTCTCGGTTTCGCTCGAATTATTTTTATTAGCATTATAGGTTTCAATGAGCTTGCACCACCCCATAGTGGTGAGGTTATATCCGATTGTATCTTAGAGTGACTTATAAAATGGGGTATCTAAGACAAAATAGGTACCATCACTTTAGACAATGCATCGAACAATGATAGGGCAGCCAGCATTTTGATGAGTAATTTTAAGGGAAAGGGGAAGTTACACTTTGATGGTTTGTTTTTTCATATAAGATGTTGTGCTCACATCTTAAACTTGGTAGTGCATGATGGTTTAGGAACTATCGAATCATGTCTTGTAAAAATTAGAGAAGGTGTCAAATATTTGAGGAAGTCTTCTGGTCGTTTATTGAAATTGGTGAAATAGCAATAACACTTGGCATATCCACTAATCGGTCTTTATGTACCGATGTAAAAACTAGGTTGAACTCAACGCACCGCATGCTTGAATCGGCTATTCACTATAAACAAGCTTTCTAGGCTATTCGCACTTTATTTTGTGTTTTTTGATATTGTTAAGAACATTTTCAGAATCATGATTTTAGTTATGTATTGTTTTTGTTAGTAAGGTGTTGGACATGTTTTAATTAAGTTATGATTTGTTTTTGTTGTTGAACGCATCCTTATAATTCAATCAAGCGAAAACGATCCGCTCGATTTTAGTTAGGATTTGAGAAAAAACCGAGCGAAAACGATCCGCTCGATTCAAATTCAAATCCGAGCATGAGCATCACTTTTGTGCTCGATTTTGCAAATTCGATCCGATCGGATGTAATTCAATCCGAGCACGAACAGACCCTTGATCAGATCGAATCGGCTCATAAACACCCCTACAAAATAGGTTGCAAGTAGTAAATGCTTCACTTAGCATCCTTACCACATCATCTACCCGGAAAAAAAATTGTCAAACAAAATGAGAATGGATCACTTTGTAATGCCATATGTCATCCATTAATTAAAAAAAAAATCTATATGTACAAGTCTTATAGCTATTTGTACAAATCTCTATTGCATATAAACCTTTATGTTTTCTTCCCTTATATTATTACTAATATTATTACTAAACGTAAAAATCTTTCCTTAGAGTATTATTATAAATACCAAATAACCTTTGTAAATTTATTTTATTATTATTATTATTATTATTATTATTATTATTAGTTCAAACTCGATTGAGCTGCAAGTTAATATGTCTCAACGTGTGTGTGGTTCAACGTGTTTACGTCTAATTTTTGTTCAATTTAACGGTATCGTCGCAACGTGCTTCACTCTTTTACATAAGATTTCGGATTTGTCAACGTCTTTGTTAAAACCCTAGAAATATTTTTTTTGTTTTACATTTTGGTATTAATTTTCGGTTCAACGTTTTCACATCTATTTTTGTTTGGTTTAACTGTTCCGCCGCAACGCGCGTGTCTTAAATACTAGTTGTTGATGATTAAAAAATAACATTCAGAAAAGAAACACATTTTTTCACAAAAAATAGAATTATCGTAAATAAAATCTTGGCCAAAAATGAAGTCTAAAATCAACACATTTGTCAATGTCAAAGATGAATCAAACATGTAAACGCAACATCTCCAGCTTTGTGGTGATGATAAACAAAGGCATTATGACAAGTACAAGATACACGGGTTTTTCTTTGTGGTGTTATAGAGAGTATAAATTCGTATTACATATTTTTCCACTAAGATAAAAAAAATCTAAAAAAAATTGCGCTAGTCCAAAAATTCTTTATAGGGTTTTTTTAAAACTTTAGGATCTACATATTCACACACCCAAGTGCCTATTCATACACTTTCATATACGTCTCGTATAGGTCTATACGTCGCATATAACCTTTTTTCAATTTCTAAGAGAATCTCTGATTATGTCATATTTTGTCTTATATGCCCCATTTATGCCTCGTATAGGCCTATACGGGGCGTATAGACGAAAAAGACCATTTTACCCCTGATTTACCCCTGATATACCCATGGGTAAATTGGTCTTTTTTGTCTCTTTTATATGCCTAGTATAGGCCTCTATATGGGCATGAGTCATATACGAGACCTATACGAGGGGTCCTATACGCCACGTATAGGTCTGTACGCGACGTATAAGAGCAGCCAAACCAGAACTGACATGAGTTAGGCACTGAATTTGATGTAACCCTATACGCCCCGTATAAGCCTATACGAGACAGAGAGTGTGCAAATATGCAGATAGGACGTGTGGATAATTTTACACGAGAAGAATCAAGATATATATTGTCCTTTTATTATATTTTTAATCATGACAAGAAACTAAAGTGAAAAAAAGCCAAAGAGTAGGATGATTGATAGTGATACATTGAATCAAGTTGAATTTGGCACACTGAATAAAATTTGAATATTTTCTTTTTTATGTTAACTAATGATTTTCCCCTTGCGCTTCGCGGTGAAAATTCGGTTGATATCTGCTCGGTTCATTATGGTACCTACACTCGCTATAGTAATCGAAAGAGAAAACCTTACATCGATCGAAAACAATAAAAATGAATTTCCATACAAGTACCGATGTTGTTCATTTTTTTTGAATGGCAACCTCTGTTCTGCTCTATTCACCAATAATTCTAATATTTATCACCCTTGCCCAGGATTGAACCTGTAACATCTCCCTTAAGAGGCATATGCCTCTACCAATTTGTCTAGCGCCACATTGGCAAAAAATAGAATTGGACACAACAACAATCGAACTTGCGTCAGCTGCTTGCAATACAATGCATCAACCCTCACAACACATCATTTGATTTGTATGTTGTTCAGTTGATATCAGTTTGGTTGGTTTGCATTCTATGTTTATTTTTTTCAACGTTGCCATATAAACATTATGGAAAACGACTATTGTGCCGCTATCATACCAACCGAAACCGACTGAACAACATTTGTATCATTACCGGGATTTATTTTTGTTGTTTTTCCTTTCGATAAACTAAGATCGTATTGCTATCATACCGTACTGAACTGAACAACATCGGTACCGGTATGTATTAATTTTTTATAGTTTTTTTGTTTGATAACATATATCGTGTCACTATCGTAGTGATCCGAACGTAAGTTATTATAAAAAGAGTTATTGGATTTTAATAATCCAAAATTTCACCTGTTGGCCGATAATAATCCCAACTTTAAAAATTCCCTCTAATAATCCCAACTTTTAAAAGTTTGGCCCCCGTTTATCCTTTTCAAACATATAAGAATTTGGTCACCTCAATATATTCAAGTGCACATAGAGACTGCTTAATTGATTTAAGTGCACATATGTTAGAAAATGATCAATGGAGGCCGAATCCTTACAAGTTGGGATCGTTGGAGAGAATTTTTAAAGTTGAGATTATTATCAGCCAATAAATGAAACTTAGGATTATTAAAATCCAATAAACCCTTATAAAAAAAATTAAACTAAATGTTAAACAAAATGCTACTAATAAAAAGAACAAATACCTAAAAATTATCTTATTACTAAACAATTAAATGAATAATTGATAAGATATTACTAAATAAAATAAATACTTAAAATATTTAAACTACTGTTCATCATAACTTTATGTTAATATATATAATAATAATTTTATGACTTTATTTCATAACACATAGTATTTTTCACCTTTTTATGCATGTTTTGCGAAACAAATTGCTTTTAAGGCTCTTTAATTTCAATCTATAAAGTGGTGTAGGGATCCACATAAAGTGGTTTAGAAAATAGATGATGTTATAGGTACTTTTCGTAAATATTTTATTGATTGGCTGAAGAACATAGTTCCAAATTTTAAAAGGTTAATCAGTTTGTGAGGAATAAGGGTTCTCCGCCGCATACATACGAGTGCCTTCAGATCTAGTGTTATATATTTTATACAGTTTAGCTACTTCTTTACATTCTAAGTGTATAAAATATATGTTTAGAGATTTATAAAATACTTAAAAACGAATCTAACATAATGGGATGATACTTGTAAAGAAAAGGAAAGAAGAGAGATTTAGTGGGGTCGTCAAAAGTGTTGAATAGTTGAACATGTCTTTGTTGCGACATTCTCGCGACGAAACATTGGTTTTTTAGGTGAAGTTTTATGATCATGTCGTCTGTGAAACTTGAACCTAAAATCGGGTTGTTTGGCAACCTCTATGTCAGTAAATGTTGAGTCATTAAGAGGTTTGACGTGTAAGAGAATCTGAACTAGTAAGAGAGCTAACTTGGTTCGGCTTGATTGGTTGGTGGTAGAGGTGGTGGGTCAAGGAGGTGGTGCGTGACTGAGGGTTATGAATACAGGTTAATGGATAAAGAAGCTTACTGACTGATTCAGTCACTAAACCAAACACATTTAATATTAACTGATTAAGAAGTAGTCTTTTAATGGAACCATTAAGAAGGTATCAAACAACCCTAAGTGATTGTTTAATGTTAGTGACCTGGTCGAGAACAAATGTGAACACAACAAAATAAACCAACACACCACCACCAAAAACCTAAACACCCACCCACCCCGCACCCCACCCCACCCCAACCCAACCCAAAAACCTAAACACTCCCCCCTCCCCCTAATAAAAAAAAGAACTATACCTCACCAAAAAAACCTACCCACCACCACCACAACAACAAAAAAAAAAAAAAACAAAAAACCTAACTCCAAAATCATCAGGAGAAAGTTTCAAGTGTTTAAATGAGCTTTCAACTCACTACCTTCTTCATTTCTTCTTATTTTCTTCTTCCATTCCACTTGGACAACCTCTAGAAATATAGAGTTAAATGCCATTTTACTCCCTGTGGTTTGGGCCATTTTGACAGTTTAGTCCAAATGTTTCATTTTTAACCTGTGGGTCCAAAAAGGTTTCACAGTTGCCATTTTAGTCCATTGGGTTAACTTCATCAATTTTTTCTGTTAACGAGAATGCCAATTCGGTCATTTTTTATGTAATTCTGTTAACTAAACTAAAAGGGCAATTCAGCCATATAAAATGACCGAATTGGCATTCTCGTTAACAGAAAAAATGGATGAAGTTAACCCAGTGGACTAAAATGGCAACTGTGAAATCTTTTTGGATCCACAGGTTAAAAATGAAACATTTGGACTAAACTGGCAAAATGACACAAACCACAGGGACTAAAATGGCGTTTAACTCATAAATATATTTCCACAAGTTTACCATTGTAAACTAAGTTGGAACATCACCATATTTGAGATCAAAAATTGGATCTAATTTCTGTTTTGTTAAACTTTCAAATCTATTAACACTTTTCAGAGGGTTGAAAATGTTTGAAAGTCGGGTATCTATCGCTAAAATCTATTTTTTTGTCTAGTTCGGGTCGGGTCACAAATTTAAACCAAAATCAAGTAATTAACAAATAAGTTACAATTTAAGATTAACAAAATATTTTAAAGATAATCAACCAACAAGTTTAAAGCTAGCATTCAAATAATCAAATAAAAAATCTAATAACCAATGGTCAGAAAGGTGGTCGTCGATAGCTTGCTTGTTAGACTAGTTAAGTTGGGTTTTGTTTGACTCAAATTTATTTTACCAAAATATATATATATATATATATATATATATACATATATATACAGAGGAGGGTTCAAATGAAAACTCATAGTTCAAGCGAGAACTCAAACTCCTTATTAATGAAGGGAATGTAATTTTTAATGAAGGAGAGACAAAATAGGAAAAAATATATATATAATTTTTCAAACATTTCTATCTTATTCATATGTTATTTTGTTTTAAATAATTACAATATAAGATCACAAATTTTGTTATCTTTCATTCAAGTATATTCGAGCATATTTTTTCGACATAAAAAAAGATTTAACGTGTCATACTTTTTTCAATAATATTATTATAGTATTGCACATATGTAATACTACTTAGCCTTAGGGTTTAGGATTTTGTTTTTATTTAGCATTGAGTTAGGTTTTCGTGGGGTTTAAGTTTCGGGTTTGGTTTTTAGGTTTTTGGGTGGTGGAGTGGGGGGGGGGGGGGGGGTTAGGTTTTTTGAGGGTTTAGTTTTTAGGTTTTGGGGGGGTGGGGGGTTAGGTTTTTGGGCGGTGGGTGGGGGTTGGGGTTGACGGTTTTAAGTTTTTCGTAGTGTTGCACATGTGTAATACTATTTTATTTTTCAAAAAAAATTGTATCTTAAAAAGGCTAGATTTACAGGCAAAAACATGTTAGAAAAAAATGGTGTGTTTTTTAGGGTAGGGCTCATTTGAGAATCACTCTTATTGTGAAAACCGTGAAAATCAATCTGAACACAACAAAATAAACCCACCTCACCACCACCTAAAACCTAAACACCCACCCCACCACAACCCAAAAACCTAAACACTCCCCCCCCCCCCCCCCCCCCCCAAAAAAAAAAAAAAAAACCAAAAAAACAAAAAAAAACACACACACACACACACATACACACAACCTAACTCCAAAATCATGAAGAACTTTTCTAAGTTGGGCAGAAAGTTTCAAGTGTTTAAGTGAGCTTTCAACTCAATACCTTCTTCATTTCTTCTTATTTTCTTCTTCCATTCCACTTGGAGAACCTCTAGGAATATTTCCACATGTTTACCATGGTAAACTAAGTTGAAACATCACCATATTTGAGGTCCAAAGTTGGATTTGATTTCTGTTTTGTTAAACTTTCAAATCTATTAACACTTTTCAACACCTTTCTTGGATGAACATGAACCAAACCTTATTCCCAACTAACTTGCATGTTGAGGGCCTTAAGTTGAGGTATCATTCCAGAAAGTTTGAGGTTCAAACACCTCTAAAACAACTAACCTAAGTCACTAAACAACTTCCTTGTCACAAAGTGAACAAGACTAAACTAAGTCTCCAAACACTATCCATATTTGGAATGCACTAGTCTAGTCAAGCTACTTAGTTGTTTAAGTGATTTAGATGATTAGTTATCTAAGTAGCTTCCAAGAATAAAAGTAAGCCAACCCCACCTCGTCTCCAACATTTGCCATGTTGGGTATGAACACGTCCGGGTTGTTCTTATTTGGCTACTTAGCAAACTTGGTTATTTTTACATGTTGTTCTTATTCATGACCAACCGAAATCTTCAACTAAGTTGATGATTTTGTGCTTTGGTGAATCCACACAATGAGGTTAAATGGATGGAATTCATCCTACCTCCATGCATGACAATATATGACTTGAACTAAATACTTATAAATAAATATATATATATATATATATATATATATGTGTGTGTGTGTGTATACCTTAGAACCGAATCATAACACCAGCCAAACACATGGTTGAATGTTATGTATTGCGGTTATTTTCATCTTAGTCTAAAGTTTCTTAAACTATGGATTCTAATGGGTGAATCGGTACCCATGAAAACATGACCAACATAGTGTTCATATGAGTGCTTTTAGACAAGATGTATTTTCTTGCAATATACATACTTTCATACTGCCTTAAACCCTAATCTAACTCTATACCAAACTTCATAACTCATACGCCTCGTTCATTCTTGTAGGATAACCTCGACATTTCTAAACTCTCAAGACTCCTCACACACGTTTTTGGAAGCTTTTGCAAGTCGTGAGTATATATGACCCCCTTTTTACTTTAAGTACACTTTTGGGGTGCAATATATATATACGTATCAAACTTACATATACACAAACATTCACATGATTCAAACAAACAAATCCATTATACACTAGGATACTTGCATGCTAGAAGTCTTCCTTGCACAAATATTTGTCATTAACTTCATGAGCCAACCTTAACATGTATAGTGCTATAGGAGTAGCACACCGCCCGTTGATGAGTCATTGTTAAGTATTTAATCGTAAACGATCTCGTTGCTTTAGTGACGAGATTACGCTAGTGAAAACTTTGGTTTGACACTTATGTGATGCATGCTAGCCTATATTAAGGTAGGCCTTAATATACGATTTTGCCATGTGGATTGTGTTCAACTTTTATACGTATGCCAGTAAATCAAACTTGTATGCTCACTAATGCTTTATTTGTTGACTGTTACTCTAATATATATTGCAGGATTATGATGATGATGCATTGAGAAGAAATATAGTAGGATGGACTAGAAACGCACCTTATGTTAAATTATATTTGTCGTTTTATGTCACGGCCCCCGTCCTGGTTTTACCCGGTCCAGGAGCCGCGGGACAGAAACCCGTGGTATTTATTAATTGAGTTGACAGCGGAAGATTTAACAGAATCTTTTAAAACTTGAAATGCCCGATTATTTTATTTCATAATTCGGGATAAACCCCGTAATTTACAATAGAGGAATTTCACAAGGAAATTCCCTGATTTACAAAACATGTTTATTTGTTTAACTGAGCCAGTACTTCAAGCTTTGTTAGTGCTCTGTAGCACTTTTTCTTGGTTCACAGTAGTCACCTGAAACATGTTTTAAAAATATTTTATCAGCGGGGAAATACTGGCGAGTCATTCAAATTTGATAAAACGACACATAGTTATGAATTACAGCATAAGAGCGATTACAATGGCTACTATCTTATTTTTATCTGGCGCCGTGTCACCTCCTGGTGACGATGGTCATACCACTATTGGGTCCTTTCACCCAAGTAGTGATGATTATCACTGTTAGGTTAATGAACCTAACCGTGAGAAATTTAGTAATGTGCACAATACCCCACTAGCCAGTGATTCAAGATAACCATGACTTAATCCCTGTAATTATAACTTTGAAAATAATTTGGAGTATTGTAAAAACATAGTTAATAAAAAGAGAATGACTCACATTGCAGATTTAAACGGGCAGAGTTTAGCCTACTGATAAGCCTGATAACCTAATTTAAACAACATGCACACGAACTAGGTTAGTAACTAATACAGCATTTACGATAACTCATGAGATTAAAACCCTCACAACGAATGACAAAGAGCAACACTTAAACATCCATCGAATTCACGACGAATGACAAAGTATAGCCCTAATTTGGGCAGCACTTAAACATCCATCGGATAGTTTCAATCGATCGGACATTGAATCGTAGCAGCGATCGAGTTAATACCCTGTATCGTAGCAACGCCTTGATACCTTAAATTTTGAATTTGAGCAGTAGAACTTCGTTTTTGACTGAAATCTCGAGCACAGGTGAACTGCTCATGGCCTAGCAATTTATAGCAAATTTTTCAGTCTTACGCAGCCCGCGTAAGCCTTAACAGGATTTTACGCGGCCCGCGAGAGCCTCCTAGTAGTAGATTAGGGCATCCGTGTCACCCCTAGGCCTGCCACGTGGACGACACGTGGCCTGGGAACGCTTATCCGGTCAACACCACCTTGACGCGGCCCGCGTAAGACTATGCTTACTCTTACGCGGTGTAACAACTCTCATTAAAAGTCCTAATTATTACTTTAATTGATCATTAGGAAAACCTAGTTGAGACACCCAAGTGATTCCGCACAAACCCTAAAATTTTCAGAACAATCGGAATCAGGATTAGGGCCCCTAAAACTTAGGGGGGATAAACCCTAATTGACGATTATCCTTAAATAATCGTTGTAACATAACTGAAATTCGAAATTGTAGAGTCAGCTGAGCTAGTCCCAATCGTGGCTATCCTATAGCCTATTTTTATTCCTTACGGACCGTAACATTGTTAAGCTTACGGACCGTAAGCAGTCTTACGGACCGCAACATTGTTAATCTTACGGTCCGTAAGATAGTTAAATTTTGTGTATAAATAGAGGACAGTGGCACTTGAATTCCGGACTTACAACGTCGAAAGAATTCGCACTATACACTGAGATACAAACTGAATACTCTAAATTACACCCCCGGGTCTCGAAATTCTGCCACAAAACAGGGTTAACAAGACTAATCCATAGAGTAAACTCTATCCGTGTTAAATCTGCAATGTAATCTGTTGTAATTCAGGAAAAGTGCTGGGGAGCATTTCAAGCTTAAGATAGTGGCTCATTATAAAATAAAGAAATAAATTTTGTAATATCACGATTTCGTAGTAAAAACATAATATTGTAAATTATCGGGGTTTTATCCCGAATTGTGAAATAAAATAAATCAGGAAAATTTTAGCTTTAAACGATCCTGATGATAAACTTCCGCTGTTAAACTCAATTAAATAAATACCACGGGATTTCTGTCCCGCGGCTCCTGAAACGGGTCAAACCGGGTCGGGGGCCGTGACAGAAAAAGGTGGTATCAGAGCCACTGAGTTAAGCTAATTAAGTATTTAGAAATACTTAAATTTTTCCTGATTACTATTATGTGATTATGTGTTTTATTAACTGACTATTTGTTAGTTACAGTATGGGTAAACAAAAGCTGGCAAATATCTATCTTAAATTAGATAGATCATCCAATGAGAAGGGAAGTTCATCCCGAACCAAATCCTCGAATCAGGCTGAAATTCCTGAAGAAGGAATATTTGTGATAAAGGCACAATACGAGGAATCACTTTCTCCTAGAAAGAGGGAGATGATTATTAAGAAAAGTAAAGAGAAAATCCGAGAAAAGAAGATTAAACGGGAAACCTAGGAATTAATCAATAAATCACCTTGGGAAGATAAGCTAGATGAGAAATGGCAAATTTATATATGCTAGCCACAGTAGCAGAAAATATAAATCTTTAAATATTTTAAAATTTTAGCACCTTACCCTTACAATCTAGAAACCTTGTGCAATAAATAAAATTTCAAACCCTAAGTGTGTTTTCCAGTAATCTTTGTAATAAATTAGTATACAGTATGTAAATTAAAAGGTTATTTATGAATTTTAACTTAGTATTTTATGCATTTTGCATATATGCTACATCAGCATGAGTGGGATATCTGAAGCTTTTCAGAACCTTAATCTTTACCCGGTGAATATCGAAGTTTCCAAAGAATTTACTGGATACTTTCCTGATATAGAACAACCTGTAGAATTAAATGCTCCACCCTTGAAAAAGCCAAAACCCAAGAAAAGAAGGAAATACGTTTGGGGGAGTCGTATACGTAAGAAAAAGCCAGCTACAAAACTTCCCAAAATAAACAATCATTTGAAAAAGGGAAAAGAAATTATAACCGGAGAAAGTTCTAAACAGCAGGAAATGGAAACTGAAGACAAGGAAGAGGTTAAGGAGATAGGAATACAGATGGAGGAAGGAACTAAAGAAATAGTAATGGAAGTTGGGCAAGGCTCTAGACCAACTCAGATAGAAATCGGAGAAAGTTCCAATCAAAACCAGGGAAGGACCTTTCAAGATGAGATAGATTTTCTATTGGCAAGCTGTGAAACAATTCAGCCTGTCAATACTAATATTTTTACTTATCCTCTTGAAAACCAACTCCCTATGAATTGGGAACCAGCAATTCCAGACCCAATAGTTCACTCCCAACCCATAGGAATGGATGAATGGTGGACGAACGATTGGCAATTTCAAAATATTGTCAACGATCCTTATTCCTTTCTTCCACAATTCGATCCAGAACCCCTACCTAATCCACCCATGAGTAATGAAAACATGGCTGAACTTCACCACTTTGGTGAAGAGTTGTTTGATGCGGGAAGTAGAATCAGGGAAATAGGGGGACAAATTGCCTGGAAGTACGATGAGAGGGAACTGCGTTTTTAGAACGGCAAGTGACGAGAGATAGTACGATGGTAAAACGGTGGTTGTATAATAATAATAGTAAAATTAGTCTGTAAATAACGAATAAAACTCTGTAAGATATTGGCGAGTAATGATGCATACTATACTAGATATAAAATGAAATCGAGAAATCGATTGTTTTGACTATACCTGTATTGTAAAATTTTCTGATGGTTTGTATATAATTGTTATTTAGCAGATACTAATAAAATTTATATATACATTATCAGATGGCAAACAATGGTAATGAACCTATAAATGAAGTTAATCAGTCTGATCAACATTCAAGAGATCAATATATGACTCGGCAAGATATCGAAAACATTGTTGCTCAAGGGATAGCCAATGCTATTCCAGCATTCGTTGCTGCTATAAAGAATCCAATCGAACCGCAATAAATTGTCCCTAGTAAACAGATTACTGAAGATAACTTCAGTAATAGTGTAAATGGAGGCAATAATCATGTTAATCATAATAGAGAACCACATCAAGCTCCATTACCCAAGAAAATGAAAACTGTAACGCCTGGTTGCACTTTCAAAGAATTCCTTGCTTGTAAACCCACTGAATTTGCAGGCAATGAAGGAGCAACTGCATCACTGCGTTGGTTAGAGAAAACCGAAGCAGTCATTGCAATAAGTAAATGTGGTAAAGATGATCAGGTCATGTACGCATCAAATCTCTTCAAAGAAGGAGCACTCGAATGGTGGAACACTGTGTTACAATCAAAAGGAAGAGTAATAGCTTATGCTATGACTTGGGAAGAATTTAAGGGTTTTGTGGAAAGAAAATTCTGTCCTGAATATGAAAAGGAACAGATGACGAATAAGTTTCTAAATCATCGGATGATGGGTGTAGATTGTCGCGGTTATACCTCGACATTCTTCGAATATGCTAGAGTGGTACCAACACTGGCTTCGCCAGAACCGGTACTCATTTCTCGCTATATTTGGGGGCTAATTAGTGAAATCCGCAATATTGTTAAAGCTGCGAGACCTCGCACTATTGATGATGCGGTAGAATTAGCTAATACTCTAACCGATGAACTGGTGCGCATAAAAGATGAAGATAGGAAAAAGGAATTAGCTCAGAAAATTACCCAAGGATTTCGTGTGGGTAATAATAACAGCTTCAAGAGAAAAGGAACAGGGCAATCTCCAGCTCCGTCATTTTGCAGGAAATGCAAAAAGAAACATTATGGAAGATGCGATATCACTTGCAATTTTTGCAAAACTATAGGACATCGTGAAGAAAACTGCAAAAAGAAGACTGTAATCTGTTTTAACTGTGGTGAAGCGGGGCATTATAAAACAGAATGTCCTAAATTGATCAAATCAGTAGATAACAAACCCAAGGCGACCGAAGGAACTACTAAGAAGAATGCCAGGGCATTTCAGCTGACCACTCAAGAAGCAGAACTCATTCCGGATGTGATAGCGGGTACGTTCTTAGTTCACAACGTGTACGCAAAAGTATTATTTGACTCTGGTGCAAACCAAAGTTTTATAAATACTTCATTCTGCCAAGCTCTTAGTTTACCTTTAACCAATATTAGGCAGATTTTTACAGTTGAAACAGCAGACGGAAATTCAGTTAAAATAGATAAAGTTTTGCAAGAAGGAAACATAGAACTTTTAGGACATAAATTCTCTGCAAAACTATTGCCGATGAATTTGGCTGAATTTGATGTTGTATTAGGAATGGATTGGTTAGTAGCCAACCATGCTAAAATCCTTTGTGATCAAAATTCCATAGAAATTCAATCACCCACCGGAGAAGTACTTAAGATTACAGGAGATAAACCACGTAAGCCCATGAAGTTCATATCAGTAATGAAAGTTGCTAATTATGAACGAAAACAAGGAATAGTGTATATGATTTCGGTAATCATTAGCACTAAGGGTAAAGATCTTAAGGAAATACCAGTAGTCTTAGAATATCCAGATATATTCCCAGAAGATTTACCAGGATTACCTCCGGATAGGGAAGTAGAATTTAGGATTCATCTAATTCCAGGAACTACACCGATAGCCAAGGCACCTTATCGGTTAGCACCCACAGAAATGTTAGAATTGAAAAAGCAATTAGATGAATTACTAAGTAAAGGTTTCATACAACCTAGCTCATCCCCTTGGGGAGCGCCAGTGTTGTTTGTAAAGAAGAAGGATGGTTCAATGAGAATGTGTATCGATTATAGAGAACTGAATAAGGTTACAATTAAGAATCGATATCCATTACCTAGGATTGATGATCTTTTTGATCAACTTCAAGGAGCTAGATATTTTTCTAAAATAGATTTACGCTCTGGATATCATCAATTGAAGGTACAAGAAGAAGACATACCTAAAACTGCTTTCAGAACTAGGTATGGTCATTATGAGTTTACAGTCATGCCTTTCGGGTTAACGAATGCACCTGCAGCATTCATGGACATGATGAATAGGATCTGTAAACCATACTTGGATAAATTTGTAATTGTCTTCATAGACGATATACTTATTTATTCAAAAAGTCAGGACGAACATTGTCAGCACTTGCATGCACTCTTAACTTTGTTAAGAAAAGAAAAGCTGTACGCCAAATTCTCGAAATGTGAATTTTGGCTAAAGGAAGTGCAATTCTTAGGACACATGGTGAATCACGAAGGTATTCATGTAGATCCTGCTGAGATAGAAGCAATTACCAATTGGAAGGTTCCACAATCCGCAATGGAAATAAGAAGTTTTATAGGATTAGCTGGATATTATAGACGGTTTATTAAGGATTTTTCCAAAATAGCTGTACCATTAACTAAGCTAACCTGTAAAGCCACTAAGTTTGAATGGGGACCCAAACAAGAAGAAGCTTTTAGAATCTTGAAACAGAAACTAACCCATGCACCAATCTTAGCCTTACCAGAAGGAACTGAAGATTTTGAAGTATATTGTGATGCTTCACAATTAGGATTTGGATGTGTGCTTATGCAACGCAAGAAGGTAATTGCGTACGCATCAAGGCAATTGAAAAAGCATGAAGAAAACTATATGACTCATGATTTAGAATTAGGAGCCGTAATTTTTGCCCTTAAGATTTGGAGACATTATCTTTACGGAAGTAAATTTACTGTCTACACAGACCACAAAAGTTTAAGATATATATTTGGGCAAAAAGAGTTAAACATGAGGCAAAGGAGATGGATGGAAATCCTAAGTGACTACGACTGTGATATTCAGTATCATGAAGGAAAGGCGAATGTAGTTGCAGATGCCTTAAGTCGTAAGTATTATGAGAAACAACGACGAGTTCGTGCTCTCAGATTAAATTTACAAATAGATTTAATGGAACAATTGAAGAATGTTCAAACTACAGCAATCAAGGATGATGCTGAAGGAATGAAAGGAAGAATCAAAGAATTAGAACAAGGAGATGATGGAATTTGGAAATTCCATAAGAAAAAGATTTGGGTACCAAAGCAGGGAGAATTAAGAAATAAAATATTGGAGGAAGCTCATAAATCTAGGTATACCATACACCCTGGAAACAATAAGATGTACCAAGATTTAAGAAAGAATTTTTGGTGGATAGGAATGAAAAAGGATATAGCTAGATATGTTTCTAAATGTCTTACTTGTTCACAAGTTAAGGCAGAACATCAGAAACCTTCAGGTCTACTACAACAATTAGAAATGCCAGTATGGAAATGGGAGCTTATAACAATGGATTTTGTTACTAAGTTACCCAAAACCAGAAAAGGCAATGATGCGATTTGGGTAATTGTGGATCGATTAACCAAATCTGCTCACTTTCTACCTATGAAAGAAACCTTTAGCATGGAAAGATTGGCAAAATTGTATGTAGATGAAATCGTATCCTTACATGGAGTTCCACTCTCCATTGTTTCGGATAGGGATAGTCGTTTTACTTCCCATTTCTGGAAAAGTTTCCAGCAAGCTATGGGAACTCGACTAAATGTGAGCACTGCATATCATCCCCAAACAGACGGACAAAGTGAAAGGACGATCCAAACTCTAGAAGACATGCTCCGAGCATGTGTGATAGATTTTGGTGGAAATTGGGATGATCATTTACCTCTGATCGAATTCTCCTATAACAATAGTTATCATTCAAGTATTGAAACTGCCCCATTCGAGGCACTGTATGGAAGAAAGTGCAGAACTCCAATTTGTTGGGCAGAAATAGGAGAAAGTCAATTATCAGGTCCTGAAATAGTGCAAGAGACGACTGACAAGATTACTCAAATCAAGGAAAGGCTGAAGACAGCTCGAGATCGCCAAAAGAGTTATGCAGACAATAGATGCAAGCCGTTAGAATTCCAAGTTGGAGACAGAGTACTATTGAAAGTTTCTCCTTGGAAAGGAGTTGTGAGATTCGGTAAGAAAGGAAAGCTAAGTCCCAGATACGTAGGACCATTTTCAGTGATCCAACGTATAGGACCAGTTGCTTATCGTTTACAACTACCAGAAGAGTTAGCTGGAGTACATGATGTATTTCATGTATCCAATCTCAAGAAATGTCTAGTAGAAGAATCTCTGGTAGTACCTCTTCAAGATATAGAGGTAAACGAAAAGCTAAAATTTGTTGAGAAACCTCTTCAAATAGAGGACAGAAAAGTGAAATTTCTCAAGCACAAACGACTAGTTTTAGTCAAAGTCAAATGGGATTCAAAGAGATGAGCTGAATACACTTGGGAGTTGGAATCAGAAATGAAGCGAAAATATCCACATTTATTCCAGTAAATCTCGAGGACGAGATTTTTATTAAGGTAGGGAGAATGTAACAACTCTCATTAAAAGTCCTAATTATTACTTTAATTGATCATTAGGAAAACCTAGTTGAGACACCCAAGTGATTCCGCACAAACCCTAAAATTTTCAGAACAATCGGAATCAGGATTAGGGCCCCTAAAACTTAGGGGGGATAAACCCTAATTGACGATTATCCTTAAATAATCGTTGTAACATAACTGAAATTCGAAATTGTAGAGTCAGCTGAGCTAGTCCCAATCGTGGCTACCCTATAGCCTATTTTTATTCCTTACGGACCGTAACATTGTTAAGCTTACGGACCGTAAGCAGTCTTACGGACCGCAACATTGTTAATCTTACGGTCCGTAAGATAGTTAAATTTTGTGTATAAATAGAGGACAGTGGCACTTGAATTCCGGACTTACAACGTCGAAAGAATTCGCACTATACACTGAGATACAAACTGAATACTCTAAATTACACCCCCGGGTCTCGAAATTCTGCCACAAAACAGGGTTAACAAGACTAATCCATAGAGTAAACTCTATCCGTGTTAAATCTGCAATGTGATCTGTTGTAATTCAGGAAAAGTGCTGGGGAGCATTTCAAGCTTAAGATAGTGGCTCATTATAAAATAAAGAAATAAATTTTGTAATATCACGATTTCGTAGTAAAAACATAATATTGTAAATTATCGGGGTTTTATCCCGAATTGTGAAATAAAATAAATCGGGAAAATTTTAGCTTTAAACGATCCTGATGATAAACTTCCGCTGTTAAACTCAATTAAATAAATACCACGGGATTTCTGTCCCGCGGCTCCTGAAACGGGTCAAACCGGGTCGGGGGCCGTGACACGCGGCCCGCGTGAAACCCAGAAATTTTGTTTTCTTAGTTTTTCATGCACGTTAGGGTTTCATGGGTCCGGGTTTCCACTTACGGGTCGTTTTGGGATATTTTTGAAGGTCCTTACATCCTCCCCACCTTATTTAGAATCTCGTCCTCGAGATTTATTGGAATAAGTGAGGGTACTTTCGCTTCATCTCCGATTCCACCTCCCAGGTGTATTTGGGTCCTCTTTTTGACTCCCACTTGACTTTAACTAGTATCAATCTTTTGTACTTGAGAAACTTAATCTTTCTGTCTTCTATTTGAAGTGGTTTCTCAACGAACTTCAATTTCTCATTTACCTCTATGTCTTCGAGAAGTACTACCAATGATTCGTCAGATAAACACTTTTTGAGGTTGGATACATGAAATATGTCATGTACTCCCGCTAACTCTCCTGGTAGTTGTAAGCGATAGGCGACTGGCCCTATTCGCTGTATTACTGGGAATGGTCCGACGTACCTTGGACTTAGCTTTCCTTTCTTACCGAACCGAACTACTCCTTTCCAAGGAGAAACTTTCAAGAGTACCTTGTCTCCAACTTGAAACTCTAGTGGCTTGCGTCGATTGTTGGCATAACTCTTCTGGCGATCTCGAGCCGTTTTCAGTCTTTCCTTGATTTGAGTGATCTTGTCGGTGGTCTCTTGCACAATTTCAGGACCTGATAGTTGACTTTCTCCTATCTCTGCCCAACAGACTGGAGTTCTGCATTTTCGTCCATATAGTGCTTCGAATGGGGCAGCTTCTATGCTTGCATGATAACTATTATTATAGGAGAATTCGATTAAAGGTAGGTGGTCATCCCAATTTCCACCAAAATCTATCACACATACCCTAAGCATGTCCTCCAGGGTCGTTTGAATCGTTCTTTCACTTTGTCCGTCTGTTTGAGGATGGTATGCAGTGCTAAATTTTAGTCGGGTCCCCATTGCTTCCTGGAAACTAGTCCAGAAGTGGGAAGTGAAACGACTGTCTCTATCCGATACAATGGAGAGTGGGACTCCATGTAAGGATACTATCTCGTCTACATACAACTTTGCTAACCTTTCCATGCTAAAGGTTTCTTTCATGGGTAGAAAATGAGCTGATTTGGTTAATCGATCCACAATTACCCAAATTGCGTCATTACCTTTTCTGGTTTTGGGCAACTTAGTAACAAAGTCCATGGTTATGAGTTCCCATTTCCATACAGGCATTTCTAATTGTTGTAGTAAACCTGAAGGTTTCTGGTGTTCTGCCTTAACTTGTGAACAAGTAAGACACTTAGAAACATATCTAGCTATGTCCTTTTTCATTCCTATCCACCAGAAATTATTCCTTAAATCTTGGTACATCTTATTGTTACCAGGATGCATGGTATACCTAGATTTATGGGCTTCCTCTAAAATCTTATTTCTTAATTCTCCTTGCTTAGGTACCCAAATTCTTTTCTTATGAAATCTCCAAATTCCATCACCGCCTTGCTCTAATTCCTTTACTCGTCCTTTCATTCCTTCAGCGTCATCCTTGATAGCTGTTTCCTAAATATTTTTCAGTTATTCCATTAAATCTAACTGTAGTTTTAATCTAAGAGCACGAACTCGCTTTTGCTTTTCATGATACTTACGACTTAAGGCATCTGCAACTACGTTTGCTTTTCCTTCGTGATATTGAATATCACAGTCGTAGTCGCTTAGAATCTCCATCCATCTTCTTTGCCTCATATTCAATTCTTTTTGCCCAAATATGTATCTTAAGTTTTTATGATCTGTATAGACAGTAAACTTACTTCCATACAAATAGTGTCTCCAAATCTTAAGGGCAAAAATTATGGCTCCTAATTCTCAGTCATGATACGTATAATTTTCTTCGTGCTTTTTCAATTGTCTCGAGGCATACGCAATTACTTTCTTGCGTTGCATTAGCACACTTCCTAATCCTAGCTTAGAAGCATCGCAATAAACTTCAAAATCATCTGTTCCTTCTAGCAAGGCTAGAATTGGGGCGTTTGTTAGCTTTTGCTTCAAAATCCTAAAGTGTAACAACCCTCAGTAAAACCGACACTCTCGAATATTTCTGATACCCTAATATATTTTAAAGTTTCCCAGTATGTCTTTAAATACACCCCATATGTGAAAATCGAGCCCGAAATACATTAAATAGTATTTAAAATAAATAAAATTGAAATTTTGAGTTGAGGCGGGCCGCGTAGACCCACCCTAATCCTTAGCGGGCGGTATAAGGGTTAGAACCGGATTCCTTTGATTTTCTTAAGTTCAAGCGGGCTGCGTAAGACCCATGTTAAGTTTACACGGGCCGCGAGAGATCAATAACACGGCAACACCAGAGGCCGACACGTGTCGACATCGTGGCGAGTCTAGGCGATGACCCGGATCACCTAAACCCTACCCGGGCTAGTACGCGGGCCGCGTAAGCCCCGCTTACCCTTTACGCGGGCCGCGTGAGACCCAAATTCAGCACCTATAAATAGAACGTATTGGATTTCATTTCAATCCGTTCACAAACGTTTCTGTATCTCAAATTCTGAAATATTAGGCATAGAAAGCTAGTATTATACCCCCTAATTATCGAGGTTCTGCTCCGTTGTAAGTATTATAACCCCAGTTTCGTAACAGATACGCTGCCCGATTGATTTAGGGTTCCGTAATAACTGTCGTGGTTCTGCCCGACGTAGTTGTTGGAATACCGTCTTGGGGAGGGTATCATTAATATTTTCAAAGGGTTATGATGCTAGGGAGAGGATCATGAGAAAACTAGATATAAATGAGAAAACTAGAAAACTAACTAAAAACCACTAAAAAGGAGGTAGGAGACTTTTAATGAAGGAGGGGTAAAATTGGGAAAAAAAATATGTAACTTTTCAAACATTTCCCATTTCTCCATACGTTATCATTTTAAAACAAAAATGGCACCATAAGATCACAAATTTTTGTATCTTTCATTCAAGTATATTCGAGCATATTTTTTATGACATAAAAAAAGATTTATGGTGTCGTCTTGTTTTCAATACTATTATTACAGTAGTGCACATGTGCAATATAACATGTACTACAATTGCATTACATGCTTAAAATTAGCTTTTTGAGTCTATTTTAGCTTTTAGGGTTAGTTTTTTTGGAGATTTAGGATTAGGATTAGGTTTTTGGGTGTGGGGGGGAGGGGGGTTTAGGTTTTTGGGGGGGTGGGGGTGGGGGGTTTAGGTTTTTTTCGGGTTTATGTTTAGGGTTTAGTTTTAGGTTTTCTGGAGGGTGGGGGTGGGGGGGTTTAGGTTTTTGGGGGGGGGGGGGTGGGGGGGGGGGTTAGGCTTTTGGTGGGAGGGTGAATTTAGGTTTTTGGGGGGTGGGGGTGGGGGGTTTAGGTTTTTGGGGGGTGTCGGTGGGGGGTGGGTTAAGTGGTTTAAGCTTTATGTATTAGTGCACATGTGCAGTACAACCAAAAAATAGATTTTTTTTTTTTTTTTTTTGAAATTTTTTTTCCATATATAAAAAGTAGTGATTTTTCTTTAAAAAATTGTAAAAAAAAAAAAAAAAAATTTGGTTATGTTTTTAGGTTTTTTTTAGGCTTTTTTGGTTAGTTTTTTTGGTTTTCTCATTTAAACTAGTTTTCTCATGATCCATCCCCTATGATACTAACCTATGTACATTTGTATAAATTATAGATTATTCCCAGGAAACCCTTACGCGAAATCTAAGATAGCAATGTGAGTTTATCCAATTTTTGTTAACCTTTTTGTAATATTTTACAAAACCTTAAATGCTTTACAATGTGATTAAGCGGTGATTGAGTCTTTGTAGTTCTTCAATTACTGCCGGTATGTTGGGGTTTTGTATACAAAATTTACTACTGCGAGTAGTAAGTCGTGATGACAGTACGTTACCATTGGACAACGAGTTAGCCAATGTGTAATATGACCCACAAGTCAGGATTGACAGTACTGAATGAGTAATTGTGTAGAAATAAACAATGTGATCGCTCTCAATACTGTTTTAATTGATAAAATGTTTCTTGATTAAACTGGGATTCACTCACAAGTATTTCCTACTGACAAATGTTTTTAAAACGCGTTTCAGGTAACAAAATGTGACAGCCAATTAGTAAAAAGCCAGCTGGAGAGCACTGAAGGCTTGGGAAAAATGTGGCTATAAAAGTTACCTAATAAACGATGTTTTAAATTCAATTAAATAGGGTTTATCCCTATAAATGTATTGTAATAAGAAACTTGGGTTTTACCCATATGATTATTAATAGTAATTGTGGTTGTTTTACTCTGATAAACATTTCCTAACTACGATCCTGATGTAATTTCCGCTGCCAAATTAACAAACTGATACCACCGAAACTCTGAGTTCGCGTCCGCCCGTTCCCGGGACAAATAAGGGATCGGGGGTTGCGACAGAAGGTGGTATCAGAGCCTATCAGCTACAACTGCCAGAGGAAATGGCAGGAATACATGATGTGTTTCATGTATCTAATCTCAAGAAATGCTTAGCTGATGAATCACTAAAAGTACCCCTTAAGGATATAGAGGTAAATGAACAACTCAAGTTTGTAGAAAGGCCTCTACAGATTGAAGACAAGAAAGTCAAGAATCTCAAGCACAAGAGATTAGTTTTGGTCAAAGTCAAGTGGGACTCCAAAAGAGGACCTGAGTACACATGGGAGCTTGAATCTGAAATGCAAAAGAAATATCCGCACTTGTTCTTGTAGATCTCGCGGACGAGCTCTAAAACAAGGTGGGGAGGATGTAACAACCCTCAGTAAAACCGACACTCTCGAATATTTCTGATACCCTAATATATTTTAAAGTTTCCCAATATGTCTTTAAATACACCCCATATGTGAAAACCGAGCCCAAAATACATTAAATAGTATTTAAAATAAATAAAATTGAAATTTTGAGTTGAGGCGGGCCGCGTAGACCCACCCCAATCCTTACGCGGGCGGTATAAGGGTTAGAACCGGATTCCTTTGATTTTCTTAAGTTCAAGCGGGCCGCGTAAGACCCATGTTAAGTTTACACGGGCCGGGAGAGATCAATAACACGGCAACACTAGAGGCCGACACGTGTCGACATCATGGCGAGTCTAGGCGATGACCCGGATCACCTGAACCCTACCCGGGCTAGTACGCAGGCCGCGTAAGTCCCGCTTACCCTTTACACGGGCCGCGTGAGACCCAAATTCAGCACCTATAAATAGAACGTATTGGATTTCATTTCAAGTCGTTCACAAACGTTTCTGTATCTCAAATTCTGAAATATTAGGCATAGAAAGCTGGTATTATACCCCCTAATTATCGAGGTTCTGCTCCGTTGTAAGTATTATAACCCCAGTTTCGTAACAGATACGCTGCCCGATTGATTTAGGGTTCCGTAATAACTGTCGTGGTTCTGGCCGACGTAGTTGTTGGAATACCGTCCCGGGGAGGGTATCATTAATATTTTCAAAGGGTTATGATACTAACCTATGTACATTTGTATAAATTATAGATTATTCCCAGGAAACCCTTACGCGAAATCTAAGATAACAATGTGAGTTTATCCAATTTTTGTTAACCTTTTTGTAATATTTTACAAAACCTTAAATGCTTTACAATGTGATTAAGCGGTGATTGAGTCTTTGTAGTTCTTCAATTACTGCCGGTATGTTCGGGTTTTGTATACAAAATTTACTACTGCGAGTAGTAAGTCAGGATGACAGTACGTTACCACTGGACAACGAGTTAGCCAATGTGTAATATGACCCACAAGTCAGGATTGACAGTACTGAATGGGTAATTGTGTAGAAATAAACAATGTGATCGCTCTCAATACTGTTTTAATTGATAAAATTTTTCTTGATTAAACTGGGATTCACTCATCAGTATTTCCCACTGACAAATGTTTTTAAAACGCGTTTCAGGTAAAAAAATGTGACAGCCAATTAGTAAAAAGCCAGCTGGAGAGCACTGAAGGCTTGGGAAAATGTGGCTATAAAAGTTACCTAATAAACGATGTTTTAAATTCAATAAAATAGGGTTTATCCCTATAAATGTATTGTAATAAGAAACTTGGGTTTTACCCATATGATTATTAATAGTAATTGTGGTGGTTTTACTCTGATAAACATTTCCTAACTACGGTCCTGATGTAATTTTCGCTGCCAAATTAACAAATTGATACCACCGAAACTCTGAGTTCGCGTCCGCCCGTTCCCGGGACAGATAAGGGATCGGGGGTTGCGACATAAAGGCCTCTTCTTGCCTAGGTCCCCATTCAAACTTAACTGCTTTACAGGTTAGCTTAGTTAATGGCACAGCTATTTTGGAAAAATCCTTAATAAATCGTCTATAGTATCCAGCTAACCCTAGAAAACTTCTAATTTCCATAGCTGATTGCGGGACTTTCCATTTGGTGATCGCTTCTATTTTGGAGGGATCTACGTGAATACCCTCATGATTTACCATGTGTCCTAAAAATTGCACCTCCTGTAGCCAAAATTCACACTTCGAGAATTTGGCGTAAAACTTTTCCTTTCTTAACAAAGTTAAGAGTGCATGCAGGTGCTGACAATGCTCGTCCCGACTTTTGGAATAAATGAGTATATCGTCGATGAAGACAATTACAAATTTATCCAAGTACGGTTTACAGATCCTATTCATCATGTCCATAAATGCTGCTGGAGCATTTGTTAGTCCGAAGGGCATAACTGTAAACTCGTAGTGACCATACCTAGTTCTGAAAACAGTTTTAGGTATGTCTTCTTCTTGTACTTTCAACTGATGGTATCCTGAGCGTAAATCTATCTTAGAAAAATACCTAGCTCCTTGAAGTTGATCGAAAAGATCATCAATCCTAGGTAATGGGTATCGATTCTTAATTGTAACCTTATTCAATTCCCTATAATCAATACACATTCTCATTGACCCATCTTTCTTCTTTACAAACAACACTGGAGCTCCCCACAGGGATGAACTAGGTTGTATAAATCCTTTGCTTAATAATTCATCTAATTGCTTTTTTAATTCTAACATTTCAGTGGGTGCTAACCGATAAGGTGCCTTGGCTATCGGTGTAGTTCCAGGAATTAGATGAATTCTAAATTCTACTTCCCTATCGAGTGGTAATCCTGTTAGTTCTTCTGGGAATACATCTGGGTATTCTGCTACTACAGGAATTTCTTTAAGTTCCTTACCTGTCACACCCCGATTTCCACGTGTCACCGGTGGGCCCGGTGGGGGATTATCGTGACGTGGTTGGCAACATAATAGTCAAACAACACAATATTTAATATGCACAGCGGAAGCAATTTAAAAGATATAATACAACCGAATTTAATATTGTAGTATCAAATGTCACAATATTCGGAAGTTTATCCACAGATGGATCGGAAACAAAATGGAAACAATAGTTCAACAGACTTCAGGCATCTTAAGCTTGCGAGACTTCTAAGGATGCTAAGGAGAAATCCCAGCCAATTACGCTTAGTACCTGCATTTAATCTTTTTGGGAAAATACGTCAGTTTACACTGGTAAATACAATCAACTGACTCATTTTGGAAAATGATTGAAAATTGGTTTGGATGCACGTGGCATAAGCATTTTATTTAACTTGGGAGAATTATTTAAACATATAATCTTGTGAACGAATTACATGTTCCTTGTGCGTTCAGTAGCCCGGATCAAGTCCGGGTTAAAGATCAATAGACACACCACAATATTCTTTTGTGCACTGACGGGTGTACGCCTACACCCCGCGCTTAAGTCGTGGCCATTTCGTAAAATGATGCCAAGGATATCCGGGACATGGTCATTAACCCCCCAAAGGCTTTAAGTAACAAGACTGTTTAAACGAGCCGATCAAATTATTCAATTAACCACCCAAAGATGGAAGATTTGATGCCCGATCAAGCGGTATGCTATATACCGTAACCCAAGCCCATATAGGGAAAATAAGTTAAAAGTATTTACCTGAGCAATGTATAAATCACAATAAGCAAACGCACGTAGCTTTTACTGGTACTCCTAATCTGGAACGAAGGTTTTATAATAACCTATTAGAATCCTAACGGGTCTTTAATTAAGCTTAAGCTTAGACCGGCTAGTTTCAAAGATACGGTTCGTACGCACGATTAAGCGAAGACCGGATAGAATGTGATTTAGACCCGACAAGTTCAGAGACTTTCTTAATATGGGTTTATTATTCACATTCTGGATTTTGAGATAAAACCGTTAAGGTTTGACCCGTTTCGGCTAATTTATGTAAACTTGTTACATAAACCGATCCGTACGCGTAATAAGCGTGACGGGTATTCATGAGAGCTATAGACAGGTTTCCTAAGTTAATTATGCCTCAAATATGTTGTGACATCAGTAAGATGTCTTTCATTATGCCCGAAATGCATTTAAACACAAACTAGGCCCCGTAGGGGTAGTTTGGTCATTTAAAAGTTTATAAAAGAGTTTGAGTAACATCCTGAGTTACAGGTCTGATGAAATCAGTAAATATACTCAATTTACTAAGTTATATCAGTAGGATAAAGTATATATGTGAAATTTTCTCAATTCTAACCAAACTATGCCCCGTAGGGGTATTTTGGTAATTTCACATAAGCCGAAAAGCTCAAAACTGAAGTCTGAGTTAATCAACTTTTGCTTACTGTTAAAATATTCTAATTTGCCTAAAATATCAGTAGGTATCAACCCGGGTATGTTTAATATGGTTTTAATACATACTATGCGTTAAAAACGCTTAATATGGCGATTAAGAGCCGTTTACGGGTTCGATACATAAAGCTGATATTTTTATACTTCTAGAAGGCTTAAAATAATTTATTTAACATATCTAATCAGTAGCAAAAGGTTTGGAGTCGTTTAGATATGTAAAACTCATTTTATGGCCCGTAAGGGTAAAACCGACATTTACCGGATTAAGCCTACGACTATGAGTTATGCTCAGCCTAAAATTAATTAAAAATATTTAAAAATCCCAAAATAATATATTACATCAGTGGGTAAAAGATTTGATATCAAAAAGTATGTTTAACTAGACTATACGCTAATTACGCCGTTTTATTAGCATAAAGCTTTCAATTTACGCTAACGAGCATAACTCTTAATCTACACCTCAAACTGATGTCAAATTTTGCATACAAGTTTAAATATCAGTAAGTAAGGTTTCTACTCTTTTACATTTCCAAAAATCACGTTTTAAAGTGAAAAGGGCATAATGGTCAACATATGAGCAATTAACGGAATCATGCGTATTAATTGGATAACTAATGATCCGAGGTGTATAATCACAGAGGGTTATACTAGCATGTAACCTGGTCCAAATAAGGCTCTAAGGCATTTCTAAAACATACCATAACGGGTCAGAACTGAAAGTCAAAGAGAAAGTCAAACTATGCGACTTTCGGTCCCGAACCGGGTTCAAACAGAAAATTGTCGGGTTGAACATGTTTAGACATGTTCTTACACTAATTACCAAGTTATAATAATGATCAAATAGGTTATAAGTGTTCTACATTGCTAATCATGCATAAATTGCAAATTAAACATTCTGTTGACTTTTTAATTACAAGTTTGACCCGACATTTGACCTAGTTAGAGTGGGAATCAGGGGAAACCCTTTTAAGGTTTTATTACCCACATAATTACCTACTTAAAGGTACTTTTGATTCGACTAATCACTGGACCATTAGTGATTAATCTTAAAGTCAACCGTTAATTACGACGGTTTGACTTTTAAGCTAAAACTAAGCTAAAACTTAATTTAGAAAGGATTAGCAAACTTACTGAAGTCCTAAGCTTGATTGGTGATCACTTGAGAGAAGGTTTGAGCTCCAGGAATGATCAGAAAGTTGAAGGAATGGTGTGATGAATTGTTTACAACTCAAGACCCTTTTATAGTGAATTTATCACCACAAATCCTTGACACATGAGTCTACAACCCACCACAACTGATCAACAAGTGTCTCTAGTGCTTAGGGGGTGCCTAGGGGTCGTCCAAGATGAGAAATATCTGCTTAAAGGTTGGTTAAACGCGAATGCAGGCTGCTGTCTTCATTTTCTGATACTGGGCGTCTGACGCGGCCCGCCTGAGATATCTTAATATCTTACGCGGGCCGCATGGGCCTTGTTATCAGAATTTTTCATTTTCTATTTTCCTCATCTTGTCCCTTGGCCTTTCGAAAGGGCAACTAAGCCTAATTCTTGCATTTTGACCCCTTATTATTTACCTATAAGGGCTTTAGGACTTATACCCACTTTGCCAAGTCCCTGGACACTTCCGGTTAACCCGAAAAGTCATAACTTTCAATGTTAACACTTTAACCCCTCGCACACGAATTTGATCATAACTTTCTCATACGATTACGAAACTTTATGAAATTTATATCGTGCATTCTAGTGATCATAATTTACAGTTACAAAGCTTCGGGTTTGTCAAAAGGTCACTCAGAGGTATAACTTAAACATGTTGACACATTTAACCCCTGTAGTTTGTAATCTCTCACTTTTAGCTTCGTATGATCCATGATTTATTCGTTTGATGTTACAAACACCATGTAGGGTTATTATGAAGTATATTTATTCACTGTTGACATTTAGAATACGTATATTCACATACTTTCCATGATTGTCAACTTTAGTCCTTCGATAACATTCATTCACACGTTCAAACATATGACACGCGTCAACACATTATAGGACGTGAATTTTTGAGGTGTTACATTACCTTTCGTATTAATGATTACCGAAATCATATACACCACTTCTTGTTTTCTTGAATAACTGGCCAACTTCATTACTGAAATGAATTTTAGTGGTTTTCGCGGCTTATCTACTGTAATCACCACTAATTCTCCTGTAGGTGTATGAATTTCTATGGAATTTTTATCACAAAGAATTCGAGCATGGTTGGCTACTAACCAATCCATTCCTAATACAACGTCGAATCAGGCTAAATTCATAGGTAACAAGTTTGCAGAAAATTTATGACCTAAGAGTTCTATCTTTCCTTCTCGTAAAACCCTATTTATGTTAACAGAACTCCCATCTGCCGTTTCGACTGTAAAAATCTGCCTAAGGTTGGTTAAAGGTAAGTTAAAAGCTTGGCAGAATGAAGTATTTATAAAACTTTGGTTTGCACCAGAGTCAAATAATACTTTTGCATAAACGTCATGAACTAGGAACGTACCAGCTATCACGTCAGGAATTAGTTCTGCTTCTTGAGTAGTCAACTGGAAGGCTCTTGCGTTTTTCTTGGTAGTTCCTTTTGCCGGTTTGGCTTTGTTATCAGCTGGTTTGATCAATTTTGGGCAGTCTGGCCTAAAATGTCCAGTTTCTCCATAGTTGTAGCAGATCGTTGATTTCTTCCTCCTGCACTCTTCCTCTTGATGCCCTGGAATCTTGCAGAAATTGCAATACCCCTTGCATCTACCAAAATGCTTTCTTTTACAGGTATTGCAAAATGGAACAGTGGAAGATCTCCCAGTTCCCTTTTTCTTGAAATTACTACTGTTACCCACACGGAATCCTTGGGTAATCTTTTGGGCCACTTCCTTTTTCGGGTTTTCTTCTCTTGTGCGTATCAGCCCGTCAGTCAGGGTGTTGGTTAATTCCACAGCATCGTCAATAGTGCGGGGTCTCGCAGCTTTGACGAGATCCCGAATTTCTCCAATCAATCCCCAAATATAGCGGGAAATAAGTACCGGTTCTGGCGAAGCTAGGGTAGGTACAACTCTAGCATACTCGAAGAATGTCGAAGTATACCCTCGACAGTCTACATCCACCATCCGGTGGTTCAAGAATTTATTCGCCATTTGTTCCTTTTCATACTCAGGAAAAAATTTCTCTCCACTAGTCGCTTAAATTCTTCCCAACTTACGGCATAGGCTACATCGCTTCCTTTGGCTTGAAGTACCGTATTCCACCATTCTAGCGCCCCTTCTTTAAAAAGATGTGACGCGTACATGACCTTGTCTTCCTCGGCACATTTACTTATTTTAATCACCGCCTCGGTTTTTTCTAACCAACGCAGTACAGCAGTCGCCCCTTCGTTGCCTACAAATTCAACCGGTTTACAGGCAAGAAACTCCTTGTAAGTGCAACAAGGCGTTGCAGCTTTCATTTTCTTAAGGAGTGGGGCTTGTATCCCATCGTTGTTGTTATTAGTATGGTTGCCGCCTCCATTTACACTATTACTGAAATTGTCGCCATGTGTACGTTTGCTAGGAATAATTTGTTGAGGTTCAACAAGGTTTCGGGCAGCAGCAAGGATTGCTGGAATAGCATTGGCTATTCCCTGAGCAACGATATTCTCGATATCTTGTCTATTCAGAAATTGATCTCCATTGTTTTGCTCAGATTGATTAACTTCATTAACGGGTTCATTACCAGCGTGTTCCATCTGGTAATTAATTTATATAAGTGATTAGCACAAAATAATTAACAACCAAACATAACAAAACAACTGCACATAATCACACCAACACGTATAGCAAAAATTGTCGATTTTTCGACTTCCATTTTTATATATTATAATATGCGTCCGTACACACCCGTTATCTTACAATAGTTTTATTTTTTATTTTATTTATTTTTTTTATTTCACATCATTATATTTTCATTATTATATTATTATTAAACATACGTTCCCACAACCACATACGATCCCTGTTAGCTGGCACTTCAGAAACGACGTTCTCTCTCGTCGTACTTCCAGGATATCCTCTCCCCTACTTCCCGGATTCTATTTCCGGCGTCCACCAATTCCTCGCCATAGTGGCGGAGTTCAGCCAAGTTCTCGGAGCTCATAGGTGGCTGTAGTGGAGGCTCCGGGTCAAACTGGGGGAAAAAGGTATTAGGGTTATTGATGAGATTCTGAAATTGCCAGTCGGTGGTCCACCATTCTTCTAGCTCTGCTGGTAGAGGTTGGGAGTGGATAATAGGATCTGAGATATCAGGCTCTAAATCAACTGGAAGTTGTGCTTCCACTGGGTAGTTAAAGAGGTTTGCATCGGCAGGTCCGATGAGGTCACTAAGTGCCAGTTTATGATCCAGCTCTTCCCAAGATGGCATTTTCTGGTCTTGTCTGGAACTTTCTCCGGTCTCTATTCCCTTGCCTTTATCTTTGGGATCCACAGTCTTTATAACTTTCCGTGTCGCTGGTTTCTTCCTGCGCACCCGCCTCCAGCCCACTAATCTTCTTCTCTTCTTTGGCTTGGGTTTCTCCGGAGGTTGGGCTTGAAATTCCATAGGTTCATCCATGTCGGTCAAATAACCGGTAAAATCTCTGGAAACTTCCACATTCATAGAATAAAGATTGAGATTCTGAAGAGCTTCAGACAACTCATTCATATTGTTTAGCATATATGAAGAAAACACACAAAATTCTAGGTTAAAATTTTGTAAGTTAAATTTTCACAGGCTAATATTTAGTACAACCATTCAAGCATCATTGTTCAAACAGAAAAATGGCAAACATTGCGACTTTTATATATATATATTTATTACAAATTACAACTGAAATTCAATATATACTAGGGGTTGTGCATTCATAATTTATTATGTTCAACATGCCTTTATATAAGGTTTATTCTATCTTCTCTTACTAAGTTGTTTATCTAATGGGCAAAGTTCTTTTAAAGTTTCTGGCTTATAGATGATATGGGTGCTAGTGCTGGGTCAGGGTGTTGGCAGGTTAACTTAATTAAGAGTTAACATTTACTGCTATAGTGGCTAACATATAGAGATTTGCCTATTGTTCATCTAATTCATTTTCCCATGGTGGGTTATTGCCTAATTCCTGAGTTTCCTTATTAATCATCACTCCTTTTGGTTGTGACTTCTTTATTTTCTCTTGACTTTTTCTAATAATCCAACTTCTTTTCGTAGTGGTAAGTGGTTTCTCAAACTGTGCCTTACGAACAAATATTCCTTCCTCAGTATCTGCTGAGTATCTTGAGGAATTTGATTGAAATGAAGTTTCCTTATCTTTTGATGAACTATCTAACTGACGATAGATGTCCGAAATTCTTTGCTTACCCATACTGTAAACTAACAATTAGTCAAATAACACAAAAACACATAATAACAGGATGGCAATCAGAAAAATTAAGTATTTCTAAATACTTAATTGGCTTAAATCAGTGGCTCTGATACCACCTTTTTCTGTCACGGCCCCCGTCCTGGTTTTACCCGATCCATGAGCCGCGGGACAGAAATCTGTGGTATTTATTAATTGAGTTGACAGCGGAAGATTTAACAGGATCTTTTAAAACTTGAAATGCCCGATTATTTTATTTCATAATTCGGGATAAACCCCGTAATTTACAATAGAGGAAATTCACAAGGAAATTCCCTGATTTACAAAACATGTTTATTTGTTTAACTGAGCCACTACTTCAAGCTTTGTTAGTGCTCCGTAGCACTTTTTCTTGGTTCACTTTAAGTCACCTGAAACATGTTTTAAAAATATTTTATCAGCGGGGAAATACTGGCGAGTCATTCAAATTTGATAAAACGACACATATTTATGAATTACACCATAAGAGCGATTACAATGGTTACTATCTTATTTTTATCTGGCGCCGTGTCACCTCCTGGTGACGATGGTCATACCACTATTGGGTCCTTTCACCCAAGTAGTGATGATTATCACTGTTATGTTAATGAACCTAACCGTGAGAAATTTAGTAATGTGCACAATACCCCACTAGCCAGTGATTCAAGATAACCATGACTTAATCCCTGTAATTATAACTTTGAAAATAATTTGGAGTATTGTAAAAACATAGTTAATAAAAAGAGAATGACTCACATTGCAGATTTAAACGGGCAGAGTTTAGCCTACTGATAAGCTTGATAACCTAATTTAAACAACATGCACACGAACTAGGTTAGTAACTAATACAACATTTACGATAACTCACGAGATTAAAACCCTCACAACGAATGACAAAGAGCAACACTTAAACATCCATCGAATTCACGACGAATGAAAAAGTATAGCCCTACTTTGGGCAGCACTTAAACATCCATCGGATAGTTTCAATCGATCGGACATTGAATCGTAGCATCGATCGAGTTAATACCCTGTATCGTAGCAGCGCCTTGATACCTTAAATTTCGAATTTGAGCAGTAGAACTTCGTTTTTGACTGAAATCTCGAGCACAGGTGAACTGCTCATGGCCTAGCAATTTATAGCAGATTTTTCAGTCTTACGCGGCCCGCGTAAGCCTTAACAGGATTTTACGCGTCCCGCGAGAGCCTCCTAGTCGTAGATTAGGGCATCTGTGTCACCCCTAGGCCTGCCACGTGGACAACACGTGGCCTGGGAACGCTTATCCGGTCAACACCACCTTGACGCGGCCCGCGTAAGACTATGCTTACTCTTACGCGGCCCGCGTGAAACCCAGAAATTTTGTTTTCTTAGTTTTTCATGCACGTTAGGGTTTCAGGGGTCCGGGTTTCCACTTACGGGTCGTTTTGGGATATTTTTGAAGGTCCTTACATTTTAGTTGTTATGTTCTAGTTGTTATTTGCTTCCAAACAATGTATCCGAATCTTTTGAAATGAAATGAAATGAAAGTCATTGTTTAAATTATTGTCACAAGTTAGTGGTTATGAAGTCTCGAGCAATCTTGTTTTCGTCTCACTCTGATGTTTCCGTCATCGGTTGGTATGTGACAGGCCTGCTCCCATCTCACTAATATTGGTATTCCATTGTTTGATGTAATATGCTTTAGTGATTGTGAGAAAATGAACTCAAGTGTTAAGATATGGTCGTCTGTGGGGATGCTAAACAGGTCGTGTTCTCGAGTTGAACCACACACGAACCCGAAAATCTTGTTACACACATGAACCCAAAAATGACACGTGTATTCGCGAGTTCACATGAACATGACCCGTATAACTCGGAAAAAAATTGTTTCTTTTTGCATATTAATACTTTAAAATTCTAAATTTGCACATTATTTATTCTGAGGCATAAAATATACCAAGATAGATTAATTTATTACATTAACACATTTTGAAAAAATAAAAAAAAGTAAATAAATGAATTAAACGGGTCAACTTGCGAACTTGCCAGGTTGGCACAGACATGACCCATTTAGCTAAACGTGTTTGCTAGTTCGACATGAAACTGAGCTGACCGGTTTGGACTAAACCCAATACGTGTCGTGTAAGAAAAACAAACCTCTAGCAGTATTGTCATGATACTCTGATTGGCAATGTCATGAAACGCCTCAAAACTCAATAGTTTATCATCATTTCGTGTAGTGTTAATAAGTTTCCTTATACATTGTGTTATTGTATCTTTAAAAATGATTGATGTTTATTGTTGATGAAATCGTTTAACAATATTTCAAACTCAATCCTCCATCTAAAGGTTGTCAAACCTATCTCTACCTAAACTGTTCAAACTAAAGATTCTTGACACTATAAATTTGTAATAAATTGTAGACATAATAAAAATATGTTATATAAAAATAGTCAAATATTACATCTAAACCATGTTAAAAACTTTAATGATGAATCGAAGGAAAATGAAAAGGAAAAGGAAAAGTTTGTTGGTTTAACATGGAGTAAAACCTAACTTGAGGTAGCATATGAGACTATTGATACCTTTTGTGTGTGTAATAACTAAAGTAAGAAGACATGATCCCTAAAATGTGGGAAGTCTAATCCTGCCAAACATGCATGTTTTTTTTTACTTTATGGTGGCCTAACCACATTTAATGTTATGTATCCATTTGTTTTAAAACTTTAATTGTTATCAATGGTGAAACCATGTAGATCTAGGCTACACCTAGATACAGTAACCAAGGATCGGTTAGGGACCAAACCGAAACCAATCCAAAATGGGTCAAGTGGGGTTAAACCTGTTTGGAACCACAACAACCTACAAAACCCGATTTTTTGGACTATAACTTGTTCGGTTGGGATGGATTGAAATGTGAACAGTTTCTTGTCTGCGATAAACTTTTTAGAGTTGCTATGTTAATGTTGCTTTTTATGGATTTTAAGACTGGTTGTAGTCGACTAATGCCCCCCTCCAAAGGTAGGGTTTTTTATTGGCTGCAAAAGAAATCCACCCCCCCCCCCCACCCAAACGCTTCTTCTCTTCACACACGTTATACTACTCACACCAAAGCCCTTAGCTCCCCTCTTTGGCACCCCTGTAACAGTGTTTAGCCCTTCCATGCAGAGGTGTATGTGGACGTTAACCCACTAAACTCGGTCCAAGTATGTTACACATAATTTCAAGAGTGAATTGCAAGTTTTGTCCTTTATCTTTAGGCCATTTTGCAAGTTTTGTCCTTTATGTTTAAAGTTGACGAGTTTTGTCCTTTATGTTTGAAATCAAGCACGTTTTACCCTTTGGGCCTTAAAAATCAAGCACGTTTTGTCCTTTATGTTTAAAAATCAAGCACGTTTTGTCCTTTATGTTTAAAGAATCAAGCACGTTTTGTCCTTAAAAATCAGGCACGTTTTGCCCTTTGGGGCAAAACGTGCTTGATTTTCAAACATAAAGGACAAAACTCGTCAACTTTAAACATAAAGGACAAAACTTGCAAAATGGCCTAAAGATAAAGGACAAAACTTGCAATTCACTCTAATTTCAAGGAAAAAACATTTTTTCTTTCCGAAATACGAGGGTTATATATGTAACATTTTCAAAACAATGACGGAAAACACAACATATCATATCAAACACAGAAGTAATTATCGAGAAACTTGAAATGTGAACTGTAATATACAACACATGAATAAATTATCAACAAATACAAAACCCAAGTAACCTAGGAAACAGTTTACAAATCAGGCACAAGCATCTGGTCAATCGGCTATGGCGTAGACTCGTGCTCAACGGGTCTGATCCATTAGACAATTTGATGTACGAACGAACTTTGGTGCATACAACATCGATGTTTCATTTTGTACAAACCATGATTTGCGCTGGTTTGGTGGGCTACTTTTGATGGCCCACCAAGCTCGCTTTGATCATGGGGATACAAAGATAAGAGATGAACAGTAGATCCATGGTCCGGTTGGGTACCATGGGACATGATAGTGGAATATAAATATTGTACAAAGAATATGACTGGAAGCATTGGTTTTACTATGTTGTAGGCATGGCCGGCCCTGGGGGTGGGCGGGGAGGACCACCGGCCAGGGCCCAATATACCGAGGGGCATGTTTTTTTATAAAAAAAACCTCATATGTATATGTTAAATATTTTTTTAATATGGTACAGTCATACAAACACCAACAAAGGTCACCTTATATAACTATTCTTATGGTTTAGATTAGTTATTAACCCCTTTCGCATTAGGTTTAGTCGTTTAGACCTTTAGTGGGTCCAATACCCAATTTCATTAAGGCCTAAGGGCACATTTTTTCGAGCTCGAACAAGGTACACAAATTCTCAGGGCCGGCCCTGGTTGTAGGTAATTTTGTTTTCGGTTGAATGTCATTGTTTTTCATGTAGGTTAAGAATTGTGAAGGTAGTTCTGCCAAAAGTGATCGAACAACCGAAATTTCTCCACCTGCAAATGGGAAAACCTTAATATTTAGGTAAACTAAGACAATATGCTATGTTAATATAGCGTTTAAAGAAAAATCACTATAACACCGTCAATAATCAAAGGAAAGGGGTCAAATGGGTGGAAAGTCACTAAAGTGTATTTTCCATGCATAAAAACTACTCAATCAATTTTACGCAGAACTAGTCTTAAGCCACCCGCGTTGCGGGGCGGGGGCGTAAAAACCGTAAAACCATACTGCCAGAGTTGCGGGGTGGGGGCGTAAAATTCATGAATTGACAAAGCACTAAATGATAACCGAGTAAAGTACATGAGGCGTAAACTAAAGTTCACTAAATGACAAAGCTAGGGGTAAACCGTGCTACCAGCGTTGTGGAGTGCGAGGCGTAAAACCATGCTAAGTAGTAGCCAAAAATTCACTAAATGACAGTACTAAATGACAACCGAGTTGTGGAGTGCGAGGCGTAAAACCATGCTAAGTAGTAGCCAAAAATTCACTAAATGACAGTACTAAATGACAACCGAATAAAGTACAGAGGGTGTAAACGAAAATTCACTTAATGATAATGCCAGAGGTGTAAATGAAAATTCAGAGCACTAAATGCCAAAAGAGTAAAGTACAGGGGTGCAAATGAAAATTCGCTAAATGACGAAGCACTAAATGACAACCGAGTAAAGTACAGAGAATTCACTAAATGACAAAAGACACAAAAAGACGAAAGAGTTATTATTTCTAACTATGTTATAAATTAATATACATAAATAATATTTAGTTATTATCGTAGTAATATATTTTTTTGTAACTATATTTAACACAAACTATTTACAAAGATGTAGATAAAAGTGTTTCAGGTCAAACTGACCCCGCCAAGTTAACTAACCCAACCCGGCCCATTTCAATATATGTGCACGACATTGAAAAGGTGGCATATTACCTTGTACATCCCTAAAAGGAACAAACTGGACTATATCACGAGATGCAACACGCCCGGTTGAACTATGAAGTTTCTCGCCATTATCTGCATCCAAAATCTGCATACGTAGAAAAATGAACATGTATAGACTTATTCCGCAAGGGTAGGTATGATACACACGACAGTAATTTAAGTACCTCCATCTCCTTGAAGTCGGCCCCACCAACACCGACGATGAGGACCGAGAGAGGCAGATCGGATGCCATCACAAGGGCATCAATTGTTTCCTGTTGATCGGTTATAACTCCGTCCTGTGAAATCATAACAAAGTAAGAGATGATATTACAAGGCCCTGTAGATTTTAAACATTACCTTGATCGAACCATTCATAAGTAAATGGGTTGATCAGTAGCATCCTATTTAAGAGAACTGAGAATTATATGAAAGGTGGTGAAAAATGATGATTACTGTTATGATTAATAATACAAAATACTTGTGTTCATCAGCTGCAACTGATTCGCTGGCTAGTTTTGCTGCAGAGTTAATTACAGGTCCAAATAGGGTGGGCCCGGCAAGTGAAACGTTAGAAAGGGCCTGTCCGTATGCATTCATAATTCCTTGAATGCCTGAAACCTGGTAATAAAAGGGTCAACACAATTGAATATGAAAGAATAATCTTTTTTTTTTACAAAAATTATTTCCCTCGAACCAGAAACCCACTGACATTTTAGTTTCAAAACCCGGCAGGTTCGGGTAGAAATTTTATTATATGTATGGGATAGGGCTGTCCTTTTTTATCTGAAACCCAAACCCGATCAACCCGAACCTTAAATCGGTCGGTTATCGGGTCACTTTTTCCCAACGAAAAAACCCAAAAAAACCCGAAACTCGAAACCCGAATGTTTATTGTCCTTTTTTAATAAATACGATTTGATTTGGATTGTCTGGTGTTTAAAACATTATGTTTTGAGACTCTTGAACATTATCAAACCATATTGTTAAATAATGTTTGAATTTTGATGATATTCTTTTAGCAGCATGATAAATTTGATGATTTTTTTGTGACAAAAGCTTTTTTTTGCATTTTACATATAAACCCGAAAACCGAACAACCTGACCCGAATAACCCGAACCTGAAAAACTCGAACTTTAAATGGGTCCGTTATTGGGTCACTTTTTCCTAGCTAGAAACCCGAACAACCCAACCTGAACCAAAACCCAAAGAACACCCCTAGTATGGGATTCAGGTTGAAAGTTTTAAAGTCACCGTTGGCTTGTTGCCACTGCTTCCGTTAAGGTTAAAACAATGACTAATGGGACCGTCAATTGGGCGTCCTCCAAAGCCCCATGCAGGGAACTCCTTATCATGATCGTAAAACTGCAGTACATCTCCAACCTCTTGTATTGCCTATAATAGGTCAAACAATGTCTCTTATTATTGTAAATTTAATAGATAAAAAAATTTATTGCTGCTCACTTTCTGATATGCATTCAGGCGTCCAGAATGGTCAACATAATGTAACGAGTCTGGCAGTCGGGGATTTCCATTTGAAGCTGGAAAATGAATTTCCAAGTTTAGCAGCATAATTATTAATTAATAAACATATAATGATAACCATTATGATAAGATATACCTGTGAAATCTATGGCCACCATGAAATTCATTTCACATCCACCAAGTAAGTAATCCAGAAAGGAATGACGAACACTTTCGGAAAACTCGTCCACGAAAAGTTGACTTTTCAACACCTATATCAAATCAACAAGCAGGGATAAGCGTAAAGCACGATAATATAATCTATGCATCCATACAAATACGTGTACACAGACACAAATGTGTTAGGACCTTTGACTGATGATCTTTCCCGATATATACGGGTAAAAATGGCCTTCTGAAAAGTAAAAAAATAACATATCACACAATGAAATGGCCTTCTGAAAAGCAAAAAAATATCTTGCATGAGGTGTTAACACGTTATATGCTAATATGCTATAATTATTGTCTTCTCTAATGATTCAAGGGCGTTTTTGTCACCGACATGTTTTTGTCTGGAATCTGCATAGATGAAGCCAGGTACATACTGGTGGTCTTATACTAGGGATGAGCAAAATGGACCCGGTACCGGTACCGAACCGGTACCGGTACCGAATTTACCGAACCGGGTACATTTTCGGTACCGATTCGGTACCCACTTTTGACATTTTCGGTACCGGTCCGGTACGGTACCGGTTCGGTACCGGTATTTTGCTCGTTTTTACCCTCAAATACCGGTACCGAACTGGTACCGGTACCGAACCGTACCGAACCGGGTATATTCGGTACCGGTACCCACTTTTGAGGATTTTCGGTACCGGTTCTTTCGGTACCGGTTCGGTACTGAACCGGACCGAGCTCATCCCTATCTTATACCTTAGTTAAGAGTCTTTTTTTTTTTCGGGATATTTTTGATAAACTGATATTGGTTACGACAGCAGCACCACTCACTGAAAATCTTGTTTCCATTCCTATTGGAATTGATATATGCATATATTTTTCCTGTACTTTATTTTTGTTATGTTAGTGATTGCTTTGAAATGTTTTGCAGTGCTCTTGATGGACTTGTAAATCTATGGCAAATTCAGGCCAAAGGGTATGTTTTATATATAATGCTCCGCTCCAATATCGCTACATGTATCATGCTGCTATACAGATTTCTTAGAACCTTATAAGAAATATAAACTATCTAATACTTGCTTACGATGATTTAACAAATGTTAAATACGTTTTCGTGCTTATTTTTATGTACGTTTTTAGTTGGTCTACGTTTTGCCATAAATTTTGTTTGGAGATTGCGGTAAATTTTGTTTGGAAATGAGTCGGGTCCAATATAATATGTTTTCATTAGACGGGAAGATGTTTTCGTGCTTATTTTTATGCACATTTTCATTTGGTCTACGTTTTGATGTAATTTTTGTTCTGAAATGATTCGTGTCAAATATAATATGTTTTCATTAGATAGTATAAATTCAAGTTACTTTACGTTTTCAACGCCACCGCAGCGTGTGGTGGGTGAAATCACTAGTTTACTTAATTATTGGATAAAGATATATATTATTATAATATGTTTATTTTCTAATTTACTTAGTTACTGGATAAAGATAGATATTATTATTATTAGAGTAAACTTCTGTTTTGCTCCCTGTGGTTTGGTCACTTTAACGGTTTTGCCCCAAACCTTTAAAAATAGCCATTTTACTCCCTGATGTTTTGGTTTTGTTGCCAGTTTGCTCCATGCGGGGAGCAAAATGGAAAAACAAACAATTTGGATGGAGTTAGAGGCGGGGAGGAAACTGGCAAAAAAACCGAAACATCAGGGAGTAAAATGGCTATTTTTAAAGGTTTGGAGCAAAACCGTTAAAGTGACCAAACCACAGGGAGCAAAATGGAAGTTTACTCTTATTATTATTATAATTATTAACAAACTAAATTTGTGTGACTAAACTTGTTACTTTTACGCATTTACATAACCTGTAGAGATTTTAACATATTTATTGCAGTGACAGATCAAGTGCATCTCATCTTAGCACAGCTGATTGTGCTTCAACCAAGAATCGAAGATGGCCCGAAGATATAGCGTGGCACCCACATGGTGGCAGCGTATTCACCGTCTACAGTGCCGATGGCGGTGACTCTCAGATAGCAGTCCTTAATTTAAATAAAGCAAAAGAGGTAAATAAAATTTTGAGTAAAGTGCACGGATAGTCCCTGTGGTTTTCCAAATTTTTGGATTTGGTCCCTAGCATTTCAAAAGTACACGGATGGTCCCGCTGGTTTGTACTTTGTAACGCATTTAGTTCCTAACTTTTGCCAAAAGTACATGGATGATCCCTGTGGTTTGCACTTTATAACGCATTTAGTCCCTAACTTGTGCCAAAAGTACATGGATGATCCCTGTGGTTTGCACTTTATAACCCATTTAGTCCCTAACTTTTGCCAAAAGTACATGGATGATCCCTGTGGCTTGCACTTTGTAACACATTTAGTCCCTAACTTAGACTTCCTAAAACCTTTAGTTTTGTTGGTTGCTTGGTTGGGGACTAAATGCGTTACAAAGTGCAAACCACAGGGACCATTTGTGTACTTTTGGAAAAAGCTAGGGACCAAATCCAAAATTTTAGAAAACCACAGGGACTATCCAAGTACTTTACTTATATTATTATTACAAGCAATGTTATATACATTTTCTACGTGAATTTCAACACAGTTGCTAAATCTTATTACAGAAAAAACGTGTAACTTTCTTTGAAGATAAGCCGCACGTTAAGGGTATTATCAACAGCATAACGTTCATGCCATGGGAAGATGTTTGTTTTATGACCGGTGGAAGTGATCATGCGGTTGTTCATTGGACTGAGAGAAACGGTGAGGATTGTTGGAAACCGAAAGTACTGCATAGAAGTATGCATTCGTCAGCTGTAATGGGTGTTGCTGGAATGCAACAAAAGCCGATGGTGGTTTCGGTTGGTGCAGATAAACGGATTATTGGATTCGATTTACAAACAGGGCGAGCTGATTACAAGCATCAGATAGAAAGCAAGTGTATGAGTGTTCTACCGAATCCGTGTGACTTCAATCTTTTTATGGTTCAAACCAGGTGAAACACTAAACCCTGTTGACTCGAACATAATTTGGTAACACTTACAGTCATCAACATATGTCTTATATTTTGTTAAGTTAATTTTTATAACATTTTTTTTATTTTCAACTGGATATTAACTTTCCATTTTTTTTTTTTTTAAATTCAAATATATTTTATATATAACTTTCCATCGTAATTGATAAATGTTAATTCTGTTAAAGTGTACTTAGTTCAATAAGAATCCTTTTGGCGTGGGTAAGTTACTTGAATTGCAATTATAAGTATATAAATATCTTAATACATATAAAAGATTAAGAACTAAAACTTGGATTTTTTAATACCAACTTTTTTTTTTAATATTTAACATATTGTATTTTTACCATTCAAACAATCTAAGCACATCAAATAATTTAAAATATCTAGAAATCACTCGTAAAAAAATTATAATCATTATTCTTCTTTGTTTAATACTTTAAGTTTTTAACAAACATAATTTTGAACTTGGTGATATTTGGAGACCTTTATGAGTAAAAAAAAGTAAGTTTGTTTAGAAAATTCATAATAAATTTTTAAATTCTTTTGGTTAATGGATATAATAACTATCCATAATTAAATAATATTTATTCATAATTAAATATTAGAGAGAAACAGGAAGTAGATGGCTAGAAGGGTTACAAGTGTCCCCAATTATTTTTGTTTGTTAGTTATAGAGATAGAGATTTGTGCATATATGTTTATATTTATAATTATTATTTTTTATTTATAACAACAAATATATATTATTTAGTTATTTTATCATAGCTTTATATATATAATAATATTCATTATGTAATTGTATAATATTTTTTTATTATATTAATATATATATAGTAGGCTTGTTTAGGCTCAACCTTTTCAAGCTCAGAATGTGAAGCTCAAGCTCGAGCTCGAGCTCGAGCTCGCTTCAAGCTTTAAGCAATCCTATCTCGAGTAGCTCACGAACTGTTGGGCTCGTTTACGCCCCTAACTAGATTATTTCATATTTTGGTTGAAACTTTTACGTCTTAATTGCAGTACTCCAGAGAGGCAGATACGACTATTTGACATCAGACTACGACGAACAGAAATCCACGAGTTCGGTTGGAAACAAGAAAGCAGCGAGTCTCAATCCGCCTTGATCAACCAAGCATGGTCACCGGATGGTTTTTACTTAACCTCGGGTTCCGCAGACCCAATGATTCACATATTTGATATCAGGTTCAACTCTAAGAAACCCTCACAGTCCATCAAAGCTCACCAAAAACGCGTGTTTAAAGCCGCATGGCACCACTCTCTCCCTCTCCTCATTTCCATATCCTCGGATCTCAACATCGGTATACACAAGATTGTATAAAAACCAAAACCCGACACTCCTGGGAGAACAAAATTTTGTAATGCGAGGTAGTATAACATTTTCCTGCGCAATGTTGTTTGTTATACATTTTAATATATGTTATTTTATTAGTTAATATCATCCTAAAAGTTTTATATTGATTGTAAATGGACTTGCAATGTCATCCTCCTGTTGGATAATTTTCCAATTAATATTAATTAATATGGGTATTTAATATTGTTGTTTTTTTTTTTATTTCGACTGTTAAATTGTTTCTAGATTAGTTAAAATGAAACTAAAAAAATAAATGTTACTATGGGACACATTCTAGATTAGTATAACTTATCTCTGTATGTAACACAATAGTTGAAATTAGGGTTGTTCAAAAAAATCCGAATCCGAAAACCCGTATCCGAAATTTTGGATATCCGAAAATCGGATAATCTGATCTTGAACACCCCTAGTTGAAATTGGCTTGAAATGTATCCGAGTGGAGTTGAGTTGGCTTGGTTTTTAAACGAGTGGAGCTTGATCCATAGTCAACTCACTGTTTGGTTTGCTTGGTAGCTCAAATAAGGCGCACACATTTGGGAGGTTACATGTTCGAAACCAGGCCTGCACATTTGTTTTCCGCAAGCTCTTGTCCCACGCCCCTTTGTTACGAGCTCGCATCACCCATTGTTGCAATCCCACAACTTTATTATTAAAAACCTTGTATCACATTGTCTATTTTCCAATATCATACCATCTATTCTCTCTTTAAAACCTAGTGTCACCATCTCTTCACAGCTAAAACTCAACTCTTTGATCCAGTCATGGTATTCGAGCTAATTTGAGACGAGACGAGATGTCGCATTTAAAAGACGCGATGTAGCATCTTAAATATGAGCCAAGTTTGAGCTTAAAGTTGTAGCTTAGTTAATATCAAAACACCCATTATCTGTGTTTTGATATTCAAATCCGAGCTGCCACTGCGCGCATTCTTAACCCTCTAGTTAGTTAATTAATTAAGTTGGTGTCATGCAAAACGTGTGTGCTTGCTAACTAGGGTGGTACAAGTGATCAGAAGATGGAAAATAAAATGACGTTTAATTAATTAATCAATTAAGGTGGTGCCATGCAAGATGTGTGTGCTTGCTAACCAGGGAGGTACATGGTACATGTGATCGAAAGATAGAAGATAAATCATGTGATTGAAGGTACACATGTAATGTCATGTTTCTTTTCAATCCAGAAAAAAAAAAAAAAAACTGAACACTATATTGTGGGTCATGGGAAGATTATTATATAAATTTTAAATCCGAGTATCGTCTCTATCTATTATAATCTTGCTAGCTAAAAATTAAAGGTTGAAATATCAAGTGGCCCAAGTTCATGCAAGCTCTAATCTATTTACTCCTTTTATTTGCAACTCAAGATCATTGGATGACTCGCACATCAAGAGTCGCAATGATCGTGTCTATTACTAGTCATCATCAAGTTAATGAGCAAGGTTTTCCGCCAGTGGCTTATGGGCTACACAATAGCGGCCCATCTCCTCCTGGTTAAGGGCCTCACAAAGGCGGCCCATCTCCTCCTGGTCAAGGGCATTATCATTTATATGATGCACGTTACCCACCTACCTCAAATAATGAAATCTAAATAAAATTATGTATTGATAGTTAATTAAACTATGTATCGCTGGTTCTGCTGTCTCATCACATTATCTATTTGTCTATCTAAATAAACCTTTATGTATAGATATTCCAATTAGTCCCAATACAGTAACTTCGAAAGAATTTAATTTTCTTTCCAATCATTCTTTCTACTATATAGTATTTTTTTAGTTTCTTCCCAGTCATTTAACATGCCATCTTAACCGTAAAAGAGCTTAAATTTATGTATTTCTCTTATAACAAATAACATATAATGCTCAATGAAAATCTAAATACACTATTGTCTCCATTCTATTCTCTAACATCAAACGATATGCGTGATAAGTTAACAAACAGAAACTAAATTATATGTTTGATAACTAATTATATTGTTCTAATGTTAGATGGGTTGTCGTAATCAGGGGCGAAGCATTATGGTTACCCGGGGGTGCACCCGCCCACCCCAATGATTTGGCTAGAAGTGTGTATATGGTCCGATTTTTCGTCCGAAAATTTAAAATTTATATAGGATCGCCCACCCGAATATTTTTCCTAAATGGTGGGTAATTTGGCAAATATATTTCAACTCTTATTTTATTTGTTTAACCCTAGATTACCCACTACACAACAAACTTAACACCAAATTATTAATTATCAAATATTATTTATCTTTTTCCTAGCCGTCGTAGCTTTTTGTTTCTGCATCCTGCCGCAAGACTTTTGGTTCTGACTTCTGTTTCTTCAGTTCTCCGGTAAGACTTTTGGGCCAATTTCACAATTTGGGAAGTGGTGCCATCCTTATCCATTTGCAATTCAGTGATTCACGGTTCCCCCAACATCATTTGGGTAACAATTCTTTTCTTTATTCTTTTGTAGTTATTGTTAATTGTTAATTGGATTACAGGAATGCAATATTTAGTTTTTCTATGTGTAAGAACGGGTTCTTTGAATGAATGAATTTTTTGTTAGTTTTATTTGGAACTATTATTATTTGACCCGACTTGAATCAAATAGCCGACCTAACCCGACCCGAAACATAAAGATAGGAAAAAAAAATTCCGGTCTCATCACTTTACGCCCCCTCGAAACTTTTGGTCAAGCTCCGCCACTGGTCGTAATTAATTTTGTTATATCATTGTAACTAGTTTAAATACACTATTATAAACAATAGTACATCAACTTTGTTATATAGAAAACCATTTATTTTTTATTGTAATAATATACTATAATTCACGCTTTTAAGACATCTAAAAATAATAAATTATACAAAAGTTATTTATATAAGACATTTTGCACGCTTTGTGTGCAACAAATACTATATAATATACTATAAGGGGAGATTCATTTGAGAAGAATCTATACTATCTATAATAAGAGAAGATTGACTGATGTAAATCTGCCTATGTGTCAGCTTCTAAGGTATGCCAAATGTCAATGATGATGTCATAATTCCGATTTATACATAATTAAAGGGGGTAATTTGAATTTTAAAAAGACTTTACATTTCAAAGCTGGCCCACATTCACCTTTTCAAACCACTGCCATCAAACTACTGCCCCTCCCACATTCACCTTTTCAAACCACTGCCCCTCCCAACATCTGTTACTCCCAACATCTGTTATAAATTCAAACCTCAGCATCAAACCACTGCCAATTCAAAATTTTGGCTCCAGTTTCGAAATTTAAACATGGCTCCAGATTCAAAATTTAAACAACAGACGTATAAAAAGGGTAATCTCTCTCTAAAATTCACTTTCGTCTCTCTCTATCTTCTTCAATCCCATCTCACAAACCCTAACCCTTAATCGATCTGCAGAGAGAACCGGAGAAAAAAAAAGGCCCGCTCAATGGCTTCTCCTTTATCAATTCTCAGCTCTCTCTCTCTCTCAAAGCCCTAATACTTCACAACAACCAATTCAATCAACATATACCTGATCAGCGGCCGTCCTGCGATAAATAGCGGCACACCGTCGTTCCACCACCGCTGCCGCCGTTGCACTCTCTTCTACTCTCTGTATCTAATTTCATTATTCTTTTTCACTGCCGCGGCACACCAAATGTTGAAGCCGATCTTCAACACGCTAATACGCTGTAAGAAGTTAACAATTTCTGTTCATTATCGATGCTTTTTTGGTTATTTCTCGTGAAATTGATGTTTTTTTTTCCGTTAATCGTTCAATTTAGGGTTTGGACGTTTAATCAGATGAATTTAGGGTTTTTTTTGTATGATTTTTGACTCGTATTTGGCTTTAATTTTGACTTTAGGATATTTGAATTCAGTTTAATCTCTGAACTTTGGATTATAAAAATCTCAATTTTACTCCCAATTTTGAATTCCAAAGGTTTTTTTTTTTTTTCAGATTGATTTCTTTAACTTATTTTGGTTAACGTTGATTCTTAACATGTGGGTTAATCCTATTTTGGCTAATTTAGACAGAGTAAAAAACCTAAAATAGTTTATTATTATTGAGTAGATTCACACACACATATTTGTATGTGTATGTGTGTGTGTTTATGTATATGGATTATATCTATTGTGAAAGTGTGAGGTTGACAGTTGACACCAACAAAATGAGCTCCTAAATCCTATTACTATAGAAAATCAAATAGCACCATATGAGCGTTTTTGCAGGATTGTTTTGATGATGTTGTTATTTGTATGTGTGTTTGGTGTATGATAATGCAGGGTGTCTGATTTTCCAAGGGAGTACGATGGCGCGTGTGTGCAGATGAGAATGTCATATCGCCCGGCTGCACAGTTTTTTTCTTTTCTTTGTTCAATGGTCCGACTGTCACCTCGCCGGTGCTCTTGGCCTCCTGAGGATTCTGATTTTTCAGGTCAAATAGTCAAACTTTTTCGGGTTTTTCTACTTTTAGGATTTTGCATTTATATGCATTGATAAAGTTTTCGGCTTGCTCATGCTACAGGTTTATGATGATGGAACCACCACCATGTCTACACATGAAAGAAAGGCGAGCATAAGAGAATTCTATGGTATGATCCAACGGCCCAAACGGTACCAATATTACTATTTGAAAAAAGAAGAAAAACCTTACCATTAATCGATTCATAGAAAAATCGATTCATGTAAATGTAAGTTTAATATCACTGCTACAAAAAAAGAAGAAAAACCTTACCATTAATCACTCTATCCATTCCAAAGATTACTATTTGATTAGGAGTTTAATCACTCTATGCCAAAATAGGGGGTCGGTTGGGTTGAAAAATGGGTCAAAAACCGATAATTTTAAGTACGGGCCGGGTGGGGTTGGCTCAAACCACTTTTTTGATAAAAAAACTTTGTACATTGTCTATGCAGTTAAATCGCCTATATATCACTGATATGATATATCTGTTATCGGTCCCCTGGTGAGATAGGGGTGCAAATTATCGGTTAGAATATCGGTACCAATATTACCGGCGATATAGACTGATGTTGGACGGATATGTGATCTATACATCACCGATTTTCTCGATAGCAGTACCTTTCTTCTTAGTTCTACCATTCGTCTTTATTCTTATTGCCGCTATTAGTGTTTTAAGTCTTAATTGTTAATTGTTAGTGTTTTAAGTCTTAATCAGTTCCTACTTGCTACAATTGTTAATGTTTTGCAAGTTGTAAAAGGTTAATTTGTTAATGGTAGGAGAGTATACTTATTTGTTAGCGTTAAATTGCTATATATATAAATTTAGCATGATATTAAAATTACTGATATCCGACCGGTATCTCACCGCTATTACCGATATCTCAAATATCGGTCCTCGACCGATATCCAACTTTTTACCGCATTAACTGCATAGCTTATTGTACGTACTTGGCACGTCATATATGTATACATAAATATCATTATTTCATTAATATTTTTTCTCATATGTTTTTTCTCAGGGCACAAACTCAAAGAAAGTGGAACAATAAGTAAATACTGAAATAAATATAATACATATTTGAAGGTTTAGTTTGCGTAAGCTGTTACCCTCAATGTATATAACAGATTTGTAGCATAACAGTGTAGTGATTCTTGACTTGATTAAGTATTCCAACCTATCATGCATTGGACTGGTGGTGCATATAAAAGGGGCCTTAGCCAAATTACCTGAGAAAAAGAAGCTTAAGCCGTTTAAGATTAAATATCCTAGATTTGATTTCGAACCCGTGCACTCATGTTTGGAGCATCTACTTTCAAAAGGTTGGCACATTTAAATCCAATAAAACATAAAAAAAATTCCACCAAATCTGCACTCCTCATACCCTTTATTATTTTTTTTATTGGGCTATTATTTTTTTTATTGGGCTTAACTTGGTTTCTGTAAAGGCTATCTGACTATTATAATCTTATCCAACTTTATTTTGTTCTCAAGGTTACGGCAAAGCGTATTTCTCAGCAACCTCTGCTCATACTTGCACTGGAGACGGAAATGCTATGGTTGCACGTGCAGGACTTCCCCTTGAGGTATACTAAAGTTTTTTTTTTCATTCCCGTAAATTGCTGTTGATATTTGGACATACTTATTAAATTTGTCTTATTGCTTCAGGATCTTGAGTTTGTACAATTTCATCCAACTGGTATATATGGTGCTGGGTGCCTCATCACTGAAGGTTGGTGTAGTTTTTGTCCTTAGTATTTGTAGAAGATAAGTTGAACCGTATTATAACCTGGTTTATCGTATGGCTTATGTAGGATCACGTGGTGAAGGTGGTATTTTAAGGAACAGTGAAGGTGAAAGATTTATGGAACGCTATGCCCCTACGGCAAAGGATCTTGCATCAAGAGATGTTGTTTCAAGATCTATGACCATGGAAATCCGTGAAGGTCGTGGTGTAGGTATGTTTAATAACTAACTTCATCTTAAATGCCAAAAGTAGTTATTCAATTGCCTGTGTTAGTCTTAAATGTAGAAGTATAGAACAAATGAGAGCTCATTTCTTGTGTTATTCCAGTAATAACATCTGATTTTCCCAGAAAGCGTACTTTATTTTTCAAATGTAAATGCAAAGGTTTTATTCAAGTCGGCGTCTTCGAATCCGAAGGAGTTTAAAAGCGAGATAACAGAGGTTTTATATGGTATCACAAGTCATTCACAAGCTTCGTCAAAGAAAAAAAAAATCCCATCCAACGATTCATCGATCAAAATCTTATTCTTTGTTTGTTATTAATTATTATAGTTTAATTTTTAATTTGAATGACTTTACAGCACCAAAGAGGAACATACCACGGCAAGGATCAGAGAATCCAGTTTCTTCTTGCATAAAAACCGAGATTGATCATCATCAGCGTTACCAGTCAGATATATTTTCTCCTTATTTCGAAAACAACAGTCCAGCATCGCTGTCGATTCGACTAATTCTCCAACAGTAAGACTTTGATTTCTATGATGTATTGTGGTGTGGTATTTTGGAAGTTTTTATATATTTTGTATGCTGAATTGTGTTGTTTTGGATATGGTATACGTTGTTCACTTTTATTCCTAATAAAATTCCATTTCCTTCCTGTCGCCGAGGCGGTTTTGAGGGTCTCGGGCTGGTTTGGGAAGGGCTCAACAGCCAATCAGTTGGTTCCTGTTCTTGGGTCCCACCGGTGTTGGGAAAACGGAGCTTGCTAAGGCTCTTGCAAGATGATGAAAAACTCATGATTAGGATTGATATGTCTGAATACATGGAGCAACACTCTGTTGCCCGATTAATCGGTGCTCCACCTGGGTAAGTATATTTATTCCTTTGCAGTTAGTTGTTGTCTGCTTTCATATGTTAGATGAATAGCATTGATTAAAATGTGCGCATCTATTGATTCTTTTTCAGTTATGTTGGTCATGAAGAAGGTGGTCCAACTTACTGAAGTCGCTGGGAGAGAGGCATGATGGTTATTCGCAGCATCGTAGCAACAGTCGGAGACATGGCAGCCGCCGATTCACCACCTAGCTCTAGCACCAACGAATACACCTGCAGCCTTGGCCCTCGGTCTTTCAAAAACGTCTATAGTTCAGCTTCTCGGGTATTAACCACATATTCACTCACACATGCATTTTCTTGGTACTGTAAGTAGCCTATTTGCTTTCTTAATAAGTAGGATCACAAGGGGCCAAAATTGTTTTTAAACAAACAAAAAAGGTGAAACAATCTTGTAGTAAGCATTTATCTTTTTTTTGTGATTTATAGTTTGTTTATACATATATGCATATGTTAAGGTTTTGGAACTTAAATTAAATTTTAAAATAGCTGATGACATGAGTGCAATATTATATGCGAAACTTACAAAAAGATTGGGTTTTGGACTTTTGGTATGTGGGCTAAATGTATTTGACACGAATGCATGTTGAAGGTTAATTTTGTAACTTGCTTGCAAGGTTAATCATGTAATTTGCGATATTTTAAATTAGTTTAGGTAGTGGTAGATGTTATTAGGCTTCTTTATGGTATATGTGTGTTGTTATCATTTGTGATCAATTGAACAGATGTAGTTACTTGAATCTACTTTATGACACTTTGGTCACTGGTGGATTTGTTAAAGCTGATGACTTGAATCTATTTGATGACCCAACGTAGTACATCAGTTGTTTATAAAATTCAATAAAAAGGAACATAAAAATGGTGGTGGGTCAAATAAATATGCTAATTTCCTATTAATTTAGACAACATATTATCAATTACTTAGCTTATTTCTATATCAAAGCTGAACTAATACTTTTTTTCGTAAGATAGTAATGAAATTTTTATGTCCTAACACATACTGTCTTTAACATTGTTTTTAAAGATATGTAACTAAACGCAAACAATTTAAATGATATTCACGGATAGTCAAGGAGCTGAGACCGATGTTCTTCTTTCGGTAGTTAGCTTTCATCTTTAATCTATTACTAGTGGGAAAGCCCGCGCGTTGCGGCGGGTATGTCTGTTTTGTTGCCTCGTAGTTGTTGTTGGAGTTTGCGGTGTGTATGTGGTGTTTGTGGGTTGTACGTTTGGTAGGAAGCAACAACCTAGTCACATTAGGAACTCAAAACGTTAGATTTTTTTTCAAGTTGGACATTCACTAAGCTTTCTGTGGGTTTTCGGTAATTAAGTAAATAAGTGGGTAACCTATTTTTATACAATGTTACTCTGATTTATGCTTCAAATGTATGAATATTTTTTCAAATTTTGATCATTTAAAGAATTAATATAAAAATGACACTTTTATAAGGAAAAAGTGAAGATTATGTGCGTAATGAGAATAAAAAAAAGGAAGACTGATCTCACCTCGTTTATCATATGAGAGCTTAAGCTCGAGCTTATTGTAAAGCTCGAACTCAACTTCTAAGTAATTTTTAAGCCCAAGCTCGAGTCAGTCATGGCTCATTTAGTTTACATTATTTTAGTTATTTTATTTATATAATTACTAATATATATATATAAGTATAAATCTAGATTTATATACATAGCATAATATATATATATATATATATATATATATATATATATTAAGTTATTTTTATCATTATTATTATTATCTATATAATAATGTAGATAATTGGCTCGTTTAGGCTAGAAAACCTAATAAAGCTCGGTGTATGAGCTCCAATTTAGGCTAGCTTAGCCTCAAACTCATTTACTAAATGAGCTCCAATTTTGGTTTGCCTGCATGTGAGTTAGCCCCGATTAAAGATTTTAGCAAGACGATCTCAAATACCTCACGAATTCCCTTACATCTATTTTGTCCAAAAATCAAATCCAAACACCATTATTAAAAAAAAAAACAACCAAGCACTCACGCTTCGTTTATACATACACATAATTATTTATTACATATAAATAATACACACATACATACTATGTTTATACATACACATAATTATTTATTACAACAATTTCAAAAAACATTTTCGTGGTGACTTCTTCGAGAGAAATTTATATCGAGCTGCAAGAACTTTTAATGTTACCAAGCATGACACATTATTAGATGAAATTGCTGAAGTGAACAAGGATGCAGTTAAATATCTTAATGAAAACCACCAGAAGATATGGAGCCGTTGCAAGTTTGGGACAATATCCAAATGTGATTATATTACTAACAACATTTCAGAGGCTTTTAATTCTTGGATAGGTGATGTGCGTTATCAACCAGTGCTTGATCTTCTTGATTCCATTAGGGAGAAGATTATGATACGGCTAGACAAGAAACGAAGGATTCTAAAGAAATGGAAGGGTGCATTAGTACCTAATACTAAAAGTTATCTCAACCAAATCTCTAAGGTGAGTTTAAGGCTTTTTTTGTTACTTATGTATTAAAATAATATATTTCTATGTTGTATGTAGAAATTGGGTGAGTACGAAGTTTGTAGAAGTGGTGAAAATCGAGCCGAAGTGAAATGCAATGAAAAGCGTTGGGAGGTATCACTTGATGAACGTAGTTGCACCTGTCGGGTTTGGCAAGTTAAAGGGGTTCCGTGTTATCATGCAGCTGCTTTTATCGCTTTCAATAGGGAGGTAAACTGGGATAAATATTTTGATTCCTATTACACTATCGAGAAATATAAAGCGGCTTATGCTCTAGAAGTTGCTCCGATGCCTGCAAAGGACCAATGGGTACACATAGATACTGAGGAGAAGATACACCCGCCTGCTATTAAACGTCCTCCTGGAAGACCAAGAAAGAATAGGATTAAAGGACATGACGAGTCATAAAAAAAAAGACATAAATGTCCACGTTGTGGTAAGTATGGACACCATGAGAAGACATGCAAAAATATGGTTTCTGAAGATTCTAATCAACATCTACCGTCAAGTAAAAAAGGACAAGGAAAGAATACAAAGGCTCATCAAAGTTGAGTAATTGGTTGGTTGCTATTGTAATCCGTCCAAACTTTGGCATTTGTTTTTTTTTTTCTTTTTGGATTTTAAAATGTGTTAACATTGATTTTTGGATTTTAAAGATTGTTAAGATTGATTTTTTTTGTCTAGTTACAACTTTAGCATTTTTTTTTCTACACTTTGATGCTTGTTAAAACTGACAACAAAAGGCCAAAAAAAAAAAAAAAGCTTTAGAAAAGAGTAAAACAATACAAGAAAATGGCAAAAACAAATTACTACTTAAAATGGGTAAATATGTAATTTTTTTGATTTAGTAAAAAGAAGGGTAAAATAGTCATTTTATAATATATTTTTAATGAAATGGGTATATTTGATATTTCTAACTTTTTAGAAGGGGAAATATGTAATTTAATTTTTGGCTTGGGTAAATATGTAATTTATTATGTTTATAGGGGGATATATGTAATTGCCCCTTATTTTTATATATGTTATATATTAAAGCTTTATGCATTAAAGAGATTATTCACATTGAAAGAAAAATCTATCTGCCAAACAAAGATAAATAGAAAGAGAAAAAAAGAAAAGAGAACGAGAGTGGTCGTAGGTGGTTTGATGGTGATGTAGGATGGAGTTGCCAGCGGTCGGTAGTAGCAGCAAGGCAAAGTTGGTGTCATGGCAGCGAGCGACGAACATCGGTGGAGGCGGTTGACCTTTCTAAATGAATCCGCCACTGAGCGAAAGCCACCAACTTCAACGTTTTATACTTCTACAGTGAAAGCAAATACGGTTTATGGTTGTTGCATCTTTAGTTGTATCTTGGTGAGGGAAATCGGATGGGAAATCAATTGAGTGATGGTTGTGAATAAAACACAAATATTTGGAGAAGTAATAGATTTTTATACCCAATCTAAACAATAATTGTTAAGATTAAGGCTAATAATTTGATTTTACTCTCATTAATTATGTTTTCAATTGAATTTCGGTTTCAATTTATTAATCATTACATCATTGTGATTCTTGAAACAAAAGAAGAGGAAACAAAACGATCATAGAAATATAGATATTTTGTTATGCATAAATTTATTTAGAATAACAATTACTTTAGACTCTTCACATGACATCTTAATTATAAGATACAAAAGGGCCGAAATCACTAAAATGCCCCTAAAGTGTCTTAAATTTTTGGACAATGCGCAAGTTTATCCCTTCTAAAATAGCCTGGTTCTCTTATACATGTTGCTTCAAAATGTGTACATAATGTAAAATTACCATAAGGGTAAAAAACCTAGTTTGCTTAATAAGATAGTATAGATACAGATATAGATTATATTATATAGTCCATATAAATCTATTTTTTATATTTATACATACTATTAAATCATGAAAATCCTAAAGGTTATATGTCTAACCTTCAATTTAATCAATTAATTTCTTTAATTTAATCAATTAATGTATTCCATTGAATGCATTATTTACAAGAACTTAAGAGTTACTTATAATTAATTTATGAAGATAATTAGTGTTATTCTTAAAAACTTTATTTAATTTCTTAATTTAATTTAATTAACGCATAATAAATTTAATCAATTAACTTAGACTCCTCATATGTCATATTAATATTATAGTTACACATGTGTCAAAATACCTAAAATACCCCTAAAGTGTCTTAAATTTTTGAAGAATAGGCAAGTTTACCCCCTCTAAATCAGCTTGTACTCTCTTGTATGTAATGCTATAAAATTTATACGTGTGTAAAATGACCAAAAGGGTAGAAAACCCAGTTTCTTTAATATAGTAGTATAGATATATAATAAATGAAAATTATTTGGGCCACTGTTGAGTCAAAACAGTGTTGTTAAAACAGTGGTTTGAAACCACTTTTGGGTTAAAACAGAGTTTTAAACCACTGTTAGGTTAAAACACGTGTTGAAACCACTGTTGGGTTAAAACAGTGTTTCAAGCCACTGTTGGGTTAAAACAGTGTTTCAAGCTACTGTTGGGTTAAAACAGTGTTTCAAGCCACTGTTGTTAAAGCAGTGGTTTGAAACCACTCTTGGGTTAAAACAGAGTTTTAAACTACTGTTGGGTTAAAACAGTGTTTGAAACCACTGTTGGGTTAAAACAGTGTTTCTAGCCACTGCTGAGTTACTTTTTTTGTTGGTTTTTACATGAACGTGTTCTTCTTTCTCTTTATAATGAATGCATACTGTTAAAATATGTTTCTTAACCTTCGTTTATTGTATCATTTGTTGTAGGTTTTAATTAATAGACGTCGTTTCATATCATCTTAATGGCATTTGATAATGAATCATTGTCGAAGAACCCAAGAATCCTAAGTGACTATGCACTTTATTATTCAGATGTATGGAATTAAGGATCTAATTCTACTCGGATATCGGGGGGAATGTTGTAAGTTTTAATGTTTCTGTCTCGAAATTCCTTTCTTTTCCTTTTGTTTTTGTAATGTAACCAGTACCGGAACTCTAAATCCCTAACATTTTATTGGCTGGGCAATATATATTAGGTTGTCAACCATGATATAGTGATTCCTGTATTTATGTATGTATTTATATATTAGGTTGTTAACCATGTAATGCTTTCTGACCTTGCCTTCATGTTTAACCATTCACAATTTGTACAATAGCTTGGGTGGCTATGATGATTAACTTTCGGTGGGGCAATTTGGATGGCATGTAACTAAACGCAAGCAATTTAAATAATGTATTATAATCTATTTTGTAGTATTTGATTTCGATGGTTATTAAAGCTACCCGTGTGCTTACACGGGTCCTACAACTAGTTTTCTTAAAAGAAGAAAAAATGAATTAATCTAGACCCTATATTTTTTGATCAATGGTTGTGAATCAAGATATCATTTTTGTCCACTTTTAATTAATGTTTTAATTACTAAGGGTAGTATAGACATTTTGATGTAGAATATTAATAAATATTTTAAAGAGTTACTCAAGTCTTATTAATGCAACCATAAATTCTCCTCCTTCACCATCATTATGTATTGGCTCCTACACAAGTTTTATTAGAAGTGAGAAAATGATTTAAAATTTTTGTGTCTTACACATATTTTATTATGAGTCGCGAAATTATTTAAAAGTGTTTGAGTCCTATACATTCAATATCCTACACCAAAACATTGTTTTAATGGTGTAACAAACGTTGAAAATGTAAGATCATGTGCAAGATTGTTTTTATTGTGTAAGGTGCACAACTATTTTATAAGATAGGCGCATTAAATATTTAGAGTTTATTAATTTGAATAGAAAAAATAAATAATTGACTTATTAAATGATTTGTTAAAATTACCTTTTTGTCCTTTATTCTTTTTATTCTTAATTTTTAATTCTTCTCATTTGAACTCTCCACTATACTATAATTCTCGCTTATAATATATATAGATAGATAGAAACGGGATCGGGAGAAAACGATCAAAAGTGTGAGAACGATGAGAACGCTTCCTGACCCAACACGTGTCACGCCGCTTAGAAAAGGGCGGAGGGGCTTTTTTGTCCTTTCATCTTCTGCTTTTCCTGTTCCGCTTTTTCCCAATGTTGTTTTAATTTTTGGTTTTTGAGATTTTTGGCGTTAATCAAATTCAATAATTAATGGCGTTTTAATGGTTCCATTGTATCAACATTTTGGCGTTTATGGCGTTATTCACATCGTATGCCAATGGAACCCAGGGGCAGGAAATCTATTTGAATGGCGTTTTCCAAGGCGTTTTAAACAAGTTGGCCTATTGATCTGTTATTTTTTATAAACATTTTGGCGTTTGTGGTATCTTGGCGTTTTACTATTGTTAAATTATATTTCAACCACAGGAAAAAAAATACAAGGGAAGGAAATAAATTAAAAATCATAATCGGATCTCTTTTCCCAATCTTCAGTGTCATCAGTCTCTCTCTTCTTTAATAGTACAAGAACTGTCATCAAATATATGGCGTTTTATGTAAAAACTTAACAAACCCATGGGTTTGATTTTTTTTGCCTGCTCGTCTGTTGAACTGTCTTTTTGTGTGGATGTTTAGGGTCATAGATCTATGGCGTGTGAGTGGGTTTTTCGCTTTTTCTTTATCTGGATCTTCATCTTTATAGTGAACCCACTCTTCAGTGTCATTGACCTTTTCTCCTCATCCAAACATTCTTCAAGAACAAAAAATACAAAATGCCATATGACTGGCATCAGTATCTTTTTCCTGAAATTTTGTCCATCTCATGCAGCAAAATCTTTTCTGAGGTACTTCCCTTTGATAACAATTCATTCAGTTTATTTGTTGGCGTTTTACAGTGGGTGGTATTTAGTAGTATTTGGCGTTTGTTTTTTTTGGTTTGATCAAATGGAAGTTGCTGAGATGTATCATTTTATAGGATCTCTTTTTGGCGCCTAAATTAGGCGGTGCATTATTATAATAAAGTATTTTGTATTTTCAGTTACTGTTTTGTAATTAATGTTTTTGATAAGCTTTTATCTCTGAAGTCTGTAATACGTCCCATCTTTCAAGTTTGGTGTTTTAGATTCTTCAGTATTTAATGATTTTGTATTTACTGTTTCTAGTTACATTTTCAAGTTTGCTTTTTTTTTTTTCTTTCTTATTTTTATGTTTTTTTTATTTAGGTTTTTTATAATAATTTTTCAAATAATTTTATTACAATTTGGCAGTTTTTTGGTGGCGTTTAACTGGATGATATCGTTTTAAACAAGCATTTTGGCTGTTTTGGCCTTTTTATTATATATGGCGTTTTTATTATATAACAATTAACTGAAAAGGAAAAAAAAAAAGAATACATAAAAAATTGATCTTCCAAATCTTCTCTGTCTCCAGTCTCTTTCTTTCTCTTTTTTGAATCATGTTAACTGGCTGGTTCGACTTTCGTATGATTCATTTTGTTTTTTTTTTTGTTTTTTAAGTAGTTTTTTGTGTTGCTGTTTTGAAGCACACAGTCTGACATCAGCATCTTTTTCTTGAATATTTGTCCATCTCATGCAGCAAAATGTTATTGAGTTTATATGTGACAACCCGAAGTTTCAGGGTCCTTCCTATACATATCATTTGTTTTGCAAACCCTGTTTTACAATTTGATCTGCGTGATGTCGTGTGCAATTACCTGATTGATTAGTGTTATGTGTGATGTTTGATTGTTAAATGAGTATGTTTAATCTTACTTGAGTGGTTACGAGTTTAATTGTGTAACTTGTGAATGGACTAAGTTTGTACGCATTATGCTAATTGGACCGCACACTTAATTGCTCTTTGGTTGTTGAGCTCGGCCCAAGACCCTTCGCAATGGCGCACCGATATACAACCCAAACAAAATCCAAAAACACACACCCACACTTATTAAAATTGTAAGTATACATGGTTAACCAAAGCCCAAGCAAAACTTGGAGGTTGGGCCGACCCTTGTGGTCATAGCATATACACACTCACACAAAGATTTACGTATGGTCTTCATAATTTTACATTCACATTCAGCAAACCCTAACTACCCTTCCCACTTTTCCCCGACGGCAACGAACTCCACAATCCATGCGATTGGCCTTCTCGCACGCTTAATATTCGGTTAGTGTGGTTGTGTTAATTAATCCTTGACTGATTTCTTCCGACTATGTGAAAACTATTTGTACGTGGTCCTGCATGTTAGCGAATTAATATGTTTATGTAGACAGAGTAGGGTTTCATACGAATGAATCTTATGTGCTTAAAGAATCGATTTGATAAACTTCTGTTAGTGTACTGCCATTAATTGCTTAAGTTGTAAACATGATGATGATGATGTTTCTGCGAATGAGAGGTGATGAAAAGGGTTAAGCCTTAGTGGTGTAAACCCTTGCATGATAAATTTAAATCTCTACTAAGACCTATTGCATGTTCGATGATTGATATATGAATTTATGAGTTTCTTGTAACAAAAATGTCGATCTTTCGTCGACATGTCCCTGACTTTCGTTGTGCGGAACTTGACGAAACACTAGGCTTTAAATGATAATGATTATGTGAATGATTAGTACTATAGGATGATAATAAAGTACTGGAGTCGAGAAAATGACTGTGCTATCTGAATGATCATTTGTTAATGAAACAATGGAGTTGAGGTAATGATGATGACAAATCGGTTCCAATGGCCATTGATATGATTCACAAGTAATTATTTAAAAACCTGAGTATTTGGAACGATAGAGGATTGGATATGCATGGTATATGATCTATAACTTGTGTGCCTGTCATTCACGTCCTTTGAAGGTGTGCTTTAATGGAAATGTGCAACTAAATATGCATAGGGTACAACTTGAATGTTATGAGATCTAGAATTGTAAGTTAAATGATGTTGTTGAATATAATAAATCGCACCCACTAAACAATCGGCCCCACACTCTCATTCTTTTGAAACATGTTTGTTGTACATGCATAATTGGAATATGTTGTTATATGACTTATCCATTTAATGAAGCAAGTATTTGTATGCCATCATGTTGTGTGTTGTTTGCTAGAAGTACGTATATGAATACATGAGTATTTGAATAACGAATCTGATTAGAAGTGGTAAACCGTGATAAGACGTATTTGATCAGCTGTTAAACAAGTAAATAACCTTACCGAGCAAAACAAAGGTGAGTTCATATCTCTTGAGCATGCATCCCGGTGGTTGGGACAGTCTTTGGGTATCCCTAAGAGGGATCGGTTTTGGGTAAATCATGGGTATTCCTGAGAGAAATATGTCTTTTGGGTAAATCAAGAATGTTGGATAATATACTCATCCTATCACCTTTAAAGTCCCTCCGTGTCGTTTGGTTACCTGAGAGGTAACAAGGTATTAGTTAGTAGCGCTACTTAGGTTTGGCAACCTCACCCCGTACCTGGGAGGACGGGTGTTGAACTAATGACCTAGTCATGACCAATGCTTTGATAGGAGCATTGGAGAAAGGGCAATGTAAATCAGGAGCCGTCTTGTATTCGGGATATTATCAACATTAAATTCAAACTGTGAATTGAACTAAACACTTGGTAACTAACGTTTTCACAAACTATGAACTCGCCAGCTTTGTCTGATACACTTGTTGCATGCTCGCAGGTCGTTAGATATCTTGGATTTGGGAACTTGCTGTCTGGAGTAGCAGGAGTGGTCATGGGTCGACTGGAAGGATTCGTGTGATTGATTTCTTGATATTATACATTGGTTTTGAAACTGATTAACTTTGGTTTACTATTTGCTTCCGCTGAACATATTGGTTTTCATTTAAACTTGTTGATGGTATTTTTCATTAATAATTGAGGATTTATTTATAAACTTGAATGGGTTCAATGTAATTAGTGGCTCGTTGTTGGTACGTCACACGCCTAGCAGGGACATTTCCCTAGGTGGTATTTTGGGGGTGTGACAGTTTGGTATCAGAGCCACTGGTTATAGTGAACTTGGTTTTAAAACGTTTTTATAAAACCAGACTATAACTGAACAGATCCGAAATCGACCATGACACTCAGCTCCAGATTGCAAGGTTCGTCTTTCTCACTTGTTGCATACATTACATGATTAGTACACAATTACTTATGACACAACATACGAACATACAATCGTCACTATAGCATGATTGCATGAATTACTTGCTTATATTATGACTCATTTTGAAAACCGTGAGGGGCAGACGCTGGGAGCGTGCTGGCTGCCAAAGCGGACAATATCATGGTGCGTTGATAGTATGCCATAGTCTTTGGATTCCTGTGTTTTTATTACCTTGACAACCTCCGTTTGACATTTGAGTTTGAAGAACCATTTGACATGAGTTAGGAGGAACTGAGATGAGCATGCAAATCACAATATTATTGTGGGTGCACACATAATAATAATAATGTGGGGTGCATGCGAGTCCCAGTGAGCCCTAACAAGTGAAAAAGGGGTTTTGTTCTGTTATCTAATCAATGAGAAATGTAACAAACCTATGTGGGGTCATAGCAGTGATTGTCTTTTACTCGAACATGATCTTTTCACTCCTTTCTGAATCCTTACGAATCTCGATGCTATCGAGTATTACCTGAACACACATCTGAACGCCTAGCTAAACGTGTAGAATGTTAGGTGCTTGCATGAACGTTCTTGAGTTGGTCTATACCTTTCTCGCTTCTCTTCGTTTGCTAGAACTCTATGTATTGACGTCTTAGACTCCGAAGTGTGATTACTTCTGCAACACTCTCGCAGCATACCGCGTATTACTCAAACAACTTGCAACATTGATGGACAAGAGGATGAGTGTAGTACTTTACCGACCTCAGTATTTGGACGACCCCAATTTCCAGCAATGAACATCAGTAATTTGACTCCAATTGAATCTTTAACCCTAGTCAGCGACTCATGGGAGTCAACTCTTATGAATCAATCAGGACGTAAGCGATGGCAACTGATTATAGGGTGGAATGAGTAACTTTCCACGCAGTGAGTAGTGTCTTAGGACGCGACACAGAATAAGACAGGATGGACCCTGTTGTTGAAAGACCGTAAGGCCCTGTTTCAAGCAACAACATTAGAGGCAGCAGTCACGACAACAACCAAGGGAACGACGACCGTATTGGAAATGCTCGTAACGAAAACAACAAACACTGGAAATGATGCTCATGGAAGGGCATTTAGGATTGGCGTAGGCAACGCCAGGTGTAATAACAACATGGTAGCTTGCATGTTTTTGGGTAACTAATCATTTCGTCTCTGTTCTGCTTGACCCTGATGCTTCTTGAAACCGAACCTGCTGTGGAATCGGCTGATGGCAAGTCAACTGAAACCTCATACGATTGTTGGGATGCAACTCGACCTTGTGGGACAAGTGTTCGACGTCGACCTTCCTTCTACTACCCTTGAAAGTTTGATGAAATAGTTAGTATGGATTGGTTATCCATACATCGCGCAGATATACTATGTGAAAAGAAAACTTTGTGTACCCCTCTCCCTTGTGGAGAATCGTCATCTGTTCCAGAATATCAGAGTTGTGTAAAGGCTAGCATCAATTCTGCAATGAAAGCCCAGAAGTGTCTACGGAGGAACTACCCTGCCATGTTGGCAACCGTTACTAATGTTAAGGCTAAGGAAAATAGGATTGGGGATCCACCGATTATTCGTGACTCCTTTCAGTGTGCTATCTGATCGGAGTGTCGCACTCCGGTCAAATATAATATTTATTTACCCAAATTACCCTTAACAAATAGCTAGTGGTAGAAAGGGGTTGAACCACGAAGAGTATGTGGTTTGCGAATGGATTCGATTGAATTATGAAAAGATGTCACACTTATGAAGCTTGCTATGATATATTTTTGTATTTTTGTTTAATTGAAAGATGTGAATTAGAATTACTAAAATGATTTAAGGGATTAACTACTAGTGATTAACAAATTGCAAGAATTAAAATTGATTGATTGAACAATGATATGAAAACAAGGTTCATACCCGGTTTCAACTAATGCAAGACTTAGGGTTACTATGTGTTTTTAATTAGCTTTACTTGAAATAATTCATTAACGGGTCGCAATCACAAATTTTAGGTGTCAATCGATATCAACGTCATAAACAACGGACCATGATACACTTCGTTACTTTGGACTAGCAAATCCTACCAAAAGACAAGGCATAAATACGTGTATTCATTTCACAAAGTCAAATTTAATCATTCACTCGGCAGTTTGCAAATTCAATACCAACGTAGGACAATTGTCTAAGATTCAAATGCACTTCAAGTTGTCACAAAACAATTATCAAAACATAATAAACCCTAAATCTTACAAAAGTCTACACCGGGGTGAAACCTCCAAGAAATTAGCCGCGCATGATCGAAAGAGCTTGATCACCGGATGTTGAGAGCTCAAAGTTGAACATCTTGAAGCCTTGAGGATGATGGATGATGAGGTTTAGGGTTTGGGTAGGTAATGATGATGAACGGATGAATCGATGGATGGAGCTAGGGTTTAGAATCAAGAATGTGATGTTGATTTTATTCCTTGATGATTCGGGTGATGGACCGTGATAAGGATGGATTAGAGATGATGTAGTGATGATATTAGGCTCCAAGAACTCAATTCATACTCCAAAGATAGTGTAACTCCCATTTCTTGGTCAATCATGGTGTTATAACTCGTCCCCATTCAAAAGAAACATAATTTTCACGATGCAAGAAAGTAAGGGCCGTCCCCGACGGCCATTTAGGGCGTCTCCGACGGCCCTTGGAAGTCTCAGTTTCGCCCGACGGCTTAATTAGCTGTTTACGGAGGTTTCTGGCCGACGGAACAATCCAGAGGGCGTCGCCGACGCTGGCTAGTTTTGCCAGTTTCGTCCGAAACTGTTTTCTTCATAACTTCTTCGTTATAACTCCGTTTTACTCACCGTTTTCGCCCACGTACTCGTAATTCAGCCCTCTATCATGCCATCTTACAATATATTCATTTTGAATCCATTAAAATTCCACAAAACACATTCAATCTTCGTGATTAACCCGGGTTTGTTCATTTCACATCCCCGGTTGATCCGATTCGCGTCCCGGTGCTCCATTTAGCTCCTTAAACTCTTTTAGACCTGTAAAACACAAATCCCATTAAAAGTAGGCTATTCAAGATTAAAAGCTACGTAAAAACATCAACTTAAGCACAAACGATCACCGGTTTTCGACCACGTATCACTATCCGAGGAACTTCCAGGTTTACTCCCACAATTGCAGGGAAGAATCTCATGTTGATCTCACGCCAGAAACAACCCTAATTACTCGTACTCCTTACCGCCTTGCACCAGGAGGGTTGCAAGAACTGTCTAATCAACAACAGGAACCGTTGGACAGGAGTTTTGTTGGACCTAGTTTTTCTCTTTGGGGAACCCCAGTTACATTCGGGAAGTTAAGCCCTTTCGTAAGTGTACGGACTATCGAGAACCCAGCAAGGTGACAATCAAGAACTGTTCGCCCCGACCATGTATTGACAACCTGCTGACCAGTTGCGAGGGTCAAGCTCCCATTCGAGGATTGACTATCGAGCGAGCTATCATTAGATGGAAGTCCAAGGGGAGAGTGTTCTTAAAACGACATATCAAACGCAATGCGACCATTGCGACTTTGTATTCCATGACCTTTGGGTTAATCAATACACCAGCAGCTTTATGGACCGCATGAGTCGACCGTGTTCATTGATGACGTTTTGAATCATTTCCAGGAGAAAGGAACACCATGGGCGGAATTTGTATCTTATTTTAGAGCTCTTGAGGGAGGAGCCATTATGCGCGAAGTCTTGTCAAATGTAGCATCTGGATTCGAAAGGTACATACTTTTCTTGGTCACGTAGCCGACGAAAAGGGAATACACGCGGATCTCGCTAATATCCATTCTGTTAGAAACTGATCGACACCAAAGATCCCTTGGGGGTACGACAAACCTTTGGTTTCGCAAGATACAACCGCAGATTCATCGCAGGATTTTCAAGGATTTTGCAGCTCTAACTTCTTTAACCCAGCAGTGTGTTGTGTATCCGTGGGAGACAGAACAAGAGAACGTCTCTTCAAGATTTTGAAACTCAACACTACCATGTACTGAGTATCATCTTTACCTGAGGGCACGAATGATCTAGTGGTATATCATGACGATTCAAAGCCAATACGGCACGAGAAAGTGACGGTTTATGTAGTGGATTTACAGGAAGAAATGCACGAGTCATAACCTGCGGTAGAAGCCATGGACCTTGGAATTAAGATGGATGTATTATTTGGACGGTACCAATTGCACCATTTAGACCGATCACAAGGGCCTCCTGCGTACCCTTGTTTTGAGAGAGCTAATTATGTGATGGCATCGCTGGATGGAACTTTTGAATGTTTACCACTGTGAAACCTGAACGTACACGAGCTTTGCAGTTCACTATCGATTCTAATCTACCTGATCAGACTCGCTATGTTCAAACTGGAGAACTGAAGGAAGAGAATTTTTAGGTTAAACCCATACGGGGCATGGAGGAGCAACCATTGGCAGGTCAGACGATATTCGCTACCTCATGGAACGAATGTGGGTCTCACTATACGACTACTGTAGGGAACTCGTGTTGAGCAAAGCACACCGGCCTCGATAATCTAGTCGGCTAGGTTTTGGTGAGAAATATTAGGATCTATAAATCTTGCACTGGTGATCGGACATGAATGCCCGCCTAGATATGTGTGTGAATGATGCTTGACTGGTGGGGAAGTCAAGGTGAAACATCAGCAACCAGAAACACCCATATGGAAATGAGAACAGACTGCCATGGATTCTGTCTACTTGCAGCTCGAAACGGAAACAATACCACCTGGGTGATCGTTGATTGTCCCACGTTACCATCACACCTTCTTGCAATCAAAGAAACTGACAAGTCTTCACAGCTGTGAATGTTCCTCTGAGAGAGGCGGCTTTTAGGCACGAGGTGTCAACTCCTGTTACTTTTGATTTTGAGCTATACCTGATTTATGACCAGCAATACACAACACCCTTGGCATTACTTATCTTCATAGGACGAACGGTTTGAGTAAACGAACCCCCTGACACTCGAAGACATGCTGCGAGCATGTGTGGGATTAACTTAGGGTAAATTGGAAGGACGTATACGTTTGGCTGGGTTCTACTATAGCTGTTACCTTTCTAGTATTCAGACAACTCTGTTTGAGACATTGCTTGGATGATAACGCCAATATCCTCGTGGACTGAGGTGGATGACAACCTAAACACGGGTCCAGGACTTATACTCGAAACTCTTGGGAAGATTGCTTGGATCGGAAATTGTTTGGCGGCAACGAGTGACCGTCAGGAAAGCTGATAAACTTGGGAAACACTGGAAGATCGTTGTAGGCGATCATATCGTGTTGAAAGTCTCACCCTGGGAGGGTGTGGAATGCTTGGGAAGCATGGCTAGCTTAACTAACGTCACGATGGATCATTCAACAGTCTGGGAAGAATCGGTAGCGTAACCTACAAACTCGAGTTACCCAACGAATTGGGTAATGTACGCGATGTCATTTATGTTTCGGATCTAAGGCAGTGGTTGTCTGATGAAACACATGCGATCCCTTTACTGGAGGAATTTATCGAACACATGGACCAGGGAGTCAAGGTTTGTTAACCTAGTCGAATTCCAATCGTGAGTGTTCGTTGGAACTCAAGACTGTCACACCCCGATATTTACATGTATTACCGGTGGGCCCAGCGGGGAGAATCGTGACGTAGTTGATATCATCATAGTCAATATACACAATATAATAGCACAGCGGAAGGCTTGATGAATAAACTATTACAAACCATAATGTCTGAGTGTTCGACAAAAGAATATACAGACTGGAATGTAATGAGATCCACAGGCGGATCATGAAAGTACAAAGAAACAAAATAACAGACTTCAGGTATCTTTAGATTTGCAAGATCCTTTTTTGACACCTAATAGCTCCAGCCTATTACGAGAGGTACCTGTCAAATCGGTCTTTAAGAAAATACATCAGTTTACACTGGTAAATACAATTAACTGACTCTTTTGAAAACATTTATGAAAATTGATTTAAGTGCACATGGCACAAATCTTTTATAACTTGGGACAATTATTTAAATATAATCTTGTTTACAGTTTTACATGCTTGTCATACATATGGGGCCGGTTTGGAAGCCGGTCATAATTAACCGACTCACCACTTTAGAACCCACAAAGGAGTTATCCCCAACATGTGGGTTATTTAGCATTTGAATATGTCAGGTGTATGCCTACACCCCGTGCATAGGTCGTGGCCATTTTCAAATGAAATGAGCCGAGGATATCCAGGACACGGTCGTATTAACCCCCAATGTTTATGTTATCAAACAAAACAGATTAAAACGGGTTATGCAATTTATTAATCACAATCCGATTAAATGATTTCATACCCGACCAAGCGGTATTATTATAATACCGCATCCCAAGCCCGTATAAGGAAAATAAGTTAAAAGTATTTACCTGAGCTCAAAGGTGAAAGTAACTCAGCCGTAAATCCTAAAGCTTTATGAAGATACCTTCTACTGGATGCTACTTAATCTGTATAGAAGGTTTAATAACCTATTAGGGTGCTAACGGGTCTTTAATTTAGTCAAGGACTTAGACCGGCTAGCTAGAAGGAAACCTTACGGTTCTAAACGCTAGATTAAGCGAAGACCGAAATAGAATGTGGTTTAGACCCAACAAGCTTGGATACTTGTATGATATGGGTAGACTAAACATATTCTGGAATTTGAGAATTTAATGATAAGGTTAAGCCCGTTTCGGCTATTTTACGTAAACTAGTCACATAAACCGATCCGAACGCATAACCGCGTAACGGGTAACCAATTAAATTATATACAGGTCTTAATTGTTATTATGCTTAAAATATGTTAATACATCAATAGGATGTTAACATATATGCCCAAAAGTAATTTAAACCAAGTTAAGTCCCATAAGGGCATTTTGGTAATTTTTAATGCTTATAAAAGAGTTTAAATACTAATCTGAGTTTCAGGTCTGATGTACTCAGTACAAATATGTATTTTTATAAATTATAACAGTAGGATATAACATATATATGAAATTTATCTTTTATAACCAAACTATGTACCGTAGGGGTATTTTGGTAATTTCACATAAGCTTTAAAGGTCAAAATTTGAGTTCTGAGTTTAAAACATCGGTTTACTATTTAAATACATAAATTAACTTAAAACATCAGTAGGTAATAAGTTTTATGTGCCAAAAATAGTTTTAACTCATACTATGCGCTTTAAACGCGTAAAAGTCGGTTTTAAGCGATTATCGGGTTAAAATAGGAAATCTGAGTTTTTGATCAGTTTATAAAGTTCAAAATATTTTATTTATCAAATAAAATCAGTAGCAAAAAGTTTGGTATCAAAATGTTATGTAAAACTCATTTTATGCATGAAAAGGGTAAAACCGACAATTACCGAATCAAAGCTATAACTCTATGTTATGCTCAGCCTAAAAATAAATAAAAATATTCAAAAATCCCAAAATATTATTTTATATCAGTAGGTAAAAAGTTTGGTATCAAAATTTGGGTTTAAATAGGCTATATGCTAATTACGCTATTTAATTAATAAAAATCTTTCTAATTACGCTATTGAGCATAACTCCTAATCTAGACCTCAAACTGATGTCAAATTTTCGGGACAAGTATAAATATAAGTAGCAAGGGTTTTTGTCCATTTACATTGCTAAAAATCTCAGTTGTGTGTCAAAAGGGCGTTTATGGCATTTATAAGCATATTAACGATCAAGTGCATATAATTCAAACCACTAGGAACCATGTACTATAACTCCAGAGGGTTATACTACTGAGTAATGTGGTCCTAATGGAAGCTTAAAACATGGGATAATTAAGCTTGAATGGGTCAGAACTGAAAGTCAAAGCAAAAGTCAAGCTTTTGCGACTTTCAGTTATAATCTGATCTTAGACTGTTAATTGTCGAGTTAGGAATGATAAAACATGTTCTAATATTAATTACCAAGTCATTAGAATGATAAAATATAATTTAGAACTTATGTTTTATTAATTTTATCATTTTCAAACATTCTGCCCAGTTTGACTTTTTGTCAAACTACTTTGACCCGACAATTGACTAGTCAAACAAAATAATTAGGAGGTGTCCTTTTAAGGGTTAATCACCTACCTTAATATGGTTCTATAACCACTTTCGTTTTGATCAGTGGTTAGACCATATGTGATTAAACTGAAAGTCAAACCTAATTTACGACAAGTCTGACTTTTCGGTAATTAAGCTAATTAAAACGACTAAGCAAGCAATTAAACCCTTACTAATGGTCCTTGCTGTCTTTTCTACACTTGGTAATCTTCTCCTACTGATGCAAGCTCCAGAAGTTGTCCCTTTGAAGTTGTTTGCAAAATGTGTGCGTATGAACATGAGACTAGCTCTTTTTATATAGTGATTTCCAAGCTCCTAGATCAATTGCAGGTGTAATGGGACATCCTAGGATCACTCCAGGTGTCCTAGTTGATTTATAAAACCATTTGAGAGCCCCTAGGATCGTTACAATTGAGTTTGAGAAGGTGCAAGACTGAAACCCGCACCTGGCAGCGTTTTGCTGTGAACTGAGTACCGTCGTGCTGCGCGACAGCCAAAGACAAACATGGTTGCGTAGCGCGACCACCCTACAAACCAGCCAAACATGTTTCAAAGTTTACACATTCGGCCCCTGTACTTTTTCAAGCCTTGTAACTTTACTTTTAGGCACCTTTGGTCCTTGTAGTTAGTTTGTGGGAGTTCAAGGGAGTATAACCAAACTCCGTTAGGCCCGTTTCGTTAACAGATCACTGAAAACATAGGTTTCACCTCGTTGACACTTCAAACCCTAATTCTTAGGATTTTGCACAAACAACGTATAACGATCTCGAAACCATGTGAAATTTATATCACTTATTCTTGAGAGTATATTTGAATGTTTCGAAGCCTTGGGTTCGTTAAAAGGTCACTCAGAGGTCAGAATTAACATGTTGACACGTTTAACCCTCGAAGATTTATAATCCTCTGATTATTTTCACAAACGGCTTCTTATATCCAATCAATCTCTTGTTTAAGAATATATTCATCATGTATGGTCATTCAGAGGCTCAAGTTTGGCATGTTGACACTTTTAGTCCCTCTGGACACATAGTTTCACTGTTTGACAACTTTAGTCTTTCAACTCAATCTTTCATATAATTAGGGTTTAGGACACGTGTCTTTACATAATTGGACACGTTTTTGATGTGGTGTTACATCCTCACCCCCTTAAAAGAAATCTCAACCCCGAGATTTACTGGAATAAGTGAGGGTACTTCTGTCGCATAGTGGACTCAACTTCCCACGTATATTCGGGACCTCTACGGGGATCCCATTTATCCTTTACTATAGGCACATGCTTCCTTCAGAGTTTTTTAACCTGACGATCCTCGATCGATATAGGTCATTCAACAAATCTTAGGCTTTCATCAATCTGTATGTCTTTATGAGACATGGCTAGTGATTCATCAGCTAGACACTTGTTTAGATTACAGATGTGGAATACATTATGGATTCCACTCAGCTCCTCAGGCAAGTTTAGCTTATAAGCTACACTGCCGACACATTCGATAATTTCGAATGGTCCAATATACCTCGGGCTTAACTTGCCCTTCTTACCGAAATGCATCACACCTTTCCAGGGTGATACTTTCAGTAAGACTTTGTCACCAACCTCAAACTTTAGAGGTTTTCGCCTCTTGTCAGCATAACTTTTCTGCCTATCTCTGGCAGCTTTCAGGCGATCATGAATCTGGACAATCTTGTCCGTTGTTTCAAGGACTATATCAGGTCCTGATAGCTGAGCTTCTCCTACTTCCGCCCAACAAACAGGCGTTTTGCATTTCCTACCATATAATGCCTCAAAAGGCGCAGCCTGAATGCTTATATGGTAGCTATTGTTATAGGAGAACTCGATCAAGGGTAAATGGTCATGCTAACTACCACCTAAATCAATAACACATGCACGAAGCATGTCTTCCAACGTCTGAATTGTACGTTCACTATGTCCATCTGTCTGAGGATGGTAAGCAGTACTAAAATTCAAACGTGTGCCCAAAGATTGTTGGAAACTTTTCCAAAAGTGAGAGGTGTATCTGGTATCTCTATCAGAGATAATAGACACCGGTACTCCATGAAGAGCTACAATCTTATCTACGTACAACTGGGCTAACTTATCAGAGCTATGAGTCTCCTTGATGGGTAAGAAATGTGCTGACTTAGTCAGTCTATCTACAATAACCCATATGGTATCATTTCCATGCCTTGTTTTAGGTAACTTGGTTATGAAATCCATGGTTACCATCTCCCACTTCCACGTAGGGAGTTCTGGTTGTTGAAGCAAACCTGATGGCTTTTGATGTTCAGCTTTAATCTGAGCACAAGTCAAGCACTTAGCTACATGGGTGGCAATAGATTTCTTCAACCCTATCCACCAATAATTAGCCTTCAAATCTTGATACATCTTGTCACCTCCAGGGTGAACTGAATATTTAGAGTTGTGGGCTTCCTGGAGGATCACATCTCGAAGTCCTCCTTGAATAGGAACCCAAATTCTTCCATTCATTATGAGGATTCCATCCTTTCCAGGTGCTAACTGCTCAGCAGTTACACCTAACTTTTCTTTTGGAAGGTTAACTTCTAAAACAACATCATTCAGACTATTCTTTAATTCAATGCTCTTGGCATTGATCCTGATTGGTTTAACTCTTTCCTTTCGGCTTAAAGCGTCGGCGACCACATTCGCTTTACCCGGATGGTAGCAAATCTCGCAATCATAGTCATTTAGAGTTTCCATCCAACGACGCTGTCTCATATTGAGCTCTTTTTTATTGAACAAGTGTTGGAGACTCTTGTGATCTGAATAGATCACACATTTTGTTCCATATAGATAATGTCTCCATAACTTAAGTGCAAATACAACGGCACCCAATTCTAAATCATGGGTGGTGTAATTCTTCTCATGCACCTTCAGTTGTCGTGATGCATAGGCAATCACCTTGCCACGCTGCATAAGTACACATCCCATGCCGGTGTGTGAAGCATCACAATATACGACAAACTCTTCAATTCCTTCAGGTAAGGTTAACACTGGAGCATTGCTCAAATTTTGCTTAAGAATCTCGAAAGATTCTTGTTGCTTTGGACCCCAATCAAATTTCACATTCTTACGGGTCAAGGAAGTTAATGGCCCAACTATTCTCAAGAAGTTCTCAATGAATCTTCTATAATATCCAGCTAAACCCAGAAAGCTGCGAATTTCCATAGGCGTCTTGGGTGCTTCCCAATTCATAATGGCTTCTATTTTGGCAGGATCAACTTGGATTCCAGGTTCACTAATAACATGTCCAAGGAATTGGACTTCGCCAAGCCAGAACTCGCATTTGGAGAATTTAGCATACAGCTTCTCTTGTCGAAGCAATCCTAAGATACACCGAAGGTGTTTCTCATGATCAACTTGGCTACGAGAATAGATAAGTATGTCATCTATAAAGACAATGACAAACTTATCCAAGTATGGTTTGCAGACTCTATTCAAGAGGTCCATGAATGCTGCTGGCGCATTAGTGAGTCCAAAAGGCATCACTAAAAACTCGAAATGTCCATACCTCGTTCTGAATGCTGTCTTAGGTACGTCTTCAGTTCGGACCTTGAGTTGATGATTTCCAGATCTCAAATCAATCTTCGAGAAATAACTCGCCCCTTGGATTTGATCGAATAAATCATCAATCCTAGGCAAAGGATAACGATTCTTGATCGTTACCTTATTCAATTCACGAATAGTATTGGAGCTCCCCAAGGCAAAGAGCTGGGCTGAATGAAGCCTTTTTCCAGTAAGTCGTCTAATTGAGTTCTGAGCTCTTTCATTTCAGTAGGCGCTAGACGATAAGGAGCTCGTGCAATAGGTGCTGATCCTGGGAGAATGTCTATCCTGAACTCTACTTGCCTCTCAGGAGGTAATCCAGGTAACTCATCAGGGAAGACATCAGGATATTCAGAAATGATTGGGATGTCTTCAATTTTAGGCTTCGGATCATTCACAGTCACTTGTGCCATGTAGATGACACATCCGCTCTTCAAACACTGCGATACCTTGAGAATTGACACGTTGCTGGGCAACCCATATTGCGTATCTCCTTGAATAGTGACAGATTCACCAGAAGGGGTTTTGATAATAACTAGCTTTTTATCATAGGCAATTTGGGCTTGGTTATGCGACAACCAATCCATGCCTAAAACTATATCAAACCCAGCCAATTTCATTGGCAAGAGGGATAGCGGGATAAAATGATTCTTAATGGATATAGAGCATCCATCAAGAAGAGTTGAAGCTGTTTCTAAGGTACCATCGGCAAGCTTTACCTCATATTTTATGTCTAGAGTCTTAATAGGCAAATTTAATAACTTACAGAACTTATGGTCTACAAAATACTTATCAGCACCGGAATCAAATAAGACTCTAGCATAGTTATTATTGATGAGGAAAGTACCTGTTATGACATTCTCGTCGTTCACCGCTTCCCTCGCGTTCATCTAAAAAAACTCTCGCATTGGTTTTCTTTGCCTCCTCGGGCTTCTTAACATTCTTGGGGCAATTGGTCTTGATGTGCCCCTTTTCATTGCAACCGTAGCAGGTTGCATCTTTTATATTTCGGCACTCAACAGACTTGTGCCCTTTCTTTTTACAGATCCCACATGGTTTGTCCCGTGGGTCTTGGTTGCACTTTCCAAAGTGCCTTTTATTGCAGGTTTTGCATTTGGGCTTGTCATTGAACTGTCCTTTCTTTGAACCAAAGTTCCCCTTACTCTTCTTATTTGACTGAGGAGACTTGTCTTCGTCTCTCTTCCTCTTCCCATCATCAGTGGTTTTCTTTGCCCTACTCTTCACAACATCAAGAGTGAGGGACAAAGATAGATCCACAGCAGATCTATAAGTGGCTGGCTTAGATGCCTTAACATTTCCTTTTACTTCGGGGTCCAAACCACTGATGAAACACGCAATGCGTTTGGGTTCAGGAGTGACTAGGTATGGCACAGGCCTTGACATTGAATTGAAGCTAGTCACGTAGGATCTACAATCCAGATCCTTCATCACTAAGGTGAGGAAATCAGTCTCTATCCGCTCGACTTCGTGCTGAGGACAATAGGTGTCCTTAACCAAATCAACAAACTTGTTCCATGAAAGATTGTACAAAGGAACCTTCCCAGTGGCTTGCACTAATGCTTTCCACCAAGTGAGGGCATCGCCCTTGAAGGATTGTGATACAAACTTCACTATATCCTCTTTAGCACATCCGCTGATGTCTATCACAGTCTCCATCTCGTCCAACCATTTCATGCAATCGATTGCTCCCTTTTCTCCTGTAAAATCCCTCGGTTTACAGGAGACAAAGTACTTATAGGTACAACCCTTGGTGTACCTGGGAGTCGGCTCGAGGACAATCTGCCTCTTTGGCTCACTACCCTGATTAGATGAGTGCTGAGACTCACTTTTCTTATGAATATGAGGTTGAGAATGGGATCTTGAATGAGTTTGGGACCGAACAATACTTGGCTCTTTAAATTTAGCATCCATAGCCTGTGCAACTGCTGCGGTTATCATTGCTTGCAGTTTGGCACCAGTGATATTAATCCTGGTGTTGTTTCCTTCTGCGGGATGACTGTTTGATTCATCCGAGCCAGCCATTTTCGAATACTATATCAAACAATAATGATATATTTAAATTATATAATGAATCATCACATTGATGATTAGATGGTCATGGTATTATTAAGCCATATAGATCATTTAAAATAAAGATTAATTAAATCATGATTTGCCTAGGTTATAACAGAACCATTATAAGCAATTAATAGGATATAATCCTTGATAATTATTAGACAGGGGATATGAATCACAACTGTCAATGTCATGAAAGACATTTTTATATAGCACGAGGCTTGTCTCGAAGGACATTTAGATGGCACAAAAGCCTTGTCACAAGGACAATTATAATCATTGGTCTCCTGGATCAGTGATCTCTTTTTAAGGGTCGAACAAAGTTCATCGCCTTTCTGACAAGAACTTTATAAATAAAACTTTCATTGTCTTTATTACACCTTTGCTCATAAGCATACATTTCAAAATGGATGTTTTGGTGTATACATCATATTGATGTTTATTAGCCATGATTCACATTGATCATATAGGCTATATAAAAGTGACTTGGAAGGATCCAAGTACATTTGGAAGCTTGTGTGGTTTCTCGTACCGCACAACTAGGAATGTTAACATGTTTTCGGATGTTAGCAGAGAGTTATTATCTTAAAAAGGTTGTACCATCATAGCCATTTAATATTTTGGCTAGGTTATACCTCTAAGAATTTCTTTAGCAGATCAATCAAATTTAAAATGATATAGCATGATGTAATAAAATACATATTTAAAAGTCAAAAATAACTTTATTGAATCACGAAACTAGTACAACGATGCCCTAAACGGGACTTGAAAACAACATACTGCCCACGCAGGGGCTACAGAAATAAAAGTAAGTCCACGCAGGGACTTGGTACTGAAAATAAAGAAAATGTCATCGCAGGGACTTATTGAAAGACAATACAAAGCAAAACAACAACAACTTCCTACTTCTTCTTGCCTTTAATAAGGTTAGCAAGACCTTTGAGAAAACCATTATGCTTCTTCTTAGTTTCACTGGCTTCATGTTCAACCCGGTCTAACCTATGTAAAATCTCCTGAGTTTGTTCCTGTTGTTGAGGAGGAGGTTGCTAGTAAAGTGGGTATTGGTATCCCTGCGCCGGATATCCAGTTGGGTAGACTGGAGGGTAAGAAGAAGGATAAAGTGCATTGTACTGAGCAGCTGTAAGGTATGGGTCATGGTTTCCATAATCTGATGGGTATCCAGAAGGATTATACCCAGATGAACCTGGGTATGTCGGGATCGGGTTGTCAAAACCCAACGGCGGCTGCAGTGGTGCATGAGAAACTGGCGGATGGTTGACTTCCGGCATCGTGTGAGAGGGTCCACCCATTTGGGGGTCCTCTGGAATAGGAGGGTAAGAACTTGAACCATGAGGGGATGCGAACCGTGGTCCCCCACGTACAGACATTCGAGCATTTCTCCTTCGCCTTGGCGGCTCGGGAGCCTGTTGAGGTGGTTCCTCAACTAGTAAAGGTGGTGGGGTAACAGCTTGAAGCTGTGGTTCAACGAAAGGAGGTTAGGCCGGGGAGTTGTGGTATGGAGGGGTAAAGAACCAATCATACTGAGCCATTTTCTCAGCATACGAATCAGGCCCTCGGTACGGCGATCCTTGATATGGTGAACCACTCGAGATGCTAATAGGGTGGCCCGGTGTTCCGGTTTGCAATTCAGGGTCCGGGTCGTCGTCCATTTCCATCTCCTGAGAGAAATGATCCTCAGGTCCAAGAGGATTGAAACCCAAAAAGTCGTTGACGTAAGCATTGGGATTAAACTGAGTTGGAGAGTAGGTAGAATCCGAGTGATGAAAAGGATGGGATTGAAAGGAGTGGTGTGATTGGTTCGAGTGATGTGATCCCTGCGAATGATGGGAATGTTGGGGTTCAATGGGAATGGGTAACCCAAAGTATGGAGGGTCGGATGGTGAGGATCCTAGTGAGACAGAATGCCTTGCTGGCTCGAAGATATGACTCCAATGGTCCCGTGAGTCGGAGCCAGATAGCGAATCGGATGGGGTACGTCGGTGGGAGGGTCGCGCGTGGCCTGATGGCCCTCCTCGCATGGGTCCTTTTCCTTTGCCTCTCACTCGTGGCGGCATTTTCCAATTGGTAACCTGTCAAAACAAGTAGATATAATATAAACAATAAAAGGAAAGTTAAGAATAAATCCTAGGTCATTAGCCTAGACTCGGAAGTCTAAGGAATGTGCTTATTGTGTCATTGAGATTAAACACAAAAGGTTAGTGTTTAATTCACTCAATGTTGGCTCTGATACCAACCTGTCACACCCCGATATTTCCATGTATTACCGGTGGGCCCGACGGGGAGTATCGTGACGTAGTTGATATCATCATAGTTAATATACACAATATAATAGCACATCGGAAGGCTTGGTGAATAAACTATTACAAACCATAATGTCTGAGAGTTCGACAAAAGAATATACAGACTGGAATGTAATGAGATCCACAGGCGGATCATGAAAGTACAAAGAAACAAAATAACAGACTTCAGGTATCTTTAGATTTGCAAGATCCTCTTATGACACCTAATAGCTCCAGCCTATTACGAGAGGTACCTGTCAAATCCGTCTTTAAGAAAATACATCAGTTTACACTGGTAAATACAATTAATTGACTCTTTTGAAAACATTTATGAAAATTGATTTAAGTGCACATGGCACAAATCTTTTATAACTTGGGACAATTATTTAAATATAATCTTGTTTACAGTTTTACATGTTTGTCATACATATGGGGCCGGTTTGGAAGCCGGTCATAATTAACCGACTCACCACTTTAGAACCCACAAAGGAGTTATCCCCAACATGTGGGTTATTTAGCATTTGCATCTGTCAGGTGTATGCCTACACCCCATGCATAGGTCGTGGCCATTTTCAAATGAAATGAGCCGAGGATATCCAGGACACGGTCGTATTAACCCCCAATGTTTATGTTATCAAACACAACAGATTAAAACGGGTTATGCAATTTATTAATCACAATCCGATTAAATGATTTCATACCCGACCAAGCGGTATTATTATAATACCGCATCCCAAGCCCGTATAAGGAAAATAAGTTAAAAGTATTTACCTGAGCTCAAAGGTGAAAGTAAGTCAGCCGTAAATCCTAAAGCTGTATGAAGATACCTTCTACTGGATGCTACTTAATCTGTATAGAAGGTTTAATAACCTATTAGGGTGCTAACGGGTCTTTAATTTAGTCAATGACTTAGACCGGCTAGTTAGAAGGAAACCTTACGGTTCTAAACGCTAGATTAAGCGGAGACCGGAATAGAATGTGGTTTAGACCCAACAAGCTTGGATACTTGTATGATATGGGTAGACTAAACACATTCTGGAATTTGAGAATTTAATGATAAGGTTAAGCCCGTTTCGGCTATTTTACGTAAACTAGTCACATAAACCGATCCGAACGCATAACCGCGTAACGGGTAACCAATTAAATTATATACAGGTCTTAATTGTTATTATGCTTAAAATATGTTAATACATCAGTAGGATGTTAACATATATGCCCAAAAAGTAATTTAAACCAAGTTAAGTCCCATAAGGGCATTTTGGTAATTTTTAATGCTTATAAAAGAGTTTAAATACTAATCTGAGTTTCAGGTCTGATGTACTCAGTAAAAATATGTATTTTTATAAATTATAATAGTAGGATATAACATATATATGAAATTTATCTTTTATAACCAAACTATGCACCGTAGGGGTATTTTGGTAATTTCACATAAGCTTTAAAGGTCAAAATTTGAGTTCTGAGTTTAAAACATTGGTTTACTATTTAAATACATAAATTAACTTAAAACATCAGTAGGTAATAAGTTTTATGTGCCAAAAATAGTTTTAACTCATAGTATGCGCTTTAAACGCGTAAAAATCGGTTTTAAGCGATTATCAAGTTAAAATAGGAAATCTGAGTTTTTGATTAGTTTATAAAGTTCAAAATATTTTATTTATCGAATAAAATCAGTAGCAAAAAGTTTGGTATCAAAATGTTATGTAAACTCAATTTACGCATGAAAAGGGTAAAACCGACAATTACCGAATCAAAGCTATAACTCTATGTTATTCTCAGCCTAAAAATAAATAAAAATCTTCAAAAATCCCAAAATATTATTTTATATCAGTAGGTAAAAAGTTTGGTATCAAAATTTGGGTTTAAATAGGCTATATGCTAATTACGCCATTTAATTAATAAAAAACTTTCTAATTACGCTATTGAGCATAACTCCTAATCTAGACCTCAAACTGATGTCAAATTTATGGGACAAGTCTAAATATCAGTATCAAGGGTTTTTGTCCATTTACATTGCTAAAAATCTCAGTTGTGTGTCAAAAGGGCGTTTATGGCATTTATAAGCATATTAACGATCAAGTGCATATAATTCAAACCACTAGGAACCATGTACTATAACTCCAGAGGGTTATACTACTGAGTAATGTGGTCCTAATGGAAGCTTAAAACATGGGAGAATTAAGCTTGAACGTGTCAGAACTGAAAGTCAAAGCAAAAGTCAAGCTTTTGCGACTTTAGGTTATTATCTGACCTTAGACTGTTAATTGTCGAGTTAGGACTGATAAAACATGTTCTAATATTAATTAGAGTGAATTGCAAGGATTGTCCTTTATCTTTATACCTATTTGCAGGCGCTGTCCTTTATGTTTAAAATTGACGAGTTTTGTACTTTATGTTTTCAAATCATACACGTTTTGTCCTTTAGCCCTAACCCAGTTAGATTTTTCTGTCAAATCTGGTCATGTGCAATGCACATGAGGGTAAGATTGTCTTTTCACCCTATTCTTTAAAAATATATATAAAAGAAAAAAAAACATTATATAACAAAACCCTTCTTCCCCAAATCTTCAACAGTCCCACCATTCTCATCCCCTAATCTTCCCCTTCAATTTCACCATTTTCAGTTTTTCACCCATCGATTTGTTCAAATACTGTAACAGATAATCGATTTTTTTAAATCCCACTTATAAATAATACAAACACACCATAGATATATCACCAGCACCATTTTTATCTTCACCTGCCTCAAAGTCTTTAATGGCAATTTCATCATCCCTTTTGTCCATGTTACCTTTCTTGATGCTGTTATTAACTGGTACCTTGCATGCGAATGGATGTTACACGTCGATCATAAGCTTCGGAGACTCGTTAGCCGATACCGGAAACCTAAAACAACTCTCGACAAAACCAAACAGTCAACCACCACATTTCATGTTTCCGCCTTATGGTGAAACACTGAAACATTCTTCCACAAACCCACCGGTCGGTGCTCCGATGGCCGCCTCATCATCGATTTCGTTGGTACACACTTGTTTTTTTTATTCCATTTGTTCTTGTTTTCTTAGATGTACACTCGTCAGGACGGTTCAAAAGCAGTGGGTGAAAAACTGAAAATGGTGATATTGAAGGGGATGAGAATGGTGGGACTGTTGAAGATTTGGGGAAGAAGGGTTTTGTTATATAATGTTCTTTTTTTCTTTTATATGTATTTTTAAAGAATAGGGTGAAAAGACAATCTTACCCTCATGTGCGTTGCACATGACCAGATTTGACAGAAAAATCTAACTGGGTTAGGGCTAAAGGACAAAACGTGTATGATTTGAAAACATAAAGTACAAAACTCGTCAATTTTAAACATAAAGGACAGCGCCTGCAAATAGGTATAAAGATAAAGGACAATCCTTGCAATTCACTCTATTAATTACCAAGTCATTAGAATGATAAAATATAATTTAGAACTTCTGTTTTATTAATTTTAATCATTTTCAAACATTCTGTCCAGATTGACTTTTTGTCAAACTACTTTGACCCGACAATTGACTAGTCAAACGAAATAATTAGGAGGTGCCCTTTTAAGGGTTAATCACCTACCTTAATATGGTTCTATAACCACTTTCGTTTTGATCAGTGGTTAGACCATATGTGATTAAACTGAAAGTCAAACCTAATTTACGACAAGTTTGACTTTTCGGTAATTAAGCTAATTAAAACGACTAAGCAAGCAATTAAACCCTTACTAATGGTCCTTGCTGTCTTTTCTACACTTGGTAATCTTCTCCTACTGATGCAAGCTCCAGAAGTTGTCCCTTTGAAGTTGTTTGCAAAATGTGTGCATATGAACATGAGACTAGCTCTCTTTATATAGTGATTTTCAAGCTCCTAGATCAATTGCAGGTGTAATGGGACATCCTAGGATCACTCCAGGTGTCCTAGTTGATTTATAAAACCATTTGAGAGCCCCTAGGATCGTTACAATCGAGTTTGAGGCGGTGCAAGACTGAAACCCGTACCTGGCAGCGTTTTGCTGTGAACTGAGTACCGTCGCGCTGCGCGACGGCCAAAGACAAACATGGTCGCGTAGTGCGACCACCCTAAAAACTAGCCAAACATGTTTCAAAGTTTACACATTCGGCCCCTGTACTTTTTCAAACCTTGTAACTTTACTTTTAGGCACCTTTGGTCCTTGTAGTTAGTTTGTGGGAGTTCAAGGGAGTATAACCAAAATCCTTTAGGCCCGGTTTCGTTAACTGATCACTGAAAACATAGGTTTCACCTCGTTGACACTTTAAACCCTAATTCTTGGGATTTTGCACAAACAACGTATAACGATCTCGAAACCATGTGAAATTTATATCACTTATTCTTGAGAGTATATTTGAATATTTCGAAGCCTCGGGTTCGTTAAAAGGTCACTTAGAGGTCAGAATTAACATGTTGACACGTTTAACCCTCGAAGATTTATAATCCTCTGATTATTTTCACAAACGGCTTCTTATATCCAATCAATCTCTTGTTTAAGAATATATTCATCATGTATGGTCATTCAGAGGCTCAAGTTTGGCATGTTGACACTTTTAGTCCCTCTGGACACATAGTTTCACTGTTTGACAACTTTAGTCTTTCAACTCAATCTTTCACATAATTAGGGTTTAGGACACGTGTCTTTACATAATTGGACACGTTTTTTACGTGGTGTTACAAAGACGTGGACCGGAGTTCATGTGAAAATGCAATGATTGGATGAAACTGTAACACCTTGGAAAATTCACGTCCATTAATGTCTTGACACGTGTCATGGGCCTTGAATATGTAAAAACATACTTTAGAGGGACTAAAGTTGACAAACGGTGAAACTATGTAAATTCAAGGGTTCAAAGTGTCAACAACTGATAAATAGACCCTACAATAACCCTACATGATGTTTATAATCTTAAACGGGTAAATCATGGATCATACGAAGCGAAAAATGAAAGAAAGTGAGGAATTACAAACTACGGGGACTAAAAGTGTCAACATGTTGAAATTATACCTCTGAGTGATCTTTTGGCAAACCCGAAGCTTTGTAATGATAAAATATACTCACGAGAACATGTGATAAAAATTTCATGAAGTTTCGTGAACGTATGAGAAAGTTATGATTAAAACCGTATACGAAAGGTTAAATACGTAATCGTGAATTTCGTGACTTTTCGGGTAAGCGCAAAGTGAACCGAGGATTTTGTCAAGTTTATAAAAGCCCCAAGGTTCCTAATAACCAGATTTGAGGGTCTAGAGTGCCAAATAAACGAACAAATCACCGCTTCAAAGATCAGGGACTAATATGTAAAATGTTTGAAACTTGGAATGCTGGTCGCCCCACACCCTCGCGCTGCGCGACGGTGTCCTCGCGCTACGCGAGCAACTGCCCAGCGACAAAAGTCGCGACCAGCTGTCAGTCAGCCTGTTTTGCGAGTTGGTTACAGCTGTGATCGATTATAGAACTGACCAATCAACTTTCATGCAATCTGAGACCTCTGGACACTTCCCACAACAGCATAAAACATCTGAAATAGCCTTAATCAGATCAAACTCCTTTAAAAGTTCACCATAGTTGCAACATTCAAGCACACTTGAAACTTCAAAATTCACGAGACTTCTCCTGGAGCAATTCTGATCGATAAGGCAGCCTCATAAGTGATCACTAAGCTTGTTAGGACCTTTGTAAGTGTTTATATCATCCTCAAATCCATTCTAGCTTAGTGTTCTTACTAAAAGTCAAACATATCGTAAATATAGTTTGACTTTGCAATCAAACGAAATGTGCTCAGTCATATCTCGAATCAAAAGTACCAACAAGTTGGTATTTATGAGTATAACAAACCCCTAAAAGGGTATGTTCAGATTCACACTCTAAGCATGCTAATTGTCGAGTCAAAGTTCTTCATAAAAAGTCAACAGAATATGTTTTTGCAAATTTAAGCTTGATTAACAATGTAGGATACATGCAACCTGTTTGATCATCAAAATAACTTTATAAATAATGTAAGAACATGTTTCAACTTGATCAACTCGACAATTTTATGTGTTACACCCGAATCGGAACCGAAAGTCTCATAAATGGACTTTTTCTTTGACTATCGGTTCTGATCCATACATGCATGTTAAGATCTGCATTAGAGCATATTTTAGACCAACTTCCATATATGTTTAACACTCTGGAATTTTACATCTTGGTTCCATGTTTAACCGATTCATATGCATGTTACCGGTTTATGCTTAAAGTTGACTATTTTGCCCTTTTTAATATAAAACGAGATTTTTGAAAAAGTGAAAGAGTAAAATCATTTGTTACTGATTTATAAACATGCACCGAAAATTTCATATCAGTTTGTGGCCTAGTTTAAGAGATATGCTCATTATCGTAAATTACAAGCTTTATGTTACATAAATAGCGTAATTAGCGCATAGTCTATTTTAACCCACTTTTTGGTATCAAACTTTTATACACTGATGTTATATATTATTTTGAGATTTTTAAAGATTTTTATTTAATTTTTGGCTGATCATATCATAGGTCTCTAAGCTTAATTCGGTAAATACCGAAATTGCCCTTTTTGGCCATAAAACGAGTTTTATAAATCCGATTGACCCCAAACCACTTCCTACTGATTTTATTTATTAAATAAAGTATGTTGAACCTTCTGGAAGTATAAAAATCTCAGCTTTCTTTTACAAACCCGGAAACGGCTCTAAATCGCCTTTTTAGGCATTTTTAACGCATAGTATATACTATAACCATGTCAAGCACATAAGACTTATACCTACTGATGTAATTAGTATATCTTCATATAAAAACAGTAAGTACGAGTTTATAAACTCAGATTTCCAAATTTGACATTTTTAGCCTTTGTTAAATTACCAAAATGCCCCTAAGGCGCATAGATTGGTTTTAAATGATAAGTTTTATATATGGATCATACCCTACTGTTATAACATAATAAGTTAAGTATATTTTCTGTATAAATCAGACCCATAACTCAGATTTACGAATAAACTCTTTTACAACCTCTTTAAATGACCGAAATGCCCTTATAAGGCATAAATTGATTTTAAATCCGTTCCCGGCAAAATAGAAAATAACTTACTGATATTATAACATATTTAGAGCATATTATCTCAGGGAACTTGCATATGACTCTCATGGTCGCCCGTAACGCACTTTTCGCGTTCGGTTCGGTTTATGTAACTAGTTTACATAAATTGGCCGAAACGGGTCAAACATTATCATTTTTGTCTCAAAATCCAGAATGTGTCTAGTAAACCCATATTATACAAGTCTTCAAACTTGTCGGGTCAAATTCACATTCCATCCGGTCTTCGCTTAATCGTGCGTGAACCCTATCGTCTTCTAAAACTAACCGGTCTAGGCTTAGGCTTAAATGAAGACCCGTTAGAAATCTAATAGGTTATTATAAACCTTTGTTCCAGATTAGGAGCACCAGTAAAAGATACTTGCATTTTTCTTGATTGTGATTGATACTTATTCAGGTAAATACTCTTTGGCTTATTTTCCCTATACGGGCTTGGGTTACGGTATATAAAATACCGCTTGATCGGGCATTAAATCCTCCACCGTTGTGTGGGTAGTTGGAATAATTTAATCGGCTCGTTTAAACAGTCTTGTTCACTTAAGGCCTTTGGGGGGTTAATTGACCATGTCCCGGATATCCTTGGCATCATCCTACGAGATGGCCACGACCTGAGTACGGGGTGTAGGCGTACACCTGTCTGTATATAACTCTTGAAAGTGGTGGGTCCATTGATCTTTAGCCCGGACTAGATCCGGGCCACTGAACGCAAGTAACATGTAATTCGTTCACATGATTATTATATTAAATAATTGACCCAAGTTAATAAAAAATGTTTTGTGCCTTGTGCATTTAAATCAATTTTCAACCTTTTCAAAATGAGTCAGTCGAATTGTATTTACCAGTGTAAACTGACGTATTTTTCCCAAAAAGATTAACTGCAGGTACTACACGTAATAGGCTGGCAGGCTTCTAGAGCGTCCACAATAGGTCTCGCAGCTTGGACGACAAATAAACTGTTGAACAATTATCCTATTTTATTTTCGATCCGCCTGTGGATCCGTTTCAACTACTTGTGATAATTAATATTACATTTTTAATTAAAGTTGAAATGAATCTATCTTTTGCTTCCGCTATGCATTATTATATTGTGTTGTTTGTCTATGATGATACCAACGACGTCACGATACCCCCACCGGGCCCACCGGTGACACGTGGAAATTAGGGGTGTGACAGGTTGGTATCAGAGCCAACGCTGAGTGAATTAAACACTAGCCTTTTTTGTGTTTAATCTCAGTTACACAATTGCACAACCCTCGAATTCTCGAGTCTAGACAAAGAACTTAGGAAATTTCCAAATTTTTGTTTACATTTTCTAACTTTGTCTTAATTATTTTTGCTGTATCACTTGTTTGTGTTTTACAGGATTAATCATGCCGCCACGTATGAGAGGCCGAGGAAGAGGAAATGGAGCATTTGTGGCTCCAAATGACCATGAGGCTGGGCCCTCACACCGGAGGACCCCTTCGGATTCCCACAACCAGGATGCTCGGGATCTTTGGAGATCCTTTACTGAACCAGCCTCCTCACCATCCATTCCCCACTCACCGCAGTCCTACATTCCCCTACTTGGACACCAGTCACCCTTTGATAACACATCACCCACCTTTCAGGGGCTGTACGACCCTGACGATTACCTTCAAGAACCAGTGGGTTTTAACCCACTGGGACCGGAAGACCATTTTTCGGGTGGCAACCCGATGGATGTCGACGAGGATACTGATCCTGTCATGCCACCCTCTGGAACACCAAACCACCCCATCGAGATATCTGATGGGTCACCATTTTTGGGATCACCTTACAATGGTCCCGATAGTTTCGAGGAGAACTTCAGACAGCACAACTGGGTGTACACTCCCAGTTATCACAACTCTCCTCTCCACCCGTCCTACCACAGCTCTCCCCTGCACCACCAGCAGCAGCAGCCAGAGCAGCAGCAGAATCCATCTACGGATTCTCGATTTGTGGCGGTTACTCCACCGCCACCACCACCTCCGACTCATCCTCCCTCGCCCCCGAGGCGCAGGAGAGGAACGAACGCGAGGATGTCCTCGCGAGGAGGAGTGCGTATCCGCACCCCTCCACAGTCAAGCAGCAGCAGGTACTCGCCAGTTGAAGAAGAAGAAGAGATGGGGGAATCCTCACACCCCGTCTCAGAGGTAACTACTGCGCCAGTCGCACCACCACCACCACAGGGTTTTGGAGACCCAATCCCTGCTTATACTAGTGCCGCAGCATTTAACCCCTTCGAGCCGCAGTTTCCCCCCGGCTACAACTTTTCTGAGGATCCCTACTGGTTGGCCTCAAGCTTCAACGTTCCCCAACCGGGAGGTTCATATGGAGGTCCCTGGGCCACAGGACCCTCGACCTATGGGTATCCATCATATGGGTATCAACAGTCGCAGCCTCTTCAACCTCCACAGTATCAGCAGCCGCAACCGCTTCAACCTCCGCTCTACCAGCCTCCTCAGCCGTCGTACTATCAGCAACCACCTCAGGCGCCGACAATGTCGCCACCCCAAGTTCAGGAAATCATACAGGAGATTCAAGGGGTGCGTCAAGAATTTCGGCAGGAGTTGGAGAATAATCAGAGGCGTAACCGGGGAATGATTCAGAAGGTGGTAAACTTGCTCAAGGGTAAGAGCAAGAAGGATTACTAAATCCTTTGTTTATTTTAGTGATAGTCATGTCCCTGCGTGGACATATCTTTATGTACTCTACCCCTACGTGGGTAATTTTCTTCTGTTTCGCCCCTGCGTGGGCATATCCTTTATTTCGACCCCTGCAAGGGTTTGATATTTGTTTAGCCCCTGCGTGGGCATGATATTTATGAAAAGTCCCGTTTAGGGCAATTTTGTACTCGTTAATTTTAAATTAGAATGGTAATTTCAGCTTTTCATTTTTAAATTATATGCATAAATATAATAAATGAATAAATGGAAAAATAGCATTATTATTGTAATTCACCATTTTAATAATAAGGATCTTAAAAGGGTAAAACCTAGCTGTTATGCTGTCATAAATTTAGCCAAGATGGTAGAACCTGTTTAAAAGATTCAAATCTCAGTTAACATCTGCAAATATGTTAACACTCTTGACTAATGTGATCCGTGAAATCACACATGTCACCCTTTTTAATAAATTATCCAATTTATATTTTTATATATAATTGAAAGTGACATAATGCCTACGGGTCATAATAAATGTCATATAAAACAGAAAGGCAGTCGTAGCTTATAGACTCCCTGCCAAAGAAAGGATTGATTCGTTTTGATTATTCAAACCTTAATCCTATAAAAATCTAAATTTATAATTTAGAAACTGTCTACGTGACTAGGCCTATTGTGCCAATATATGTAATTCATTTTTTAGGATAAAATTATTGATAAAAAGTCCTAAATGAAACTATTTAACAAATTAACTAATATGGCTTTTAATTACCATGGTTAATAAATCGTCAAGAACGATAATAATAGTTAGATTTCTAAATAGACTTTGTCCTTGTTTTATGTAGCATTTAAGACTACATGACTAAGTCGGAAGAAATGAATAGTCATCCAGCAAATGACCCTGATAACACGAAGATACTAGTAACTGGTGCCGAATTGAAAGCATTAGTAAATGAGGCTGTTGTCAAAGCAATGAATAGACAATATAGTGAATCCAACGAGACCCATAGTAGGACTCGATCTGCATCTCATCCCAAGTCGAAACCCAGGGTTCAGTCAGAGGCTCATAGTAAGCCGCCCTCTATGAAGGTTATACCTAAGAAAGTGGAACCCAAGAAAGACAATGACAGACACTCCTCCAACCAGAACAGTGTCCCCTCTAAGAAGATTGTGAGAAATGATGCGCCTCCTGCTAGAGGATGCACGTACAAGTACTTTGTTTCATGTAAGCCCCGAGACTTTACTGGGGAAAAAGGGGCTGTCGACTGCATAACCTGGTTGGACGAGATTGATACAGTGGTAGACATAAGTGGATGTGCTGAAAGGGACATTGTGAAGTTCGTGTCCCAGTCCTTTAAAGGCGAAGCCCTATCATGGTGGAGATCACTGATCCAGGCCACCGGAAAGGTACATTTGTACAGCATGACCTGGGAGCAATTTGTTGCTCTCATCAAGGAAAATTTCTGCCCGCAGCATGAGGTGGAGAAAATAGAGTCCGATTTTGTATCATTGGTGATGACAAACCTGGACTGCCAAGCCTACTTAACGAGCTTCAACACGATGTCACGATTGGTTCCATATCTTGTAACCCCTGAACCAAGGAGAATCGCTCGTTTTATCGGGGGGTTAGAACCCGCAATAAAGGCAAGTGTGAAGGCCTCTCGGCCAACGACTTTCAGGTCAGTAACTGACCTCTCCTTGTCCCTCACAATGGACGCGGTCCGACTAAGATCGCTGAGGAACAAAGAGGCCGAGAACAAGAGAAAGCGTGAGGATGATACCTCACGAAGGTCAGAGAAGAGACACAGAGGGAATGACGACCACAGGAAAGGGTCGGGATCGAAGAAGAATGGGCAACAATCAGGGGAAAAGCCCAAATGTAAGACTTGTAGGAGGTATCATTTTGGGAAATGTCGACTTGAGTCAAGATCCCAGTCTCTCACAAGACCCTGTGGAATCTGTAAGTCCACAGAACACAAGACTTTGGAATGTAGGAAGTTGAAGGATGCAACCTGTTATGGTTGCAACGAGAAGGGGCATATTAAGTCAAACTGCCCAAAGTATGCCAAGAAAGCCGAAGACGGAAAGAAGACCAATGCGAGGGTCTTCAGGATGGATGCTAAGGAAGCTATCCAGGACGACAACGTGATTACCGGTACGTTTCTTGTAAATGATATTTTTGCTAGAGTCCTGTTTGATTCTGGAGCAGATAAATCATTTGTAGATAATAAGTTTTGTGACTTGCTGAAATTGCCTGTAAAACCCTTAAGTGTGAAGTATGAAGTGGAGTTAGCTGATGGAACCGTAGAAACCGCTTCAACTATTTTAGACGGATGTGTTATATCCATTAGGAATCACTCGTTTCCATTATCCTTACTTCCCTTTAAACTAGCCGGTTTTGACATAGTAATAGGCATGGATTGGTTAGCGCATAACCAAGCCCAGATTGTGTGCAATAGAAAGCAAGTGGTAGTGAAAACTCCGTCTGGTGAGTCACTCACTATCCAAGGAGATACCCAGCATGGATTGCCTGAGCAAGTGTCCATGCTCAAGGCATCCAGATGTATGCAGAAGGGTTGTGTCATTTATATGGCACAAGTTACTGTTGATGAGCCAAAACCCAAGATTGAAGACATCCCTGTCATATCGGAATACCCTGAAGTTTTCCCAGAAGAACTACCTGGTTTACCACCGGATAGGCAAGTGGAATTCCGAATCGACATCATTCCGGGTGCAGCACCAGTGGCAAGAGCACCATATAGGTTGGCTCCAACGGAGATGAAGGAGTTAAGAACGCAGTTAGACGATCTGTTAGCAAAAGGTTTCATTAGACCTAGCTCGTCTCCTTGGGGAGCGCCTATTTTGTTCGTCAAGAAGAAGGATGGATCGATGCGTCTGTGCATCGATTATCGTGAGCTTAATAAAGTTACTATCAAGAATAGGTATCCTTTGCCCAGGATCGACGATCTGTTCGATCAGTTACAAGGCGCAAGCTACTTCTCCAAGATCGACTTGAGGTCAGGTTATCACCAGTTGAAGGTCAAGGATGAAGATGTACACAAGACAGCGTTTAGGACTATTATGGACATTTCGAGTTCCTAGTGATGCCTTTTGGGCTCACCAACGCACCAGCCGCGTTCATGGATCTCATGAACCGCGTCTGCAAGCCTTATCTGGATAAATTCGTCATCGTCTTTATTGACGACATCCTTATTTACTCGAAGAACAAAGCTGATCACGAGAAACACCTTCGTTGTATTCTCAAACTACTTCATCAAGAGAAACTCTATGCCAAATACTCGAAGTGCGAATTTTGGCTTCGAGAAGTCCAATTCCTTGGACATGTAGTGAGCGAGCGTGGTATCCAAGTGGATCCCGCCAAAGTAGAAGCAGTGATGAACTGGCAAGAGCCAAAGACGCCTACGGAAATTCGCAGTTTCCTGGGTTTAGTAGGATACTATAGGCGATTCATCGAAAACTTTTCAAGGATTGCTGCGCCCCTTACTTCATTGACACGCAAGAAGGTTAAGTTTGATTGGGGCCCTAAGCAGCAGGAATCCTTCGATATTCTGAAGAACAAGTTGAGCAATGCACCAGTACTAACACTGCCCGATGGTATAGATGAATTTGTGGTGTATTGTGATGCGTCACACACTGGTATGGGATGTGTGCTCATGCAGAAAGGAAAAGTCATTGCCTACGCTTCACGACAGTTAAAGATTCACGAGAAGAACTACACCACCCACGACTTGGAATTGGGTGCCGTTGTATTTGCATTGAAGCTATGGAGGCATTACCTGTATGGAACCAAGTGTGTGATCTATTCAGATCACAAGAGCCTTCAATATTTGTTTAATCAGAAGGACTTAAACATGCGACAAAGGCGATGGATGGAAACTCTGAATGATTATGACTGTGAAATAAAATACCATCCAGGCAAGGCAAATGTAGTTGCTGACGCCTTGAGCAGAAAAGAAAGGGTTAAGCCTATAAGAATCAATGCTAAGCGCATTGAAATCAAGAATGATTTGAACAAAAGGATATTAGCTGCACAGAAGGAAGCTGTGCTGGAAGCTAATTATCCTGAAGAAAAGTTGGGAGTAACTGAGGAGCAGTTATCTCATGACAAGGACGGAATGCTTAGACTAAATGGAAGAATATGGGTTCCAATTTTTGGAGGACTTCGGGATGTTATCCTCCAGGAAGCCCACAGTTCCAAATATTCTGTTCATCCTGGAGCAGACAAGATGTACCAGGATTTAAAAGCAAACTACTGGTGGATTGGTTTGAAAAAGTCCGTAGCTGCTTATGTGTCTAAATGTTTGACTTGTGCGCAAGTCAAAGCAGAACACCAGAAACCATCAGGTTTGTTACAACAACCTGAAATCCCCACATGGAAGTGGGAGATGGTGACAATGGATTTCATCACCAAGTTACCAAAGACGAGAAAAGGAAATGATACAATATGGGTCATAGTAGATAGACTGACGAAGTCAGCACATTTTCTACCCATCAAGGAGACTTATAGCTCCGATATGTTAGCCCAGTTATATGTTGATAAGATTGTAGCTTTGCATGGAATACCTGTGTCTATTATCTCTGACAGAGATACTAGATACACGTCACATTTTTGGAAAAGTTTCCAACAATCATTGGGCACACGTTTAAATTTTAGTACGGCTTATCATCCTCAGACTGACGGTCAAAGTGAGCGTACTATTCAAACATTGGAAGACATGCTACGTGCATGTGCGATCGATTTAGGTGGTAGTTGGGATAAGAACCTACCCCTAATAGAATTCTCCTACAACAATAGCTACCACACCAGCATAAAAGCTGCGCCTTTTGAGGCCTTATACGGTAGAAAGTGTAGATCACCCATTTGTTGGGCGGAAGTTGGAGAAGTCCAACTGTCAGGACCAGAAATTGTTTTTGAGACAACGGACAAGATTGTCCAGATTCGCGATCGTTTGAAAGCTGCCAGGGATAGGCAGAAAAGTTATGCGGATCCGGATCGTAAAGATTTTCATTTCGAAGTAGGTGATAAAGTGTTACTTAAAGTATCACCCTGGAAGGGGGTGATGAGGTTTGGTAAGAAAGGCAAGCTAAGCCCGAGATACATAGGACCTTTCGAGGTTATCGAACGAGTCGGGTCAGTTGCCTATAAGTTAAACCTGCCTGAAGAACTAAGCGCTATCCATAATGTGTTCCACATCTGTAATTTGAAGAAGTGTTCCGCTGATGGACCACCGGTTATACCGTATACGGATGTACATATAGATGAAGGCTTGAAATTTGTGGAAAAGCCGTTAGCGATTGAAGACCGAAAGGTAAAGAAGCTTCGAAGGAAGCACATACCTATTGTTAAGGTCAAATGGGATGCCCGTAGAGGTCCCGAATACACATGGGAGGTAGAATCCACGATGAAAGAAAAATACCCTCATTTGTTTCAGTAAATATCGAGGTCGAGATTTCTTTTAAGGGGGTGAGGATGTAACACCTCAGAAAATTCACGTCCATTAATGTCTTGACACGTGTCATGGGCCTTGAATATGTAAAAACATACTTTAGAGGGACTAAAGTTGACAAACGGTGAAACTATGTAAATTCAAGGGTTCAAAGTGTCAACAACTGATAAATAGACCCTACAATAACCCTACATGATGTTTATAATCTTAAACGGGTAAATCATGGATCATACGAAGCGAAAAATGAAAGAAAGTGAGGAATTACAAACTACGGGGACTAAAAGTGTCAACATGTTGAAATTATACCTCTGAGTGATCTTTTGGCAAACCCGAAGCTTTGTAATGATAAAATATACTCACGAGAACATGTGATAAAAATTTCATGAAGTTTCGTGAACGTATGAGAAAGTTATGATTAAAACCGTATACGAAAGGTTAAATACGTAATCGTGAATTTCGTGACTTTTCGGGTAAGCGCAAAGTGAACCGAGGATTTTGTCAAGTTTATAAAAGCCCCAAGGTTCCTAATAACCAGATTTGAGGGTCTAGAGTGCCAAATAAACGAACAAATCATCGCTTCAAAGATCAGGGACTAATATGTAAAATGTTTGAAACTTGGAATGCTGGTCGCCCCACACCCTCGCGCTGCGCGACGGTGTCCTCGCGCTACGCGAGCAACTGCCCAGCGACAAAAGTCGCGACCAGCTATCAGTCAGCCTGTTTTGCGAGTTGGTTACAGCTGTGATCGATTATAGAACTGACCAATCAACTTTCATGCAATCTGAGACCTCTGGACACTTCCCACAACAGCATAAAACATCTGAAACAGCCTTAATCAGATCAAACTCCTTTAAAAGTTCACCATAGTTGCAACATTCAAGCACACTTGAAACTTCAAAATTCACGAGACTTCTCCTGGAGCAATTCTGATCGATAAGGCAGCCTCATAAGTGATCACTAAGCTTGTTAGGACCTTTGTAAGTGTTTATATCATCCTCAAATCCATTCTAGCTTAGTGTTCTTACTAAAAGTCAAACATATCGTAAATATAGTTTGACTTTGCAATCAAACGAAATGTGCTCAGTCATATCTCGAATCAAAAGTACCAACAAGTTGGTATTTATGAGTATAACAAACCCCTAAAAGGGTATGTTCAGATTCACACTCTAAGCATGCTAATTGTCGAGTCAAAGTTCTTCATAAAAAGTCAACAGAATATGTTTTTGCAAATTTAAGCTTGATTAACAATGTAGGATACATGCAACCTGTTTGATCATCAAAATAACTTTATAAATAATGTAAGAACATGTTTCAACTTGATCAACTCGACAATTTTATGTGTTACACCCGAATCGGAACCGAAAGTCTCATAAATGGACTTTTTCTTTGACTATCGGTTCTGATCCATACATGCATGTTAAGATCTGCATTAGAGCATATTTTAGACCAACTTCCATATATGTTTAACACTCTGGAATTTTACATCTTGGTTCCATGTTTAACCGATTCATATGCATGTTACCGGTTTATGCTTAAAGTTGACTATTTTGCCCTTTTTAATATAAAACGAGATTTTTGAAAAAGTGAAAGAGTAAAATCATTTGTTACTGATTTATAAACATGCACCGAAAATTTCATATCAGTTTGTGGCCTAGTTTAAGAGATATGCTCATTATCGTAAATTACAAGCTTTATGTTACATAAATAGCGTAATTAGCGCATAGTCTATTTTAACCCACTTTTTGGTATCAAACTTTTATACACTGATGTTATATATTATTTTGAGATTTTTAAAGATTTTTATTTAATTTTTGGCTGATCATATCATAGGTCTCTAAGCTTAATTCGGTAAATACCGAAATTGCCCTTTTTGGCCATAAAACGAGTTTTATAAATCCGATTGACCCCAAACCACTTCCTACTGATTTTATTTATTAAATAAAGTATGTTGAACCTTCTGGAAGTATAAAAATCTCAGCTTTCTTTTACAAACCCGGAAACGGCTCTAAATCGCCTTTTTAGGCATTTTTAACGCATAGTATATACTATAACCATGTCAAGCACATAAGACTTATACCTACTGATGTAATTAGTATATCTTCATATAAAAACAGTAAGTACGAGTTTATAAACTCAGATTTCCAAATTTGACATTTTTAGCCTTTGTTAAATTACCAAAATGCCCCTAAGGCGCATAGATTGGTTTTAAATGATAAGTTTTATATATGGATCATACCCTAATGTTATAACATAATAAGTTAAGTATATTTTCTGTATAAATCAGACCCATAACTCAGATTTACGAATAAACTCTTTTACAACCTCTTTAAATGACCGAAATGCCCTTATAAGGCATAAATTGATTTTAAATCCGTTCCCGGCAAAATAGAAAATAACTTACTGATATTATAACATATTTAGAGCATATTATCTCAGGGAACTTGCATATGACTCTCATGGTCGCCCGTAACGCACTTTTCGCGTTCGGTTCGGTTTATGTAACTAGTTTACATAAATTGGCCGAAACGGGTCAAACATTATCATTTTTGTCTCAAAATCCAGAATGTGTCTAGTAAACCCATATTATACAAGTCTTCAAACTTGTCGGGTCAAATTCACATTCCATCCGGTCTTCGCTTAATCGTGCGTGAACCCTATCGTCTTCTAAAACTAACCGGTCTAGGCTTAGGCTTAAATGAAGACCCGTTAGAAATCTAATAGGTTATTATAAACCTTTGTTCCAGATTAGGAGCACCAGTAAAAGATACTTTCATTTTTCTTGATTGTGATTGATACTTATTCAGGTAAATACTCTTTGGCTTATTTTCCCTATACGGGCTTGGGTTACGGTATATAAAATACCGCTTGATCGGGCATTAAATCCTCCACCGTTGTGTGGGTAGTTGGAATAATTTAATCGGCTCGTTTAAACAGTCTTGTTCACTTAAGGCCTTTGGGGGGTTAATTGACCATGTCCCGGATATCCTTGGCATCATCCTACGAGATGGCCACGACCTGAGTACGGGGTGTAGGCGTACACCTGTCTGTATATAACTCTTGAAAGTGGTGGGTCCATTGATCTTTAGCCCGGACTAGATCCGGGCCACTGAACGCAAGTAACATGTAATTCGTTCACATGATTATTATATTAAATAATTGACCCAAGTTAATAAAAAATGTTTTGTGCCTTGTGCATTTAAATCAATTTTCAACCTTTTCAAAATGAGTCAGTCGAATTGTATTTACCAGTGTAAACTAACGTATTTTTCCCAAAAAGATTAACTGCAGGTACTACACGTAATAGGCTGGCAGGCTTCTAGAGCGTCCACAATAGGTCTCGCAGCTTGGACGACAAATAAACTGTTGAACAATTATCCTATTTTATTTTCGATCCGCCTGTGGATCCGTTTCAACTACTTGTGATAATTAATATTACATTTTTAATTAAAGTTGAAATGAATCTATCTTTTGCTTCCGCTGTGCATTATTATATTGTGTTGTTTGTCTATGATGATACCAACGACGTCACGATACCCCCACCGGGCCCACCGGTGACACGTGGAAATTAGGGGTGTGACAGAAACTCTGGTATCCTCAATTGTTTAAGCGGTTGAATCAACCACTGATATCATTTGTAAATTTCGGGACGAAATTGCCTTTCAAGTTGGGGATGATGTGGTACCCGCGGAAATCCACAGTCATCCTGAGTTAACATCTTGTTGATATGGGTTACTTGTCAAATTTCGGGACGAAATTTCTTTCAAGTTGGGGATGATGTGACAACCCGAAGTTTCAGGGTCCTTCCTATGCATATCCTTTGTTTTGCAAACCCTGTTTTACAATTTGATCTGCGTGATGCCGTGTGCAATTACCTGATTGATTAGTGTTGTGTGTGATGTTTGATTGTTAAATGAGTATGTTTAATCTTACTTGAGTGGTTACGAGTTTAATTGTGTAACTTGTGAATGGACTAAGTTTGTACGCATTATGCTAATTGGACCGCACACTTAATTGCTCTTTGGTTGTTGAGCTCGGCCCAAGACCCTTCGCAATGGCGCACCGGTATACAACCCAAACAAAACCCTAACACACACACCCACACTTATTAAAATTGTAAGTATACATGGTTAACCAAAGCCCAAGCAAAACTTAGAGGTTGGGCCAACCCTTGTGGTCATAGTATATACGCACTCACACAAAGATTTACGTATGGTCTTCATAATTTTACATTCACATTCCGCAAACCCTAATTACCCTTCCCACTTTTCCCCGACGGCAACAAGCTCCACAATCCATGCGATTTGCCTTCTCGCACGCTTAATATTCGGTTAGTGTGGTTGTGTTAATTAATCCTTAACTGATTTCTTCCGACTATGTGAAAACTATTTGTACTTAGTCCTGCATGTTAGCGAATTAATATGTTTATGTAGACAGAGTAGGGTTTCATACGAATGAATCTTATGTGCTTAAAGAATCGATTTGATAAACTTCTGTTAGTGTACTGCCATTAATTGCTTAAGTTGTAAACATGATGATGATGATGTTTCTGTGAATGAGAGGTGATGAAAAGGGTTAAGCCTTAGTGGTGTAAACCCTAGCAAGAAAAATTTAAATCTCGACTAAGACCTATTGCATGTTCGATGATTGATATATGAATTTATGAGTTTCTTGTAACATAAATGGTGGCATGTGGACGGCGAACAGCCCCCGACGAATAACACTAGTCGACGGAAAATGTCGATCTTTCGTCGACATGTCCCTGACTTTCGTTGTGCGGAACTTGACGAAACACTAGGCTTTAAATGATAATGATTATGTGAATGATTAGTACTATAGGATGATAATAAAGTACTGGAGTCGAGAAAATGACTGTGCTATCTGAATGATCATTTGTTAATGAAACAATAGAGTTGAGGTAATGATGATGACAAATCGGTTCCAATGGCCATTGATATGATTCACAAGTAATTATTTAAAAACCTGAGTATTTGGAAAGATAGAGGATTGGATATGCATGGTATATGATCTATAACTTGTGTGCCTGTCATTCACGTCCTTTGAAGGTGTGCTTTAATGGAAATGTGCAACTAAATATGCATAGGGTACAACTTGAATGTTATGAGATCTAGAATTGTAAGTTAAATGATGTTGTTGAATATAATAAATCGCACCCACTAAACAATCGGCCCCACACTCTCATTCTTTTGAAACCTGTTTGTCGTACATGCATAATTGGAATATGTTGTTATATGACTTATCCATTTAATGAAGCAAGTATTTGTATGCCATCATGTTGTGTGTTGTTTGCTAGAAGTACGTATATGAATACATGATTATTTGAATAACGAATCTGATTAGAAGTGGTAAACCGTGATAGGACGTATTTGATCAGCTGTTAAACAAGTAAATAACCTTACCGAGCAAAACAAAGGTGAGTTCATATCTCTTGAGCATGCGTCCCGGTGGTTGGGACAGTCTTTGGGTATCCCTAAGAGGGATCGGTTTTGGGTAAATCATGGGTATTCCTGAGAGGAATATGTCTTTTGGGTAAATCAAGAATGTTGGATAATATACTCATCCTATCACCTTTAAAGTCCCTCCGTGTTGTTTGGTTACCTGAGAGGTAACAAGGTATTAGTTAGTAGCGCTACTTTGGTTTGGCAACCTCACCCCGTACCTGGGAGGACGGGTGTTGAACTAATGACCTAGTCATGACCAATGCTTTGATAGGAGCATTGGAGAAAGGGCAATGTAAATCAGGAGCCGTCTTGTATTCGGGATATTATCAACATTAAATTCAAACTGTGAATTGAACTAAACACTTGGTAACTAACGTTTTCACAAACTATGAACTCGCCATCTTTGTCTGATACACTTGTTGCATGCTCGCAGGTCGTTAGATATCTTGGATTTGGGAACTTGTTGTCTGGAGTAGCAGGAGTGGTCTTGGGTCGACTGGAAGGATTTGTGTGATTGATTTCTTGATATTATACATTGGTTTTGAAACTGATTAACTTTGGTTTACTATTTGCTTCCGCTGAACATATTGGTTTTCATTTAAACTTGTTGATGGTATTTTTCATTAATAATTGAGGATTTATTTATAAACTTGAATGGGTTCAATGTAATTAGTGGCTCGTTGTTGGTACGTCACACGCTTAGCAGGGACATTTCCCTAGGTGGTATTTTGGGGGTGTGACATTATATCCTTCAGCCAACAATCTTGAATTTTTACCATCAAGATGTTTGATTTTTTAACTTTTTTGGCGTTTTACCGATAAAAAGAATGCCACGAAATAAGATCACCTTAAACCTTAAATTTTGATCATGCTAAAATCAATAATGTTTTGCTGTATGAGATGGACAACATTGTTAATCTTCGGTTAAGAAAGATAACTGACAATGTTGTCCACCCCATACAGCTAAACTTTATTGACAACAAACCTCAATAATGTTTTTGTATGTTTTGGCGTTATAAATTTGATGGAAGTTTAGGATAGGTCAATGAGATTTTACTAAATGAAATGGACTATATCCTCACTTTAGGATTTTGTCTATTTCATTGAGCGAAATCTTACTGACAGCCAAACTGAATTTAAAAAAAAACGTTTTTGGGTTTGAAGATATTTGATGTTTGGGTTTTTTGGCGTTTCTAAGGCGAATAGGTTATATGAAATATGACGTTTGAGTTTTTGTGTGTGTTTTTAACTAAAGGTCTAAGATGTTGTATATATAGGATTTTTTTGGCGGTTTTCTAAGGCGGGATTTTACTATAATTAAGTTTGGCGTTTTATATTTAATGGCGTTTTACTTAGAATAGTCTGTGATTTTTGTTTTTGGCGTTTTATTTCATGATTTGGCGTTTTATGTGGAGTAGCCAAAAGACCCTTTTACCCTTAATGAAGCGCGTCCACGTAATAAAATTGATGTTATTTACGAAAACACCACCACGCCAATCTAGTCCATAGATTGTTTTGATCCGACGATCGTTAAGCGTTCTCACCGTTTTCACACTTTCTATCGTTTTCTCTAAATCCCGACCCTATATGTATATATATATATATATTATACAGCCTTAAACCATTTAATTTTTAGTTAACTAATTTTATTTTTTTTTCAATAAATTTTGTTCATTAGCTTTTGTAAAAAAAAAATATAGACTAAAATGTCATTTTCGTCCCTAAGGTTTAGCCAGTTCTGCGACTTTCATCCAAATGTTTGTTTTTTCGCATCTGCACCAAAAAAGTTTGAAATCTTGTCATTTTCATCCGGCTTGTTAACTCCGTTCATTTTTCTCCGTTAAATCAAGGGTATTTCAGTCTTTTTTGCTAACTTAAAGAGAAATTCAGTCTTTTTCACTTTATGTAAAAGACCGAATACCCTTGCAAAAGACCGAGTTGCCTTTTAAGTTAACAAAAAACACAGAAATACCACTGATTTAACCGAAAAATATGGATGGAGTTAATGAGCTTGATTAAAATGACAAGATTCAAACCTTTTGGATCCAGATGCGAAAAAACAAACCTTTGGACGAAAGTCGCAAAATTGGTAAAACCTCAGAGACGGAAATGACATTTTACTAAAAAATATAATATGTGACTGTGTTTAATATTTTATTTATTTCGACATTACGGTGTAAATTTGTTGGAAACCGGTTTGTAGTCGAAATATGATATTTTTTGGTATCGCAAACTATATTGAGTTCCACTATCTTGACGAACTGAATTGATACTAACCAAGCACCAAACAACAACGGTACTGTTAGGTATTACCAGAAACAGTTCTGATATTCATTTTTAGGGTTTTCGATCGATGTAAGACACGACTTTATTTTTTTCGTTACATCAGACGACTTTTGTGTAAGGAAATCGTTGTAAATATTTTTTCTTATATTGTGAACAATACCGAGTATTGTAATGTAACGAACCAAGGTGTGTTCAGAATAATGTATTTTTTGAGTTATAAAGTATACCTATTGCTGATACAGTAACAACATGAACCAAACTGATACCGACCGAACAATGTTGATACCGGTGTCGGTATTCGTTTTTTATAGTTTTTTTATCAATGTAACATATTTTGTTTCCTTTCAAATATAATGTTTTATAAAATTTCAAATATATCTTTATGACATTCTTATTTTTTATCTACGTCTAGATATAAATTTTATTCAAAACCGAACCAACGCAACACGGGAGCGTAACGTTATTTTATGTTAAATAAGCCTCCATATATATGGTTTAATGCTATTAATCAAAATATACGTTTTGACCTCCCGGTTTTATATAAAATTTTGGAGTGAATTGCAAGGATTGTCCTTTATCTTTATACCTATTTGCAGGCGTTGTCCTTTATGTTTAAAATTGACGAGTTTTGTACTTTATGTTTTCAAATCATACACGTTTTGTCCTTTAGCCCTAACCCAGTTAGATTTTTCTGTCAAATCTGGTCATGTGCAATGCACATGAGGGTAAAATTGTCTTTTCACCCTATTCTTTAAAAATACATAAAAAAGAAAAAAATATTATATATCATAACAAAACCCTCTTCTTCCCCAAGTCAATCCCATTTCAAAACCCTAATTTCTCTTCAACAACCTGCAACAATTCTGAACCGTGAAATATAACCCGTACTCGAACGATGACCTGACGTGAACCAAGCTAAAACCCGAACCAAAACTCGAATCACCCGTAATTGAACTGGGCTTGAACCGAAGTTAAAACTCATACCCGAACAAAACCAGATCTGATCCGAACCGAGACGTCACCCAAAAACCCAAAACCCGTCTCGAACTGAATCACCTCCACTGTCCCCGTTGCCCACTGCCGCAGACGGCAATCATCAACAACAACATCACTATCATCATCACAATTTTTCAGAAAACAAAAGATGAGTGGCTAGGATTAGGATTTATGGTCATGTAGTGTAATTCTTTTCGTTCTTATGGCTGGATATCTTCCTTTTGAAGATGCAAACCTTACGGCCCTATACAAGAAGGTATTCTTGTGTTATTCACGTCTTATTTTTAGTTATGATGAAAACTTGATTTATAGTTTTAGAGTTAAATGCCATTTTAGTCCCTGTGGTTTGAGCCATTTTGCCAGTTTAGTCCAAATGTTTCATTTTTAACCTGTGGGTCCAAAAAGGTTTCACAGTTGCCATTTTAGTCCACTGGGTTAACTTCATCCATTTTTTCTGTTAACGAGAAGGCCAATTCGGTCATTTTATACGGCTGAATTGCCCTTTTAGTTAACAGAATTACATACAAAATGACCAAATTGGCCTTCTCGTTAACAGAAAAAATGGATGAAGTTAACCAAGTGGACTAAAATGGCAACTGTGAAACCTTTTTGGACCCACAGGTTAAAAATGAAACATTTGGACTAAACTGGCAAAATGGCCCAAACCACAGGGACTAAAATGGCATTTAACTCATAGTTTTATTAAAAATTCAAATGAGCTGTTTGCTTGCAGATATTTAAGGCTGACTTCACATGTCCTCCATGGTTCTCCTCAAGTGCAAAGAAGCTAATTAAAAGGATTCTGGATCCTAATCTTGTGACGGTTCTCTTCTTGCTTTAAACCTTGCTTTAATCCTTTTAAATCAATTGTGAAAAGAGAGAGAGAGAGAGAGAGTTGAGATATGATATATAATATTTTTTTTCTTTTATATGTATTTTTAAAGAATAGGGTGAAAAAACAATTTTACCCTCATGTGCATTGCACATGATCAGATTTGACAGAAAAATCTAACTAGGTTAGGGCTAAAGGACAAAACGTGTATGATTTGAAAACATAAAGTACAAAACTCGTCAATTTTAAACATAAAGGACAGCGCCTGCAAATGGTTATAAAGATAAAGGACAATCCTTGCAATTCACTCTAAATTTTTGGTATATACGTTTTCGACCCTACCGTCGGAAATCTCAAGCTTCGCCACTGTTTATACGAAACGTTTTGCAGATCTTTACAGCAACATCTTGGAAGAGCTTGAGTTCTCTAGTTTATTGTCACACCCTGACTTTTGCAGAAGCGTGATTATGGTGTGACTTCTTTAATATCATTGCATCAATCATAACATCAACTATATGATAAAACCATAGATTTGTCATCCATAAAATAAGTTTAAAACATAACAACCTCGTTTCAAAAGCGTAGACTTCAATTTCAAGTTTTACAATCTTACAAAATGTTTATGAGTTCATTAAGGACTCATCAAAAGATATTAAATAGCACCAAGGTTTGGAAGGCGTGTCTTGTCCAGGAAAGAGACACACTGACCAAACTTAAAGACCATGGATGACATCTTTATTCTTAACGCAACATAAAAACTTCCAACGCCCGCCAGATCCATTAAAATATCCCTAAAATACATGTAGTTTGAAAAACATCAACAAAACTTGAGCGAGTTCATGTGTTTGTTTGTGTGTATGTATAAACCTTTGAATCATTGTAAGTATGTATGTAAGTCTCTGGTATGTAGCAATAAGGAAAAAGAGATCACCACTGGGTTGCAAAGCCAATGATATGTGTGAAGTGATGCAGGAAGTACTCAAACCTAGCAGATTTTGGCGATAAGACATAGTCACCTCATGGTCCACTCAGCGGACTCAGGAGTGGGGCTCGCTACACCCGAATAGATCTATCACTCATGTCCCTCGGTCCTACAACGAGGATTAATGGCCTTAAGTGTCATACCCACCACTCACATGATCTAAGCAGTAAACCCTCCTTAAGCTAACCATACCATGTATAAAAGTGTCTGTAATAATTGTAACATGTATTTCACCCCCGAAGTATAAAACTGAAAACAGTTAAGAGAAAAGGGGGACATGAACTCACTGTAGTGTGTCTCCGGTATCGTACTCAAATCTCCGGTCTCGTCAGCAAACACGACTCCTTACAATGTACTAATGTCTATTAGACGATCGGGTCGTGCCTTGCCTTTGTATTTACGTTTGAGTTACGATTCTTTGACATTATTCCAAGTTATAATCATTTGTTAAAATAGTTATTTTAACTTAAATTATTTTTAAGGTTTTGGAATAATAGTTAGACAACTATTTCATATTCATACTTCTCAAGTATTTCAACTCCGTATTTCCTTCCAAGGATGGGGGTATCTATACATGTACACTTGCAGTTTCGAAAAATGTATTTCAAGTCCCACTTAGAAAAATATATTTAATTCATTTTTCCAAAATAACTTATTCCCAAAACATATGTATTTTTCCCAAAAATAATATATTTTACTTCTTTAGCTTCCAAAATAATATTTTACCAAAAATATATGTGTAAGAGTATTTTGCGGAATATTTTATAAGTTATGTCTTTGCGTTTGGTTCCACAATATCAAGCGTATAACTTAAATATTTATTCCGTGTGATTTTTGGTATTATTTTGGAGTTGTGATTTTCCATGGTATTTGTAAGTTATATTATTTTACCCTAAAATAATATAACTAGTTCGCAAAATATGAAAATTTTCACACAAGTGTCTTAGTATAAAATATATATTCTAAATATATATTTACCCATTTTTATTTACAAAACCAACCTCCGATACTTTGTATTTTTGTAACAAGACCCATGGCGAAGTTTATATTCGAAACACAAGTTGTAAAATATACTTGTAATATTTGTTAGAAAAATATTTTCTAAGTGTTGGAATTTTAGAAAATTTCGCCAGAGTTTCCTTTTTAAACGGAGATGTCCATGCTTATTAGCATATCATTTTCTTTTCAAAAATCCATCCAAACAATTCTCAATCAACAATATACACCAATCTTGTTAAAACAAGCATAAACTACCAACTCATGAACTTGAAAATTTATAAAAATGTGTAGTAACTTACTAGTGTAATTAGTAAGTCTTGTTACCCTTGGAAGTGTAATTGTTTCCTTAAAAACTCTATTTTTAAAGAATATGGATACTTACAACTTATGTTCATATTTTCTAAAAATGCTTCTTCATGTATTTTTCTTGTTACTCATGTGTTTCTTCACTTTATTAATCACCAAAAATGAGTATATTTATGTAAGAACCAAGATTTAGTAAAACTTGTATTTTCAACTTGGTTACTTGGTAAATCATACTTGAAATATTTAGATTTACAAGACTTTGAACTTACTTTGTTGATCATTTTTACACAAACATTATATTCCTTCAAGTTCATGACTTTAGTGAGGATGATCCATAATCTTTAAACATGTTCATCCTCTCATCTTGCTAGATTATGTTTTTACTCATGATCTAGCAAGACTACATGATGATCAACATCATTTCTACAAATAATCAATAATCAACAAGCATATTAACACTAAAATAACATGGTTTCTTCATGATTTAAGCTTATGTTAAGGTTGCATTCTTTTGTTTCTTAATGTTCTTTAAGATTATCATCATGTATCTTACTTTAACCACTTAAATAAGATGTAAAATGAAGGGATTCAAGTTCTTACCACTAGCTCAAGGCTAGGGAAGTTCAAGAGAAGAAAAGTGGTGGTTAATAGCAAATAGAGAAGGTCCTTGAACTTCCGAGAACACCAAGCTTCGTTGTATGACCCTTAACACCCTTGAGAGTATGTAGAATGAATGGAAGTGAAGTGGTGGTGAAGGTATGGTGGTGGTGGTTCTCGGCCGAGCCAAGGGAGGAGGGAGAGAGAGTTTGAAGGTGTTGTTGATGTGAAGATGTTAGAAGTGAAGGACTTGTGGTTTTATAATTAATTCTCCAACATTCTAATATCCATTAGTTAAAATGTTCCTTAAGTACTTAACAAGTTCAATAAACAAATCAAGAAAATCAAGGGTGGGATACCACCCTTGTAACCGTAAGGTGGGGGGGGGGGGGTATAGGGTTGGGTTTCAACTAGTTAGTTAGATGTTTAGTTAGATTTCTAGTATTTAGTTAGTGATGTAAGTTACTAGATATTTTGTATGATGTATTATGATGTTTAGGGATCATAACTAGCTCAGTAAAAGTGAAACAATGTGTTTAACAATATTTTTATGTTCCGAGTAATGTCCGGTTGGGTATCGTTTCGTTAAAGTGCTTAATTATTCCGTAAAGTGTCTTTTATATAGCTTTTTGTGTCACAATTAATTCACGGCACTTAGGAAAGCATACAGGACCATTTTGCCATATTTTTGCAAATGACTAGCATGTTTAAATGCTGAATTTTGTTTATAAATGCAGAATTTTGCAGTGTAAGTGGGTTTTAGGCACTTTCCGGCACCTAAGTTATCACCTAGTGGCAGTTTTATGGTCCTTACTTCCCTACACTCCCTACTAGTGTAGTATTTTGTCTATGGCTCATACTGGGCCTCAATATATTGTCTGTCTATGTGCTGGTATTGTCAGCAATGTTTCTGGGTTATCCGCTCCCTGTGCTAACTGTGCTTTGTGCATCATATTTGTCACTAAAGGTTGTGTGTAATAAATGGAGTGACAGTATGAATGTGATGCCTGTGTATGTATGTATCAGAAATCAGAAACCAGTTAAATCAACAGTTGTAATTAAGCACAGTCATTAAGCATAAATCAATATTAATTAAACGTACGGATGCATGCAAAATTTGACAGTTGTCACATTTATTGAGTCGTACATATAGAATTATTCAGATTCTTGTAAAGCTTATATTATATGTTCTTACTAGGTTAGAACCCCGTATAATTTTATATATTAAATAATTAAAAACTCCGTACATTTCACAAGTTGAATAAAACTAATTCTATACACCAAATAATAATTATAAAAAAGTTTTATTTTTAAAACCCCCATGTATTACACGGGTTGAATATATGTAATTTTATATCATAAATAATAAAAGAAATTATATCTTTAAAAAAAAACCTTGTGCATTACACGTGTTGAATAAATCTAATTTTATATACCAGATAAGATAATAAAAAAGTTATATCTTTAAAAAAACTAACGGATACACTCAATACACGATAAATAGAGTGATTGCGAGGATAGTTCTTGAATATTTTTTATATTTATATGTCATTACACTCTCAAAACTAAATTAATAATATTGAGGACACACAATGTTTATGTTAACATGGGACTATAGTATTAATTTTTTTTATAGTTTATGGTTCCTATTCACATGTATGATGATAAAATTACACAATGATCTATGCTTGAATATTATATTTATATGTATATTATTTTAACAAAATATTTGATTAGATAATAATAATAACAATAATAATAATATCAAAGGATTACTAAACGGTGATTTGAAATTTGTGATTATATTATGTTTATATTAATTGAATAACATAATATTAGATTTTAAGGATAAATAATTAAATCTGATGAAAATTTTAAAATATTATATTATCTCCTATATGAATTGTTTTTATGAAGTTAAGATATGAGTGTAAAATTAATAATTAAATTTATATTAAATTCAATTGTATAATTATCTTTTAGTTAAATTAATTATTGATAATTAGGTAGAATAGATAGGTGAGAAAACTAAAAAATAGATGGCTCTAATGACATATGTCCCATAAATGGTATCTTTTATTATATAGTATAGATTAGGCGTTATTTTTAATTTCAGTCAGTAAACTATTTACGAAAGTTTATCTCTTAGTTGAAAATAATACATAACTTCCAAAAAAAAAATTAATGTCTAGGTTTTACCCTAGTAATAATAAAGTAAAAAATAAAATAAAAAAAAACTTGCATTTTTTTATCGGTTTTCAGAACACAATTAAAAAAACGTTTTTACGTGATTTGAATATATTTGAGATAAAATGTAGAAGGTAAAAGGGTAAAAATTTTTTATATATATACGCAAGTTTATCTCTTAGTTGAAAATAATACATAACTTCCAAAAATAAATTTAATATCTAGGTTTTACCCTAGTAATAATAAAGTAAAAAATAAAATAAAATAAAATAAAATAAAACTTGCATTTTTTTAATTGGTTTTCAGAACACAATTAAAAAACGTTTTTACGTGGTTGAATATATTTGAGATAAAATGTAGAAGGTAAAAGGGTAAAAAAAATTTATATATTGAAATCGTATTTATTAACACTAAAAAATATATTTAAAGAAATCAAATTTTAAAGATTCTATCCATTAACACTAAAAGATATTTAAAGAAATCAAATTTGAATAGGGCTTGATTAAATACATTTATCTGCATATTTTTTCTTCTTCATATATGAATTATTTTTATGAAGTTAAGATATGAGTGTAAAATTAATAATAAAATTTATATTAAATTCAATTGTATAATTATCTTTTAATTAAATTAATTATTGATAATTAGGTGAGAAAAAATAGATTGCTCCAATGAGTGACATGTATCCCATAAATGATTTCTTTTATTATATAGTATAGATTTGAAGATAATATATTATTAGAAAAAATAGAATGATTCTATCCGACATTCAAAGTAAGATAAGATTTAATATTAATTGATTATTTATTATTTAATTAATTGATATAAGATAAGTATGAAAAGGCAGGAAATTATAAATGTAGACGTCTTCAATGAATGACACGTGTCACTTATTGGTTTCTTTTATTATAGTAGATATATATAAGGCTATAATTTATACATTTTTTAATATATCACCTATGAAATTCAATCGAATATATGTACCCGTTCAAGGAGTCAATGGAAAAGACAACAAAGTAAGACATTTCGGCAAGGATTGCAGGCCGAGAACGTTAAGGTGTTAATTCAATGTACCACCAAATTTCCTTTTCCTTTTAAATTTATATAATTATAATCAATGGGTTGAGTTATAATACAAAGTATTTAAAAATAAGAATGGTAAAAAGCCACCATATAGTGACAAATGTCCTAGAATGAATTAAATGGAAAAGGTAATTTTGTCTGCAAGAGGAAATAGAATATGCACATGCAAGTCACATGTTATTCCCCCCCCCCCCAATTTTTAAACGTCCGTAACTTTTTTATACATCATTTGTTTTTAAAAAAATTATACCATAAAATCGAGCGTTTTTTTTATCTTTAATATGAGTATCATATTGTTATATTTTTCAAAAAAAAATTTCAAAAACCCAGTTGCATATTACACAACGGACATGATGTAAAACACACTGTAAAGTAGATTAAAAACACAATCAATGACAACAGATAAAGACACAATGAACAACATACTAAAATACAATGACCATAACATATAACACAATGACGATAACATATAACACAATAAGTATCAGACTAAATAAAAACACAATCGATGACAACAGATAAAAGACACAATTAATGACAGCAGATAAAAGACACAATGGAAAACAAACTAAAAACACAATACACAACAAACTAAAACACAATGAACAAAGATAATAAAAAAATTGAACAAATTATTAAAACACAATGGACAACATATTAAAACACAATGACCTGAACTAATAACACAATTTATAGAAAACTCAGATATAACACCATCTTCATTGTGTCATATATTGTTTTATAGGTTCTTATAAAAACGCAATGGATAGAACCCAAATTAACATTGTGTTATAGGTTTTGATAATAACACAATAGACATGATGTAAAACACAATGTAAAGTAGATAAAAAACACAATCAATGACAATAGATAAAGACACAATGGACAACATACTAAAACACAATGACTATAATGTATAACACAATGGCGATAACATATAACACAATAAGTATCAGACTAAATAAAAACACAATTGATGACAACAGATAAAAGACACAATTAATGACAACAGATAAAAGACACAATGGAGAGCAGATGAAGACACAATGAAAAACAAACTAAAAACACAATACATAACAAACTAAAACACAATGAACAAAGATAATAAAAAAATTTGAACAAATTATTAAAACACAATGGACAACATATTAAAACACAATGAATAACATATTAAACACAATGACCTGAACTAATAACACAATTTATAGAAAACCCAGATATAACACCATCTTCATTGTGTCATTTATTGTGTTATAGGTTCTTATAAAAACGCAATGGATAGAACCCAAAATTAACATTGTGTTATAGGTTTTGATAATAACACAATATATAGAAACTCTACTGACCAAAACCTAGTTAAAAGACACAATGACCTGAACCTTTAACACAATGCAAAAAAAAAACCCAGTAAAAATGAAATTTTTTATTTTATTTTTATATGATAATATGGTACTCATATTAAAGATTAAAAAACGCTCGTTATTATGGTGAAATTTAAAAAAAAAATGTCGTATGAAAAAGCTATGGACATTTTAAATCGATTGGGGAATTGGCATGTGCCTTGCATGTGGAGAGAGGAAATCCAAGGGTTGAGATTAGTTGTAGGGAAAAGAAGATAATAGAAGGGCATAAAAGAAATCCTATATGGACTAGAATCATTCTTACTATTCTTATTTATTTTATCCTTTGTATTTGATCCTAACCCTATAATCAATATAGTTTAGATAAGGTGATACAAAATTATAACTTTTAATATTAGCCTTCCAAAAGATTTATAAAAATAATTTATGTTTATACATAAAATTCACCCATTTTTTTATAGATTTTTATGATCATAATCATGTAAATACAATTGTTTAATACTCCAAACTTACCATTTTCTTTGGTTTTTCCAAATGAGAAACGATTAAAAAAAATCCTTATGAACGTCGTATAATATTCTTAGTGCAAAAAGTTTTGTCATAAACATACCACTTACAAAAATAATGGACAAATATATAAGCAAAAGATCAAATACAAATAAACTTAACCTACCAAACATACAAATTGAAGGAAAAATAAAAAAAGACAAGGTGGCATTTTTGTAATTACCATCAACTATCAAAGTTACTATACAAATGTGAACTCAACCAAAAATACCTAAAAAACACAATTTTTTTTTAATATTTTTTAGAGTTAATTACATAGTTAGTCCCTGTGGTTTGCACAAAATAACATACTTAGCTACTAATAGTTTAAAATCACCTTCTAGGTTTTTTTTAGGTTTTTTAGATACATTTGTAGAGTAACTTTGATAGTTATTGATAATTACAAAAATGCCACCTTGTTTTTTTTTTTACTTTTCCTTCAATTTGTATGTTTAGTATGTTAAGATTATTTGTACAAGAACTTTCCCCCAAATATATAATACAATAGCAATATATAAAGTCTACTTAACTTTATTTAATCTATAGAAAAAGAAAATTGGGGTGATTTATTAGAATTGTAAAGTTTAAAAGAAATCCAACTTTCAAACGAAAAATAGTGGAAGACTGGAAGTAGTGTTAAATCAACATAATTACAATTTTTTGGTTGAAAGATCTTTAACCAATCATTATACAAAATACACGTGTGATTATTATTTGACGTGGAGTTTGTAAGCGTTACTTTGATAAATATAAATCATTTCAATTGGCTCGTGCAATGAACGTAATAATTACATTTATATGCTTCTTCTTATGACATTATTCATCCTTAAAAATTATTTGGCAAAACCTCTGTAAACTGATGAAATTTTCATGTAGTTGAGTTTATATCAAGATTGGACGCAACAGTTATACAAATTGGGTTTAAAACAATTTTTGGATTACTCGACTTTAAAAATAAAAAAACTTGCATCGCTTGTTTTTTCTTTCACTAAGACTATCTCCAATGAGTCCTTGGAGAACAAGCCTTTAGAGGCCCTTAGAAATCATTACTATTGGAGCTCATACATCTCAATAAGCTCTTAGGTTGGATGCCATTACACAAGGGCATGGCTTTGCCTCGGTTCATGTGATATGATGGGTCCAAAGTGAAAAAAGAAAAGTTTTATTTAAATATTGTGTGTAATGAGTAGGTGATGAGGTGAAAATTAAGAAGGGTAAGGATATTTATAGCGATGAAAATGAAAGTGAGGCTTTTAAGGATTTGTAAGGATGTTATATGACAGCTAAGGGGAGTGGGGGTGGGCAAAATTTCATCACTCACAATATCCAATCAAGTTCCGCCATGTCATCAACCATTATTCCATCACTCACAACATTTTTTTAGTGGCAATGGCCATCACTCACAACACCCAACAATAAACCCTCACACCCCATCACATCCATTTATCACTCACAAGCCATAACGCGTGAATTCTTTCACGGACATCATTCCATCACTCGTGGAATTAGTTGGTGGCGATGGTGTTTTGTATCCATTACTCGTGAAGAATGTTCCATCACGTACAAAATTTCTTCCACCCCCAGTCCTCTAAGGATGACTAAGGACACACTTTAGCATCGGAGATAGTCTAAAAATTATCTACGCTTTTAGGAGGGCTTGACAGGTGATCAGAGTTGGGTATAATATTATGCATGCATATGTGTAGGATTAGAGATGTTACATGTTCTTTATTTTTAATCGTCATGTCATAAAGTATAGTCACATTATTAATACATCACCATACCATTTCATTTCACTTTTTTTTTTCTACAGCACCTTGTATTGGATTCGAGGTTTTATCTATCTTCACCAATTAAAATAATATTCAAATCATATAAATTTATACTTTAAAAAAAAAAGAAAGCTTAAGTACAATTTGCCACCCTGTGATTTGGTCCAAATTGCATAATGACATCCTACTTTTCACTTTTTGCGTAATGGCACCCTGTGGTGGACATTTCATCACACTTTACAACCCTGTGATTTGGTTTAGATTGCAGTTTGCCACCCTGTGGTTGGGACCAGAAATTAACGTTTTAGGTGCATAGTGTGATGAAATGTCCACAACAGGGTGTCATTGCGCAAAAAGTGAAAGGTAGGGTATTATTATGCAATCTGGACCAAACTATAGGATGATAAATTGCACTTAACTAAAAAAGAAAATAAGTTAGTGGGGCACATGGCAGGTTTTTATTAGTGGTGTTCAAGATCGGATTATCCGGTTTTTGGATATCCAAAAATTTCGGATAGTGAATATTGATATCCGAATCCGTATTCGGATAGTGAATCGGATACGGATATCCGAATTTATAAAAAAAAATCAAAAAATCCGTTTCGTGTATAGATTAAAACTAAATTTATATTCGGTTTTTCAAATTTCCAACATTGAAAACTAAAAATAATCATAAATTCACACGAATACAATTATTTACTACCCTTTTACTAATTTTTACAATACTTTAAACTAAATATAATGCTCATATACTATATATATATTTATAAAAAAAACAATTAGTTTTCGGATATCGGATAATCGGATTATCCAAAATTTTTGAAATTCATATCCGAATCCGAAAATTCGGATTATCCGGTTTTCGGATATCCGAAATTTCGGATACGGATTTTCGGATATTTCGGATTCGATTTCAGATTCGGATTTTGTTGAACACCCCTAGTTTTTATCGGCTTTCACAACTAATTCCCACCCCTATCTTTCATCACTCTCCCCTTCCCTCGGTTACCAGGCTGACGCCTCCCTCTCCAACACCCCCTTTCACCACCAGGTAACGCCCCTGGTGGTCGGTGACGTGGCCGGACCATCATCCGGTAACGCAGAGCCTTACTATAGTAATTTATATGAACGTTATTTTAGTTATATACTAGGAAATATAATGTTTTATGGGAATTGTACTTTTTATAATTATAATTAAATGAAACATACTGATTTATTTTATGAATAGAACGAAATTATGCACAATTCACATTTTTTATTAAAAAAGGGGGGCCTGTATTTGTCCATGATAGATACAAATCCATGACTCGAAAAATAATGAACTTACATCCCTTGTTTTTCTTTCATTAAGATGTATTTAGGTTTTCGGAAATATGTTTGCTAACACTAATAATAAATGCCATGTATATGTAGAGTACGATATATATATATATATATAGAAAGTATATCGTACATTACGGCTTAACGTACTTCACGTACAACAACGTGCGTGATTAGTTCTATAACATGTGTGATTAATGTTTTCAATATGCGTGATTATTGTGTTTCAACATGCGTGATTTTGGATTTTTGAATTATAACGTGCGTGATTTTAAAATGAACGTGCGTAATTACCTGTCGTACGTGATGTACGTTAAGCCGTAATGTACGTTAACCTTCCTCTCTCTCTCTCTCTCTCTCTATATATATATATATATATACACGTAAGGCCGGATATAGAGTGTAACAAGGAGTAACCCTCGTTGTTAGTGACGCTCCAACGATAGTGTAAATTTTGAAAAAGTTTAATGTTTTAAGGTGCTAAAAGATGTCATGTAAAATTGTAAATATCTACATGAAAAAGACCACTATGCATCTTCAGTTCTAAAAGATGTAAGTTGATATATGATAATATGAATGTAAATTACAACAGTAAAAACTAAAATATACTGAATGAAAAGAAATTATATACTGAAATATAAATATCAGAATATGCATATATAAAAAAAAACCTAAAATATACATACACATGTACATGTAGTGTGCAACAAGTATACTTATCAACAATACTCAGTAAATCTTATCAACGACAAAACTAAGGTAGGGTCCGAGAAGGGTACGTAGGATGTAGGCAGCCTTATCTCTACTCCGTAGGAATAATGATGTTGCTTCCAATGAGACCCCGGCTCGATATTAATTTTGCATCAAGCCTTGGATCTAAGGCTCATAACACTTAGTGATCGGGACAAACCAATTGGTGCATATCGGCTATCAACGTTATCACATGATGTATGGTCAGTCGTCTATCGTTTTTAGCGTTATTTTCACAAAATTAGTAAAATAACGTTAAAATTAGTGAAATTTCATTTTTATCCCCAAATGCTCACACATATTTACATTATATACGCATACCAAATATATACATTATATGCTCCAAACACTTTTTTTTTTTGGAAGGTGACTTTCTATGTACAGGACCTATTGGTCACCGGGTTCATGTCGAAGACATTCCCCCGTCAGCCCCGCTCTTCCGCACGCGATATTCGATCGGGCCCCGGCCGTTGTGCAAGCTGACTTCCGCCCGGAAACCATACTGCCCCCACACGAGAGACTCGCTGGGGTAACAGCTGGGTAAAACCGGGTTGCCCTCAAGACCGCACCATGCCTCGGTAGGATACGATCCATCATTGGGACGTCCCACCCCCCGTATGCAACACCCGGGAGTCGAACCGGCGACCTCCAAGGAGGAAGCCGGCCGAACCCAAACCACATGGGAATATGCTCCAAACACTTAGCACCCAGTATACTAATATAATTATTAAACATAAACAATATATTCAGGTCCGACCCTGGAGGTGGGCAGGGAGGACCACCGGACAGGGCCCGTGATTTCATAGGGCACGTAATTTAAAAAAAATCTTATGTTATATATGTAAAAAAAATTAATAGGGTATAGCCAAACAAATACTAACATAACATAGGCCCACTTACAAAAAAAATCACACGATTTAGATTAGTTTTGGAATTAGGTTAGTGAGCCCAATACCCAAATGATTTTAAAAACTAATAAAAAACAATTAGTCCATGTTCGGCGGCAACTAGTGCCCTGTGGATATTGAAACGTCGTATAACAGGAGAGTAGGAGACAAACTTGGTTCGACGAAGACTAAATTATTTAGGCGATTAGTTGTTGTCGAATTCATGCCGTTATTAGTTATTAATCATTATGTTCCTTTTTGTCGAATTCAGACCCTTGTTTAGGCGATTAGTTATTGTCGAAGTCATGCCCTTTTTTCTGTTGTGTTGAAGACTAAATTGTTGGTAATACATACAAAAACGATTGTCAAATTCAGGCCCGCATTCTATATTTTTTTTGTCGAATTCAGGTATGATTTAAACTGTGAAGAGTTGATTCACCAATTTTTTTTGAAAGGAAAAAAAAATTGGTGAATCAACTCTTCACAGTTTAAATCATACCTAAATTCGACAAAAAAAAGTTGATTCACCAATTTGCTATCAAGAAGGCAAGGAAGGCTTCACGAATCATTGATTAGTTATTAGCTTATTAGTTTTTACGGTATGCCACTCATTCAAATACTATATTTTGTATTTTGTTAATTGAATTGTTTATCGAATGCTATATTTTTGTCAACAGTTCACAGTTGTATGAAAAACTAGTTTAAATTATTTATTTCGTTAAGGCCAGAGGGCACGTTTTTCGAGCTCGAACAGGGTACAAGAATTCTCGGGGCCGACCCTGAATTTATTCATAAATTTAACCATATTAACACAGTTAGAGCATCCTCAATAAAGGGTGTTTTTTGATGTTTTTATTGTGCCTAGATGACATTGCCCCACCAATCACACATATTCTCCCCCTTGTCACATAATATCATCCAAAAACAAAACTCTCTCTCCTCTCTCCTCATTCCCTCTCACACCACCTTTTTCTCTCATCAAAAACATGTTTTTCCTACATACACCAACACACCTTCTCTCCTCCACCTCACACCCTCTCTCATCCACCTGACTTTTCTCTCTCCTTAAAAACATCAACATACATCCTATCGTGATGCTCTTGGGTGTTACGTGCATCACTTTTTATATATATTTTATTGATTATGTCATTTAACTTGTTAGGTAAGATATGATGATTTTGTATTTGTCAACACCGGCCGCATTCTGCCTCCTTAAAAGTCTTCCTATTCATACATGATCATATATAAATCGCGTCCTTTTAATTAGTTCAGAAACCAACTTCATTATTATTCTGTATCTATATATACACACACACACACACGAACGTACAATGATGAAAGTTGGTGGTGGCGGTGGGGGGCGGTGGAGGAAGAGGTCGTCGGCACCTTTTGAGGATTGAAACTTATAAGTCGTGTAATAAGTGTCAGACATGTTTAGCTTCACAGGGAAGTCATCTTAAGTTCTTGCTTTTTGAATTTTCCCATCTTTTCATTCTTTCAATCTCTACTAAGTCTTCGAATGCTTTCAATTTATTCCAAAAATGAAATAAAATATAACATCTAATATTGTGAAAAATTGTTAATCTTTAAGTTTGGTTCTTCTTCGTCTTCTTGGAGATATCATATATGTGCATGCTTTAATTCAGTTTGGTCTTTTGTTGTTTAAGTTGTTGGTGTTTTGGTTTTCTTGAATTTAAAGTTAACACCAAATTTTCCATATTCAAAAACAAATAATCCTCATTAATTCCTCAATTATTTAACTCTTAGGATTAAGCATACACGAACACCAACACAAGACGCGAAAGCAATAAACGAACGCAAAATTTACATGGTTAATTCGGTATAAACTGACTTACGGTCACGGGTGATAACTAGGTTATTCTTTATTGAGGCGATGATCAAACTAAAATTTACATGGTTAATTCGGTATAAACTGACTTACGTTCACGGGTGATAACTAGGTTATTCTTTATTGAGGAGATGATCAAACTACAAATACATAGATTATATTTAAAGAGACTAATTAGGGTTTAGCAAATTTGCTCCATGTAGGAAGGGTGCACATGGCCTATGAACCCAACATCAAGATACTTAGACAATACACATGTAATATGTATACGTACATGTGTCAATATATAGCAATAGATAAACATGTGTATTCTTAATTTTTTTTAAGTGGCTTTCTAAGAAAAATACTATGAAGGGAATAAAATATTAGGGCATAGCCTCCGTCTAGAATAACATGTTTCCAAAAATATGTTTCGGAAAACCAAAGAATCAAGAAGCTAGACATAAGGTCCCAACTACTATACAAAAACTCCACCCAATTTCAACTATATTAAACCAAACGGTTCTATGTGCATTCACACATACACAAAAACGGTTCTAATGAAAAACGTAAGACATTACATCTTTCAACCAACGCATGGATTGTGGATTTTGCATGCTTATATTTCGATGATTGTTTAGAATTAGGATGTTATCTAGTTGCGTTTGTACTTCATGTCGAAAGGGATATTGAAACGTATATGATCCATGACATGGTTAAGATAAAAATAAACATACAACAAAATAGATTGATAGTAGAGATTAACTTCACATGTTCTATTTTTAAACAACGAACACACACAACCCTAAAAACTCCTAAAATACATATTGCTGGCTATTGGGACTCAAAACACTTTGTGCCACTAGACTAAGAGGCCTTTGGCATTAACTTAACATGTTTCTAGTAGTAGCACGAGTGTCTATGTATCATCACAAAACTTGTTTCAGCACAAAATCAAATGTTTCTTGTTTTGAGAAATTGTCATAAACATTCTAGGCATATTCATTACACACACATTTACTATCATATTGCGACATGCATGGGATACATATGTCTTATTTTCAATGACAAAAAATAATCACATAAATCAACAAAAAGGTAGTGATAAAAGCTCCATACATTATAAGCTTGAAATAGCAAAAAAACACCAAGTCAAAGGGAAACTTGCAAAATTCTCATCTTCTTTAGGTCTAATCATATCCACCTCCACCAATGAATCTCAATATGATCATATATTCAACTATGGATTCGATCATCATTGATTTGTTGGATCAAAATCTTGCCAATACTGTGAAGGGCCAACACTCGATGAACTACCCATATCCATGGAAGATGATGTAGGGCAATTCACAACGTTTGTATCCGATGTAGACATCCCATGATCATTAGCACCACAAAGAAACTGCGTGTAATCTAGAATATTAGGGTAGGAGCTTTGAGATGGAGGTCGAAGATGAGAATTTGGTACAGAACGATGTGGAATTTGCAATTGTGGACGAGTGATGAAATGGCTTAAATCGTGTCTTCCTTGAACTCTTTCAGGGAAATTGAGCTTTGCTTTACTTCCTTTAAACCGAAGGGCCGCTTCATCATATGCAAGTGCTGCTGCTTCGGCTGTCTCGAATGTCCCAAGCCACACCCGTGCTGCCTTTTGTGGATCCCGGATTTCTGCAGCCCATTTTCCCCATGGTCTCTGCCTCACTCCTCTATAGTGTCTTCTCCTTGGGTTCACTTTATTACACAATCAAATTATAGGGTTAAGTAAGACATAAAGTCACCACTTTCAAACAAAAATATTTTATCCAACTTGGCTAATAACTTTTGAGCCTAAATCACCACTACAATAAATATGTAATCTTTAGAGACTATGCAAAATTTGTGAAAATAACAAATTTGGTCATAGTTATAGTTTATAGAAGTTATAAGTTAGTAAGTGTTGGATGGTAGTAAATTTAAATTGCATTCTCATAAATACATGGAAAATTTTCAATCTTTACTTACCATTTGGAGATTATAAACTTGAAGATCTAATGGATATTTTGATTCAAAAATTGAGATTTAAACATTCAATCAACCCTTATAGTGTGGAGTTTAACTGGATCATATCTCTATATTTTTTTAAGTATGAATATTAGCAGAAGCATTTTTATCTTATTTGGTTCCCTCAATTCTCATACAACAGCTATTTAAGTTTTCAAAGATGATCAAAACGCATTGTCATACGAGTGAATCAAGGTTATCTTTTAAGTAACAATGAAGTTATATATATAGTGGTTCTATATATAGAACCCTAATCCATTAATTTGGTCCATCTCTTGGCTTAAAACCCTAATGGCAAGCTACATTAACATCACAAAGTGTAACATAATAATGGCTAGCTAATTAAAACTAGCCCAAATGCTTAAATCAATCTTAATATTCCCATCTCCTCGTTAAGATTTAATGTCCAAAATTGTCAAAAATAATTAAGATGAATTAGGGTTTATACAACTATATATGAATGGAAGAATATATTTACCCAGCTGCTCTTGAGTGTGAGGAGGTTGGTTAGGGGTAGCAGAAGTGGAGAAGGGGTTATCACTGCCACCACCGGAGATGGTGGTGGTTCCGATGACCTGAGAAAGAGCAGAGACGATGGCGGACATATCTTGTTGAGATCGAGGGGAGTAAACTGGGTACATTTCTTCTTCTTCTTCTTCTTCTTCGTGATCTTGTTGGAATTCTTGTGGTGTGTCATCATCGGCCGGAAGGGCCCTCTTACCATGTCGCCGGTGATCCACCTTGACCTTTGTAGAGAGAGAGAGAGAGAGAGAGAGAGAGAGAGAGAGAGTTTAGAAGTTTTCAAGGAGTGTTGGGAGAAAATGGGTGGGGAACATGCTAATCTATGTGTGTGTCTATCTATATATATATATGAGAGAGAGACAGAGAGATGTAAACGTAGGGTTTGGACAAGAGTTTAATTATTTAATTAAATTGAACATGTTTTTGTTAATTAGTTTCAGTGTGTTAAAAACCGGTAAATACCGACCGGTTATACCGGTATTACCGTTTTCAGATGTAAATCCGGTACGAAACATCCCGGTAAATAAGTGAAACGGCATAAGGTTTGTACCGGCGGTAAAATCCGGTATACCGGTTTGAAACGTAATACCGGTACCGGCCCAATGTTATTTTAGTTTGGGTTGTTACTTATTTTTATTATATATGTTACTTATCTTACGTAATTTTTATATATTATAATTATTCGTAACTAAAACTTCTTATTTAATATTGTATGAAACGAAAATAGTTATCCTCTAGTTGATGAAGATAGCGATAATAGTGAATTTCATCTTTTATGTGATCATGAACTTGATGTATTAACACTCAAATGGTTTAAACGAATATGAATGATCACATTTGTTGGAAAATTGAATGATTTTCAATTATTTTTTGGATTATTTTTTATTATGGATTAGCTTTTGGATTACCTTTTAATATGTAATCATGTATTTTTGGATTAACTTTTGAGTTGATGTTGTAATTTATGAAATTATAGAGTTAACTAGTCAACCCGGTTGAACCGCTCGATATAACCTGGTTCAACCGGTTGAACCATTTTTTAGATTAATCTGGTTTAATTTAAAAACCGGTTTTTAAAACATTGATTAGTTTAATATGTTATGATAAAAGAAAAGGAGGAATTGGATAATAGTTTTATTTTTGTGTTCCCGATTGAAAGAGGACATGATTTATTCTTTGTTAGTAAACTAGGGAGAAATAAAAGAAAACTATTTTAAATTGAATAATATATCGGAGTTTAAAAAAGCTTTTCTTTTTAGATCATCTACTTCACTCACCTAATTCGTCGGTGAAACTATCACGGCAAGAGTCGTAACTTTCTACCGACAATTCGTTGGTGATTAGTAACATCTAATTACTCGTACCAAGAATATTGTCTGTTAGGTCCACGAGGAGCTCGCAGATTTGTTTTTAATTGCTCAGGTAGAGGCATTCCATGAGTTCATACCTAGTACTACTCCCACCTCGATCAACACGTATGTTTAACCATGTCGTTATTCTCTCATCCACAACATTCCTTATAAACCCAACATCTTCCTTGTCTACACCCGATGTGAGATCTTCCTGTGCCGTTACAATCAACCCCCCCCCCCCCCCCCCAAACCCGTTATGGGCTCACCGGCATCGATGAGGTTCGCCCACCCGTCCCGAACAGGACTGGAGTGGCTTATATGCTATAACACCCGAGCTCTCATACCAACAATATTATTCGCTTGACCACGAGGAGACTTTCCATCCTAGTTTTACTCCCACCTTAGTACGCTTAACTGTGCAATTCTCATCTCATCCACAAACAATGCGCACAAAATGCGATGGTTATATTTGAGGTCTAATATTCCTTATGAATTCAACATCTCTCTTGCTCACAGTTAATGTAGGATTTGTCTAACAATGCGCACAAAATGCGATATGGTGATATTTGAGGTCTAATATTCCTTATGAATTCAACATCTCTCTTGCTCACAACTGATGTAGGATTTGCCTATGGTGTTATATAATCACTCGGTAGTATAAGTCAAAAATCAGATTACCCACGCCGTGGTTTTTGATGGAGTATCATCAAGCTAATGTAGGATTTGCCTAGGGTGTTTCATTTAAAAACTTTAAAATTAAAAGTTAATTGTAAAAAACATATGGATTGTTGAAAGCAATCCTAAAAAAAAAATTAGGTAACTTCACACAATTGTAATCAAGTTTTTCAAATTTTTCATTAAAGTTATTCAAACTTTCTTTTTTTATATGAAGTCACTCCATTAAATATATATATATATATATATATATGGTGAGGTTCCTGTAAAAAGGACATTTTTCGTGAGAAGTGTGAGAAGGCATAGAATTTGACATGTAGGCATCATGTTTTGAACTTAGGCATGATGTTTTGTGTTGTTTTAGTAAAAAAAACACCAAATATAACAATTTAAAACACAATGCAACGTATTATGGGCGTGAAATTGAAAACACACTACTTAACACTTAAAACACACCACTTAACGTTCTTGGCATGGTGTTTTAAGTTTTAACCCTAGAATTCATTGCATTGTGTTTTAAATTGTTATGTTTGGTGTTTTTCTTGCCAAAACAACTCAAAACATTATGCCTAAGTCCAAAACAAGATGTCTACATATGAATCTTTATGCCTTCTCACACTTCTCACGAAAAGTGTCATTTTTACAGGATCCTAAGACTATATATATATATATATATATATATTGTTAGTGATGGCCGATGAATAGTAATTTTAATTTTATAATAATTCATAGCTTTTTATTATTTTTTTATTTTTAATAACATACTTTTAATTTTTTTCCTTTTTTAAAACCATATATTTCCCATACCATTTTTTAATAATTCTTTTTCTTTTTTTAGAACATATATTATCGATTAATTTGATACTTCTTTAATAATTTACGTTTATAACTTTTTCTAAAAACTTAAGTACGTAGTTATGCTTGATATTTTCCCGGACATTCCGTTATAAGTTTTGTTGAAAACAAAATTCTACTTATAATAAAGTACTTATTTGGTATCATAAAACAGTACGATGATAAACTAAACCGTTCTAGTGGTTTGACTTTCTAAACAACTTGTTTTATTTTTAAATCACGTTTGTTTTACATTATCATTTGCTCGGTTTCGCCGCAACGCGCGACGACAAAAAAACTAGTTTTTATTAATAGTAACCAAGACTCAAGATGCATCGTATATGTTTATTTGTCTCAGTAAAATTTTTTTAAAGAAACATTTATAATAAAAAAATCACAAGATTGAAAAATCTAATGAAAGCTAAATGAAATTAGAGAAAAAAAAAAACCCTTCGAGTGATCTAAGTTGAACACTTGATAAACTTATTACTATTAGGAGAGGATTTCCTAAAATATTTAACTGTCGCAAATTTGGTTTACAATGAACATTTTTGTGAGCGTCGCTTTCAGTGGCAAATACTCAGTTTTAAGGGTTTGTTCTATAACTTTTAATTTCTTTCTTTAGAAAAAAGGTTAGGAAGTTAAGATACAAAAACGTTAGTTCGATCTTAAGTACAATGTTAGGCCAAACATTCTGATTAACGAAGTTATACATATAACGTTAGCGGCGCGACGACATATATCACCGCTATTGCTAGCTTTCTTTGTAGTGAACCACGCACCAACAATATGTATACCCATCTTAGTATTTTCTTTACTTGTTGATTAAATCGGTTGAATTTTTGTTTGATAAAAGAACATATCTCAAATCAAACTTTTGGAAATTAAAGCTTTGACCTTTGAATTTGAGTACTCATAGAACAATTCAATGTCTAAACTTTCAATTCTCTGATTTAAAACTAATGTAACTAAACAATTCAATGGTTAAACTTTCAATTCTTATTTTTAAAACTAATTTAACTAATGTACAAGGTTGCTTTACCTTTAATTAATTTATTTTCGTATTCTTTTCTAACTGGCGCTTTTCTAAAAACATATTTTATTTAAAACTAATATTTGAACTGGGGCGTTGCCCCGGGGTTCTTTTGTATTCTCTATGGAAATTTTATTTGCTTAGATTACGTACCCGGTTTGTCAAGGCTACAAAGTAGGTTGCAAGCAGTAAATGCTTCACTTACCATCCTTTCCACATCATCTAGCTGGAAAAGGATTTGTCAAACAAAATGAGAATGGATCACTTTGTAAATCCGCATTTAAGATTTCAACTTCGAACACACACTTATTATTATTTTGAAATACCTTAGCAAAACATCATCTTGAAGTTCCATTATCAAAAGGCAGTCCGCATTCCACCAAATTATACAGATCTAGGACATTTAACTTGAAGTAGAATATCATTCCACACGAAAAAGGGCAATTACAAAGCAATGGCAAGTAGAATATCATTTAACTTTAACTTTAGTTTATAGAAATTAAAAAACAGAGAATGGAAAAAAATAAAAGATTTAATGTGATAGCAAGTAAGTGAGTGATATTTATTAAAACTATAATAATTAAAATAAAAGAAACTTAGTTATAAAATTACACATTGATTTAGAACTTGAGACGTTTGGGTCAAAACACACATGGGTTCGCCATCTATCTATCTATCTATCTATCTATCTATCTATCTATCTATCTATCACCTGTATAACATGATATAACACCACAAAACTACTTTAACACTTTTCCACCTCAGGCCACCACTCTCCCTATAACTTCCGATATTACCATTAAGTCGTTAACTACCTTAACCACCATGAACAACCAATACTTGGGCAGCCACCACTGATTGACATACATTGTCCCTTAAACACAACATTTTGTTTTGTATCAACTATAATAATGTTCCTATAGCCTGAACTACAACAATCATGGCTAGCTAACAAAATAAGTATGGACGGGCACACCTAAAAGAGCTACAATCAGCAGCATCTCGAGACGACTTAAAAGCTTTCTTCTTAGTAAGACTGTGTGTCCACAAGCACGCCTCAAAACCTGAGGCGTTTTCCGGATCCCCTCACACCTCAGGCGCACAGTTTTTAAAACCAAGTTATCTTGTATCTATTTTTTTCTTTAGCAGATATCACGATTTTTGGAACCAAGCCATTTTGTATCTAATTTTTCATTAGCAAATATCACGAACCTATCGACGGTTTCAAGAACAGCTTTGGTCATGGCTCCAACCAAAGCAACACTAACATCTTAAATCAGTCCAATTGATGTACTGTTCATAAGAACCTACGAAAATTGTTACATATGATCATTCAGAGCATTAATATACAATATATCCTTTCCAAATTTTTTATATACAAAATATCCTTTCCAGATTTTTGAGTTTGACGTCAAATTTAGAATGATACGATCTTCTAGAGAGTAATGCCTTGGCCTTTGAGAGTTAAAATTTTCTTCTCGATCAGATCTCTTTAGAAATATACCAGCCTTTTTTTTCAACAACAATGTGCTAGTGAGTGGTGATAATGAATGGTAGTGCTATTCTACCGGTATATATAGTAATCAAAAGATAAAACCCAAAATATAAAATCATTATATGCGCAAAAGAATATCGACATGTGTTTTATATCGATCGTAAACCATAAAAAAGAATACCAATACTGGTATAGATGTTGTTCGGTTGAAATCGGTTAGAGTGTTTACTTTTAATTTTAATAAACCCTATACTTTATAAATTTATTATTATTATTATTGTTATTATTATTATTATTATTATTATTATTATTATTATTATTATTATTATTAGTTCAAACTCGATTGAGCTGCGAGTTAACATGTCACAAGTGTTTGTGTGGTTCAACGTCTTTACGTCTAAGTTTTGTTTGATTTAACGGTATCGTCGCAACGTACTTCACTTTTTTACATAAGATTTCGGATTTGTCAACGTCTTTGTTATAACACGTGGAAATATTTTTTTTGTTTTACATTTTGGTATTAATTTTCAGTTCAACGTTTTTACATCTATTTTTGTTTGATTTAACTGTCTCGCCGCAACGCACGGGTCCTAAATACTAGTTGTTGATGATTAGAAAATAACATTCAGAAAAGAAACACAATTTTTCACAAAAAAAAAGAATTATGGTAAATAAAATCTTGGCCAAAAATGAAGTTTAAAATCAACAAATTTGTCAATGTCAAAGATGAATCAAACATGTAAACGCAACATCTCCAGCTTTGTGGTGATGATAAACAAAGTACAAGATACACATTTTTTTCCACAAAGACAAAAATATCTATAAGACTAAAGGGTATGGGTGCCGGCTAGGCCCGGCTAGGACCGGCGCCGGCCCCCCACACCGCCCCCCTGAGGATCGGCTCGGCCCAAACGGCTCCCCACAGCCGGTTTAGACGGGGCCCCACTTGAAGTTTATAGCCGTTGAACGGCTCTTTTATATAAAAAAAAAAAATTCCTTTTTCAATTTAAATACCCTCTATCTCATCCATTTTTATACAATTCTATCATATTCTACTCCCATTCTTCTCCAATTCTCTTCTTTTTTTATAAAAAACACTCCATATTTTTTATACCATTTTCTCTAATCATGCATCCTTTCAACCCAAACAACCCCAACCCAAACAACCCCAACCCGAATAATCACAACCCGAACCAACCTAACTTTTTTTCGACTCCCGCTTACACTCCGAATATGGATCATTCGTGGGGGGCTCCGCAATTTCCTTTTTCGGGTTTCCAACAAACACCCAACGCATTCTCACAAATGTCTCAAGTTCAACAACTCCAACAATACCAAGCACTACAACAAATCATGCAACGCAACTCGGTTGAACAACTCCAATCGCAACCGCCAACTTCCCAACCGGTTCAACTTGACGATGATGATGATGAAGAAATCGTCCCCGAATCGCCACCGCAAGAGCTCAACCGAAAAAAAAACAAGGGGAAGGGGAAGAAGGTTGAAAACGTACCCGAAACCGCGCCAAAAAGAGGTTCGAGAGCAAAGGGGAGACCTTGGACGAAAGTAGAGGAGGAGGCGCTAGCAATGGCGTTTGCTAAGTCCTCTACTTGCCCGATAGTCGGTATGAACCAAAGTTTAAATTTTTAATTTAAATTTTAAAAGTTTTTATTTTTTATTTTTACTAATGCATTATTTTTTAAAATTTAGGAAACAATCAAACGGGTACTAGTTTTTGGAAGAAGTCAACGGCTAGATTTCACGAGCTTATGAAGCATAGCTCGGATCGTGATATAGAAGCCGTCTCGGGCAAGTGGCGTAAAATGAGCAAGATCATCAATAACTTTAACGCAATTTATAACCAAATTTACACCTGTCCTCCTAGCGGGAGTAACGAGGCGGACATTCTTAACCTTGCTATCGCTAAGTGGGACTCTCAAAATTCAAAGCCTTTCCCGCACTTCCGAGCATGGAACGTTGTAAGGAAAGAACAAAAATGGACGTCGTAGGTTGTTTTTTTATTTTTAGGAAATGTAATTTTTTTTTTCGGTAATGTTTTTTTTTTTTTTTAGGAAATGTAATTTTTTTTATGTTATGAAGTGACTTTATTTATGTTGTTTTATGTTGTATTTTTTAACTTTTATAAATTTTTTATTAAGTTAATAAATTAAAAGTTAGAAAATTATAAAATAATGAGGTGGGGTAGCCTCATCCTCCATCCCCCTCAAATATGAAGGAGTCCCATCCCACACGAGCCGGTGATGTGGCGCTGACGTGGCGGCTCATCCCCTCCAAGCCCATCCTCTCCATACCCTTTAGTCTAAAAAATTGCGTTAGTCCAAAAATTCTTTATAGGGTGGGTTTCTCAATAATTTTTTTTTAATTGATCCTATATACATACACCCGAAGAATCAAGATATATATTGTCCTTTTATTATATTTTTAATCATGACAAGAAACTAAAGTGAAAAAAGCCAAAGAGTAGGATGATTGATACATTGAATCAAGTTGAATTTGGCACACTGAATAAAATTTGAATATTTTTTTATGTTAATTTTATGACTTTATTTCATAACACCACCTAGTATTTTTCACCTTTTTATGCATGTTTTGCGAAACAAAATGCTTTTAAGGCTCCTTAATTTCACACTATAAAGTGGTGTAGGGATCCACATAAGGGTATACGGGGCACCAGCGGGGAGTGGCTTCGGTGACCCAATTCCCCCAGCGGGAACACCGCCGCCATCCCTGCGGTGAGTGAATTCGGGGAGGGGGGTCGGGGAGAGTTCACCGCACAAGGTTTGCACAATGATTGATGGTATACGTTGCGCAACGGTCACTTTTAAAAAAAAAAAAAATTCAATTTTAACAATATAAATAACCAACTTAATCTAATTTTTTACCACACCCATTCTCAAACTCACTCTAAAAATCTATCAAATTCAACACAAAGCCAAACCAATCTTTAAAAAAAATGGATTCCAAGTTCCCATTTTTTTCTCCCCTACCCGACTTTCCCGACGATGAAGATTCATCGTCAAGCGATAGTAGTTTAATTTTCTTCCAAAATCTCATCCAACAAGCGGAGCTACTAGACACGGCATCGTCTAGTAAAAAAAAATTGTCCGTCGAGATCGTGTGGGAGGCCACGAAACACTCATGGCCGATTATTTTGTCGAAAATCCAAAATTTAATGCCGATATTTTTCGTCAGAGGTTTCGTATGTCCAAGTCTTTGTTCCTAAAAATTGTTAGTGACGTTAGCGAATAACGAGTGGTTTCAAGAGGGCTTGGACGGGAGAATGAAGAAAAGTTTCACGCCGTTGCAAAAGGTTACTTCTGCGATTAAACAACTTGCAACCGGTAACCCACCAGACGAAAACGACGAGTATTTAAATATGGCTGAAAGGACATCTCGTGAGTGCCTTGAATATTTCTGCAAGACGGTCTGTACAATGTATGCCGGTGAATTCTTACGTAGACCAACGAGCCACGACGTTGCGCTATTGTATCAGGCTCATGAGGAGAGACATCACCTACCTGGTATGTTGGGTAGTCTGGATTGTACACACTTCGTCTGGAGAATATGCCCCACATAATTGCGTGGACAATATATGAGAGGCGATCATCAATACCCGACAGTTATGTTAGAGGCGGTGGCGTCTCAAGATTTGTGGGTTTGGCATGCTTTTTGTGGCCCGGCGGGTTCACAAAACGACATCAACGTGCTCCAACAATCTCCGTTATTTCTTACTCAACGAAACGGAACGGCACCAAATTGTCCATTTCAAGTGAACGACCACTTATAAATTTTTTTAATTTATAAACATGCATAATTACAACAAATAAAAAAAATAAAAAAGCAAGTCCCCTAAGAGAGGAGTGCCGCCATCAAATTGGGGTGTGAGGGGAGTTTAAGAGAGGAGTTGACGTGGCATAACCTGATTGGGTGTGCGTAAGAGAGGAGACTCCCCTAAGAGGGGAGTGCCCCTCTCACCAATAGATGATGTTATAGGTACTTTTCGTAAATACTTTTTATTGATTGGCTGAAGAACATAGTTCCAAGTTTTAAAAGGTTAATCAGTTTGTGAGGAATAAGGGTTCTCCACCGCATACATATGAGTGCCGTCAGATCTATTGTTATATTATATACAGTTAGCTACTTCTTTACATTCTAAGTGTATAAAATATATGTTAAGAGATTTATAAAATACTTAAAAACGAATCTAACATAATGGAATGATACTTGTAAAGAAAAGGAAAGAAGGAGATTTAGTGGGGTCGTCAAAAGTGTTGTATAGTTGAACATGTCTTTGTTGCGACATTTTAGCGACGAAACATTTGTTTTTTAGGTGAAGTTTTATGATCATGTTGTCTGTGAAACTTGAACCCAAAATCGCGTTGTTTGGCAACCTCTATGCCAGTAATTGTTGAGTCATTAAGAGGTTTGACTAAGTAAGAGACTCTGAACCAGTAAGAGAGCTAACTTGGTTCGCCTTGATTGGTTGGTGGTAGGGTGGTGGTGGTGGGTCAAGAAGGTGGTGCGTGGCTGAGGGTTATGAATACAGGTGAATGGATAAAGAAGCTTACTGACTAATTCAGAGATATCCTGTCAGTAAACCAAACACATTTAATATTGACTAATTAAGATATAGTCTTTTAATGGAACCATTAAGAAGGTATCAATCAACCCTAAGTGATTGTTTAATGTTAGTGACCTATGACCACTAACTTTTGTCAGGAGGTGAAAATGTTCGAAAGTCGGTTATCTATCGCTAAAATCTAATTTTTTTGGTCTAGTTCGGGTCGGGTCACAAATTTAAACCAAAATCAACTAATTAACAAATAAGTTACAAGTTAATATTAAACAGAATATTTTAAAAATAATCAACCAACAAGTTTAAAGCTAGCATTCAAATAATCAAATAAAAAATCCCGCAGCAGAATTGTTTCCCCAATCGGATTTCACTCTTTTCCATCTCTCTTCTCCTCCAATCACCTTCTAACCTCCTCTAAACCCAAACCCAAACCCAAACCCTAATCCTTCCCTATAAAGCCAAGCCTCATCTAAATATTTTCACTTTCCACTCCATATCACTCTCGAACACTCTAAAATCTTCAAAAAATTCTCTAAGTTGGGCAGAAAGTTTCAACTGTTTAAGTGAGCTTTCAACTCACTACCTTCTTCATTTCTTCCTATTTTCTTCGTCCATTCCACTTGGACAACCTCTAGGAATATTTCCACAAGTTTACCATGGTAAACTAATTGGAAAATCACCATATTTGAGGTCTAAAGTTGGATTTAATTTCTGTTTTGTTAAACTTTCAAATCTATTAACACTTTTCAACACCTTTCTTGGATGAACATGAACCAAATCTTGTTCCCAACTAACTTGCATGTTGAGGGGCTTGAGTTGAGGTATCATTCTAGAAAGTTGGAGGTTCAAACACCTCCAAAACAACTAACCTAAGTCACTAAACAACTTCCTAGTCACAAAGTGAACAAGACTACACTAAGGTTATAACAACCCTCGGAAACACTCCTAAAACGCCCTATTATACCCCGAATACACGTAAATGAACCCGTATGACCTTAATTTCTATAAAAATCAAACAAAATAGTAAATATAGGCCGCTCGCGGGCCGCGATCAAATTAGGGGAGAGACTCGCGGGGCGCGAGAACCCCTTGTCTGTCGAAACCCCCTTGTGCCACGTGTCCCACATCATGTCGAAGCTAGAGTGCTGATACAGCAGACCTAAGCACTAGCCTAGGTCTCTCGCGAGCTGCGAGAAAGAGAGAGAGATGAGTGGCGGGGCGCGAGCCAGCCCATTTTCAGCCTATATAAGGAGGACTCCAGCCTCAGTCATTCTCGTTCAATTCTTTTCTCTCTAAAGCCCCTGTTATAGCAATAGAGCAGCTCAGTGTAATACCCCTTAAACACGAAGCTCTGCCTCGTTGTAAGTATTTTAACCCCTGATCACTAATTTGTTACCCTACCCGATTGATCTAGGGCTCCGTAACGCATGTCAAGGCTCTTCCTGGCTCCGTTCATTGGAGTTCTGTCTCGTGTTGTATGGCTAATGTGATTTGGGTTATCTTACTAACACGTGTGCATTGTTTATTTTTTAATAGAAAATAATCAGGAATAGAGGTGCACAAACCGGTTAATTTTAATAACCGGTTTGGTTAACCGGTTATACCGGTTAATTTGACTTTTTGACTTTAACCGGTTAATGCTTTAACCGGTTATTACTTTAACCGGTTATTTTTTTAACTGGTCTGGTTAATTACTTTAACCGGTTCGGTTAATTAACCGGTTATTTTCGGTTATTAACAGGTTTTTTTGCATTTTTTTTGCATTTTTTTTGAATTTTTCGGCTATTTTTTCGGTTAACCAGTCTATCGGTTAAAAAACCGGTTAATAACCGGTTATTATACTAAAAACTTATAACCGGTTACTAACCTACGGTTAAATAACCGGCTGAATCGGTTATTAACCGGTTTCGGTTAATAACCGGTTACGGTTAATTAACCGGTTTTTTTGCCCACCTCTAATCAGGAACACCAACAAGAAGCTATATAACTACCTAAGTATGCAATGTTAGTCATTCTCTTTTTCTACCAAACTATTTTACAAAACCTCAAATATTTTCAATTATACTTACAGTGATTAAGTCTATGTATTCTACAACTGCTGCCGATATGTGGGGTTTTGTATACACTACTAGTAAACACGTTACTATAGGACAACGAGTTAACCAATGAGTAAAATGACCACAGTCATGGAACTGCCAACATGACATATACTGAATGAGTATATTGGTAGATATAAACATTGTAATCGCTCTCAATACTGTAAAGTTATAAAAGCTTGTTTTGATTAAACTGGGATGCACTCGCCAATATTTCTTGCTGATAAAATCTTTTAAAAACACGTTTCAGGTAACTTAATGTGAAGCTAATAGAAGCCAGCTGTGGAGCACTGAAGGCTTAAAGAAGTGGCTATAAATGTCACACCCCAACCGTTGGTGGAAACATCAGAGTGAGACGAAATAGATTGCTCGAGACATCATAACACTAATAATTGTGACAAGTATTTAAATAATAAATTTCATTTTATTTCTAAAGAGTCAATTACAAGGATTTGAAGCAAATACAACAACATGAATAATGAAATACAATACAATAGGAGTACAAAATTTAAAGTGTGTATCTAAGCATCCTACTAGATTCCATGCATCACCAACATCATCGTTAAACCTGCAACATGTTTTAAAAGCATAGTTCAATACAAAGGTATTGGCGAGTACACTAGTTTTAGACTCGTGACATATGTATAAAAAGTATTTTCAATCCAACATAGCAATTTGGTATACAAGGTCAAACTATCATGCAAAACTAAAAGTCAAACCCAAGTGTCCACAAGAATAATATCATCCCTCGATATAGCAATATCGACACCGTAAAGTATGAATAATAGCATCCCTCGATATAGTAATATCGAGACCATAAAGAATATAACTTAACAAAACCCCATCGGGTGGTGTGCTACTCCTATAGCGATATAATTGTTAAGGCGGGTTAACAAGTAGTATGAATTCTAGCATGTACTTAAGCATAACAAAGCATGTATAAGGATTGATTGAATAAAGCATGTTTGTGAATCGTGCATTTTAACAAGTAAAACATGTTGCACCCAAAGTGTATTAAAAGGAAAATGGGTCAAGTGTACTCACAAAATTGCTAAGTCTTCCGATTATCCAAGTGTTGACGAGTGTATGAGATTGGGAGGACGAATGTATAAGGGGTAAAGTTCAAGGTATGTTTAGAGTCGAGATTCGGAATTCAAAAGGAATATGGAAAGTACATATGCAAAAGTAATCATCTAGTCATATAATTCTTGTTTGACACTATGAAACCCCAAGGGTTAGAATGTTTTCATGGGTAAATTACCCACTAGAATCATAACAAGTTATTAGGTCTTAGATGATGTAATCTAATACTTTGACAAATGAACACAAATTCATCATCAAGGTTCGATTATTTGGATAATATATAAGTATTATATAATGTTCATATAGTCATATAGGTCAAGCATGAGGAAGGAGGATGAATCCCCCATTTAGGTACCTCTTTGTTTATTATAGAAGTCATGTAGGAGGTAGGAAGAACAAGTCTTCCATTTAGGTACCTCTAGGTGTTCACCACTACACTTGATGTTATGAACATTCAAGGAGGGTCATGAACATACCATAAGAAATGAATTAAGACAACTAATCTATGAGAAAATCTCAAGCAATGTGTGGATTTTCAAGTAGGATAGCCCAAGCTAATCCTAAATCACACAATCATCAAGCTTTAGGCTTAAACATCACTTGTGGGTTAAACCCTTAAACAAAACAGAAAGTTTGTGAGGTTTACACCTCTAATTTTACATGTCTCAACCTTGTTTTTAAGCCTAACTAACCATAGATGTGGTTATAAGCATAAGGACATAGGATTGAGATGAGATAACTCAAGTTTAAGCAAATTTTAACAAAGTTTGATTTAAAACAGAAACTTGCAGTCAACTTTGAAGCCTTCTAGGCGACGTTCCAGGCCCTGGTTTTCCATGGGAAACCAATAGAAACGTTCCTAAGGTTAATCCAAGTAAGTAGGAAAAAGAATCAAGCAAAAACGTTAAGAAATGAGTGAGTTATGCTCACTTTTGTGTGAAGGTATCAATCTGCTCGAACTTCTCGAATCAGCTGCGATTTGGAGAGAGTTTGAGAGTGTTTTAGTGTTGCGAAAGTGGTAGAGAGGCTGGTTATATGTGGTATTTATAGGGGGAAGGATTAGGGTTAAGTTGGGTTGGCATTTAATACAAGTAGGTGAGAGTTTAAGCAATAAAAAAGAGAAATAATTCAGCAATATATGGCTGAATTGCAAGGGCTGTTTGGCAGCTTTTATATATATATATATATATATTTTTTTTGTTGTTTAAATGATGTAAAATGTATTAATAAGATTTATTTTATGTATGGTTAACATGTCCTATAATGTCTAGTGTGTATTGAACATGTATCAAGGCCTAAAGGTATATTAAACATGAATTAAAGTAAGAGTAAAAAAATATGTTATGCATAAGTATGTGTAACAAACCAATATAACAAGTATGTACGACAAGTGACTTGAGGTATCAAATAAGCGTAAAGAACATGGATTTGCATCTTGCAAAATGTGACCAAATGTTTGTTTAAGAATCACAAACATATGGTAGTTGTTTGCGAGTTAATCTTCGTAAGTATGCATTAAGTATAAACAACATGAATTTCATATAAAAGATCAATTTTTTTACTACAATCGAAGTCTCAGATTTACAATGGCTTGAAATGAATTACGATTACAAAGGAGACGGATTTCCGAAAATAGAAATATACGACAAGTTTTCTAATTAGGGAAAGTGCGAAAAAGCAAGGTGTTACAGTATCCCTCCTTTAGGAAATTTCGTCCCGAAATTTATTCAAGATGAAGACTTTGAAAAAGGCATTTTGGTTAAAAATAATGATTGACTAAAATTGAGATTTTGAAGTTTGAGACGTGTTGGGAAGGATGTATAAAATCGTTGAGGAACGGAGAGATAGGGTTGTGAAAAGAGTTTGTTCAAAATAAGTTTTGAGACATTAATCATAAGTAAAACGTGTATGTGAGTATAGGTTAAGTGGGCTTAAATAAGTTTAAATCATCCAAATGGAGAGGTATTTTAAAAAATGCTACCTAAGAAAGAAAAATTTCATGTAAAATGGTATGCATTTTGATGAAAAGTGTGGTCGCTTCGTAGGTTGTAAGAAAGCTTTAAAAGCAAAAGTATTTTAGGTTTTGAGCGTTTAAACCAATTTATTGTAAACAAGGTTTGTATAAAAACCAAATAATAACTGGGAACAACAGAGGTATGAGAGTGAACGAACGATCTAGTAGGTGAATGCGAGTACAAGAATGGTTTGAAGGTTGGATACAATGTGATAATGAGTGTTGAGAATAAGGTCTCGTCATGGATAATTGGATATAATGCGTTTGTGAGTTGTTAAAGTTTGTATTAGGTCTAAAAGGTCTGCAAAACACCGAATTTCTCATGGGACGTTTTACGAAAGTTTGGTAACATGCTGAAAACACTTATATATAGGAAATACCAGCGGCGTATCCACCATGTTTTGACCACGTTACGTCCGTTTCGTTATTCGCGTCATCTTACGTTCTGTGTCTTACCAAACACAGTAGTACACTCTATGGTCCTCATATGCCTATCACTATAATCTCGTGTGCACCCGTGATTATATTGATCGTCGCATGATCTGCATAGCTTGTACTAGTTGTGTATGAATCAGGGTATACATAACTTGAAAATAATAATGACTACGTATAAGAATGTATATTTATGTTTTAGTATGTATGAGACCAACATAAGCGAATCCCTCGGGTTTCGCTCGCGCACAGGTACGAATGTATGAATTATGAGTATGAATAAAAGTATGAGCATAAGTATAAGTTTAAGTATGAATACGCATGTGAGTAAAAGTATGAACATAAAATGTATGGGTATGAATATGAATATGAGTACAAATATGAGCATAAAACGTATGGGTATGAATATGAATATGAATATGAGTATAAGTATAAGCATAAAACGTATTGTTATGAGTATGAGTATGAGTGCAAGTACGAAAAATAATGATTGCGTATATAGTATTATTTGAAACATAACGAATTTAAGCATATAAAAATGATCAAAAGGTTGAGTATGTAAAAACGAACAGTTTAAGTGAAATTGTCGTGAGATATTGACTAAAAGATATACGATGATATGCACGTATAGTTGTTTGAGCAAAACGTTGAGTTTATCAAATCAAAATAGATTGAATTTGACTTGTAATGTAGAATCTAGTTTGTGGATGTCAAAAGTATGTAAAGCATCTATTGATTATGTGAGATGTACTTTGTAAAAGAACGGAAATGCTACTCTTGTTTTAAAAGAATTTACGTACGTTGAAAATTGTCGGTTCCTATGAAGTTTTCTTGCCCACGTGTTTTGAATTTAAATGACATATTGAGCGGTGTATAAAAAGTTCTTTGTAAATAATAAGTTTGCATCATTTCAAAGGATCTTGCATTAAAATAAGAAATTTAAAATTTGGAAGTTCTCGTGAAAACGTTGATTCTTAAAAGGAATTTTAGCAAAATGAACTTAGGGATTGTTGAAAAGAGCTTTAGCAAAATGATTTGTTGATTTTGAAAAGTGTTTTAATAAAATGATCTTATAATATCTATAAGATCTTACAAGTATGTGAGAAAGTTGGTTTGATTTCGGATTGGGAATAAAAGTCTTTAGTTTGATGATACAATTGTGAGTGTGTCTTAGTGATTAGGTTGAGTATGAAATTTATGGGCAAGAGATTCATTGGACCGATTAAGTTGGTAGGTAGCATTTCGTAAGGTTTTGAAATTCGGGTAATAAAACATTTTAAGGTATGATTGAGAATTTCATGTATGTGATTTACGTGAAATAGATTATGGGATAAGGAATACGTTTAATAAAACAATAAATTATGAAATTTGCATAATTTGGGATTTTGACAAACGATAAACGATTTAGATATAAAAACTTGATCGTGTTTGCATAATAACGTCTTTTTGAAGGAAATTTTTGTTAACGGTCACCTAGGTAAAGGAATCATCCCTAACTTGTTGGTGAGGTCGTTTTAAGAAAAGAAAGGAGCGGAGTTAATCGTCAAGGTAAGGAAATCACTCATATCTTGATGATATGTCTCCATTTGGTGTTACAAAGAATGTAAATAAAATTTGAGTGTCGTTTTGAAATCATCCATGTGTATAACGTATAAATGTATTAGGAGATTTAGTATAATGTGTGTGTGAAGAAATAATCTCGAAAATATATTTGAATTTGAAAGATTGCATCGCATAAGATTGATAATAGAAAAATATAGGTTTGGTTAAACTTGGATGGTTCCTAAATGGAACTTTGACTAACCAAAGTGGTCGAAAAGTCTTTTGAATTTGAGAAACATGCTTTGGCCTAATAGGTGGAATACTCTCGCCGATATGTCGGTTAACGGTATTCACCCTTCCGGTTACTACATGTCCCAAATCAATCGAAAATTCGAGACTTGGCGGGATTTATGAAAAATCAAGGAGTGGAACTAGTCGACAAGGTGCGAGTTTCACCCCTAACTTGACGATTTCGTATCCTAAGTGTGGTTGGTACTCGTCGGGTCAAAAATTTAATTTCGACACTTTGACGAGGGTCCACTAGAATTTGGAAATGGAAATTCTCCATTAAGGTGAGGATCTCACTCCTAACTTGGTGGCGAATTTCGTGTTAAAAAAAAAGAATAGGTGGATTGAGAGTCTTTCACCAAATTGTGGGTTTCACGCCTATTTTGGTGAAGTCGTCTTGTTTATGAAGTACGAATGGTTTTGGGTTTCACGCCTAGTTGTGGTTCAAGAACCAGTTGTTGGTTCAAGATCGGTAAAAATGGGGTCGATTATGAAGGTGATCGCATTTACGACAGCCAATCTCGTGATTATTTTGACCTGATGATGTTGAACAGCTAGTTCTATTTTTTTACTGTTTTGTATTGAAAGTTTTAATCATTTTTAGAGTTATTGATTTTTATTGGTCTAGTTTTGCATATTAAATAAGAAAGTTCTGTACTTTATTCGTTTTGATCGAAGGTATTGTAAATTATTCATTTCTTATTGAAGGTTTTGATTGAATGTATTGTAATGTCTGATGGTGTGGCTGGTGGGTTTATTCATTTCTTGTAGGTTCAAGTTGGTAGTAGCTATCAACCAAGGTAAGTTTCCTTCAGAATCTTGTTCAACCCCCTCTAAATCGCCGTGTTCTACCAATTCGGTTCCCTCAGACATTCCGACCCCCACCAAGGTTCGTCTTTTGTTTCTGTTCTGGTAGTAGGTGGTGGCGGTGGTGGCGGTGGTGCTTGAGAGGGAGAGGAAGATAGGTGAACAAATACTTTTAGTTTTTGTTTTGTATATGTATTTTATATCAATTAATATTAAATTTTACACAATAGTCCCTGAGAAGATGAAAAGACAATAATGCCCTCATGTGCAAGGCACATGACCAGATTTAACCAAAAAATCTAACTGGGTTTGGCTTAAAGGTCATAACGTGTAAGATTTTGAAACATTAAGTACAAAACTTGTCAACTTTTGCGCTAAAGGACAGCGTTTGCAATTTAGTGTAAACATAAAGGACAAAACTTGTAATTTACTCTAATATTAACAAGTATGAGCACATAAAGCATTTCACGAAATAACACGTAAGAGACATTTCAAGAATAGCATATAAAGATGTTTCATAAAAGTAGCATGTGAAAGAAGTATGGTCGAATTTGGTACTTAACTATAGACTAGGTCAAAAGCATGGCAAATTTCCTAATTCCCTACAATTATGGCTCTGATACCAATCTGTCACACCCCAACCGATGGCACAAACATGGGAGTGAGACGAAATAGATTGCTCGAGACATCATAAAACTAATAATTGTGACAAGTATTTAAATAATAAATTTCATTCAATTTCTAAAGAGTCAATTACAAGGATTTGAAGCAAATACAACAACATGAATAATGAAATACAATACAATAGGAGTACAAAATTTAAAGTGTGTATCTAAGCATCCTACTAGATTCCATGCATCACCAACATCATCGTTAAACCTGCAACATGTTTTAAAAGCATAGTTCAGTGCAAAGGTATTGGCGAGTACACTAGTTTTACACTCGTGAAATATGTATAAAAAGTATTTTCAATCCAACATAGCAATTTGGTATACAAGGTCAAACTATCATGCAAAACTAAAAGTCAAACCCAAGTGTCCACAAGAATAATAGCATCCCTCGATATAGCAATATCGAGATCGTAAAGTATGAATAATAGCATCCCTCGATATAGCAATATCGAGACCGTAAAGAATATAACTTAATAAAACCCCGTCGGGTGGTGTGCTGCTCCTATAGCACTATAATTGTTAAGGCGGGTTAACAAGTGGTATGAATTCTAGCATGAACTTAAGCATAACAAAGCATGTATAAGGATTGATTGAATAAAGCATGTTTGTGAATCGTGCATTTTAACAAGTAAAACATGTTACACCCAAAGTGTATTAAAAGGAAAATGGGATAACTGTACTCACAAAATTGCTAAGTATTCCGATTATCCAAGTGTTGATGGGTGTATGAGATTGGGAGGATGAATGTATAAGGGTTAAAGTTCAAGGTGTGTTTAGAGTCGAGATTTGGAATTTAAAAGAAATATGGAAAATACATATGCAAAAGTAATCATCTAGTCATATAATTCTTGTTTGACACTATGAAACCCCAAGGGTTAGAATGCTTTCATGGGTAAATTACCCATTAGAATCATAACAAGTTATTAAGTCTTAGATGATGTAATCTAATACTTTGACAAATGAACACAAATTCATCATCAAGGTTCGATTATTTGGATAATATATAAGTATTATATAATATAGTCATATAGGTCAAGCATGAGGTAGGAGGATGAATCCCCCATTTAAGTACCTGTTTGTTTATCATAGAAGCCATGTAGGAGGTAGGAAGAACAAGTCTTCCATTTAGGTACCTCTAAGTGTTCACCACTACACTTGATGTTAGAACATTCAAGGAGGGTCATGAACATACAATAAGAAAGGAATTAAGACAACTAATCTATGACAAAACATCAAGCAATGTGTGTATTTTCAAGTAGGATAGCCCAAGCTAATCCTAAATCACACAATCATCAAGCTTTAGGCTTGAACATCACTTGTGGGTTAAACCCTTAAACAAAACATAAAGTTTGTGAGGTTTAAACCTCTGATTTTACATGTCTCAACCTTGTTTTTAAAGCTAACTAACCATAGATGTGGTTATAAGCATAAGGACATAGGTTTGAGATGAGATAACTCAAGTTTAAGCAAGTTTTAACAAAGTTTGATTCAAACAGAAAGTTGCAGTCAACTTTGGAGCCTTCTAGGCAACGTTCCAGGCCTCGCTTTTCCATGGAAAACCAGTGGAAACGTTTCTAAGGTTAATCCAAGTAAGTAGGAAAAAGAATCAAGCAAAAACATTAAGAAATGAGTGAGTTATGCTCACTTTTTGTGAAGGTATCAATCTGCTCGAACTTCTGGAATCAACTGCGATATGGAGAGAGTTTGAGAGTGTTTTAGTGTTGCAAAAGTGGTAGGGAGGCTGGTTATAAGTGGTATTTATAGGGGCAAGGATTAGGGTTAAGTTGGGTTGGCATTTAATACAAGTAGGTGAGAGTTTAAGCAATAAAAAAGAGAAATAATTCAACAATATATGGTTGAATTGCAAGGGCTGTTTAGCAGCTTTTATATTTTTTTTTGTTTAAATGATGTAAAATGTATAAATAAGATGTATTTTATATATGGTTAACATGTCCTACAATGTCTAGTGTGTATTGAACATGTATCAAGGCCTAAAGGTATATTAAACATGAATTAAAGTAAGAGTAAAAAAATATGTTATGCATAAGTATGTGTAACAAACCAATATAACAAGTATGTACGACATGTGACTTGAGATATCAAATAAGCGTAAAGAACATGAATTTGCATCTTGCAAAATGTGACCAAATGTTTGTTTAAGAATCTTCGTAAGTATGCATTAAGTATAAACAACATGAATTTCATATAAAAGATCAATTTTTTTTACTACAATCAAAGTCTCGGATTTACAATGGCTTGAAATGAATTATGATTACAAAGGAGACGGATTTCTGAAAGTAGAAATATACGACAAGTTATCTAATTAGGGAAAGTGCGAAAAAGCAGGGCATTACAATAAAAGTTATCTAAATAAAAAGGAGATTGTGTTTTCAATAATTAGGGTTTATCCCTACAAATGTATTATGAATGAAACTTGGGTTTTATCCTATTTATTTATTATAAAAGCTTGATGTTTTGAACCTCTGGGGTTTATTTCCTAACTACGGTCCTGATGTTGTAAATTCCGCTGCCAAATTAATAAACACCGATACCACCCGCTCTGCGTTCTCCTGGCGCCCACTCCCGGGGTAGGGCTCGGGGGCTGCGACAGAAGGTGGTATCAGAGCCTAAACCACTGGTTTAAGCCATTTAGGTGTTCTGTTAATACCTAAATTTTAACCAATTGTGTTAGGAAATAACTTATGTGATTCTGTGTAAATATGTATATTATTATTCTGTGTTATTTGACAATTTGTTAGTTTACAGTATGAGTGAGCAAGGTATTTCTGACGCTTGCCGTCAATTACCTAATTCCCCAAAGGATGAAGGAACCTCACCCCAGCCAACCTCAGGATACACCGCTAATTCTGAGGAAGGAATTTTTATCTTTAAGGCACAATCTGAGGAACCATTCCCCCCTAAAAAGAGAGGCTGGTTTAGTAGATGAGAGCAAGAAAGGAGGAAAAGAACGAAAAAACTCCAACAACAGCGAGCAATAGCAAAAGCAAATAGGGAAATGCATACCCAAACCCAGGAAGCTAGACCATTATGGGAGGAGGGACTTGATAGGCAATTAGATGATTTCCACATGTAAGCAAATATAGCAGCAGACCCTAATCTGAACCAAGTAGCTGAACCACAACTTCTACCCTTATTCCCCAACCAACCAATGGAACTAGAATAGAATCAGGAGGACCAAATCCCAATCCAGCATTTGACCCCAATGAGATCCCTAGAATTCCCTCACCAAACCCTATAGCACATTATACCACACTGAACCCTTTAGACCAATGGTGGAACGATGACAGGGCAATTCAGGATATACTAAACAACCCATACCCTTACGGAGAACCCATACCACGTTACCCTGACCCATTACCAGCACCACTACCACCCACGAGTCAAGAAAATGTGGAGGAACTTTGCAAGTATGGCGAAGAGTTAGTTGAAGAGGGAAATCGAATCCATCAGATAGGAGAAAAACTCGCCTAAAAGTCTGACGAGCGTGAGATACAGTGCTAGACAAGCCAGCACCTATTATAATTATAATATATATATATATATATCTGTGTGTGTGTAATTTGTTTACTTTGAATATATATATATAATTAACTAAAATAGATAAACTAAAATATCTATCGATGCATAATTACTAGTGTGTTTAATTTTCAGTTGTAATTTGTAATCGATGCATATATATAGATATATAAAAAGAGTAAGTCACAATGCTTGACGTTTTTGATCAATCGGCTTGCGTGATTGTTTGTATTAAATCCTATTCTGTGAGGTTAATACTTGATAAATGTTTACAATTCAGATGGACAACGAAGTAAATCAGGAAAACCAGAATAATGATAATAACGGGAACCAAGTGAATAAAAGTGCCATCGAACATATAGTAGCACAAGGAATTATAGACGCTATGCCATATATTATCAAGACTATTAAGGAAGCAGAAAATAATAATTATGTAATTGGAAGTAAACGTCAAACCACTGAACCAAGTCACAGCATTAACGGAAATCACGGACCACTTATCCAAGCTCCAATTCCAAAAAGAAGAAGAACCATCTCATATGGTTGTTCTTATAAAGAATTCTTGGCTTGCAAACCGATAGAATTCTCAGGAAATGAAGGAGCCATTTCAGCCTTACGCTGGATAGAAAAGAAAGAAGCAGTCTTAAAAATAAGTAAATGTGTAGATGAAGATAAGATCATGTTTGCTTCTAATCTTTCTAAGAATGCAGCCTTAGAATGTGGAATACCATTCTCCAATCTAGAGGAAGTGACAGAGTTTATAATGTGGAATGAGACAACTTTAAGGAGATAGTTGAAATAAAATTTTGTCCTCCTCGTGAAAAGGAACAAATTGCTAACAAGTTCCTAAATTATAAAATAATTGGAATAGACTGTAGGGAGTACGCTACCATATTCTTTGAGTATGCTAGGATAGTACCAATCTTGGGCTCACCGGAGTCAGTATTAATCTCCCGTTACATCTGGGGATTAATCAGTGAGATCAGACATGTAGTTAAGGCAGCTAGACCACAAACCGTAGAAGAAGTAGTAGAACTAGCTAACACCCTGACTGATGAGTTGGTACGTACGCAAGAGGAAAACCAGAGAAAGAACCTAGCTCAAAAGCTTACCCAAGAATTATGTTATGGTAATTCCTACCATGGGAAAGGGGCAGGTTCTTCCTCTTCACCCAACTGTAAGTATTGCAAAAGGAAGCACTCAGGAAGGTGCTCGATATACTGCAACTTCTGCAAAATGTCTGGACATAAGGAAGAAGACTGCAGGAAGAAAGCTAGCAATAGGCTATGCTACAATTGTGGAGAAGCTGGTCATATCAAACCGAACTGTCCGAAACTAGCTCTAGCGACAACCAGCAAAGTTAAGGCAATCGAAGGACCCAAGAAGAATGCCAGAGCATTCGTTCTAACAGCCGAAGAATCCAAGATGATTCCGGATGTGATTGCCGGTACATTTTTAGTTAATGATATTTTTGCTAAAGTATTATTTGACTCTGGTAGAGACGGCAAATGGAGATTCTATTAAGATAAGTGAAATCCTGCAGGGAGCAAGGATAGAAATTTTAAACCATAATTTTACTGCTAATCTCTTTCCAATGAATCTAGCCGGATTTGTTATCGTATTAGGAATGGATTGGTTGGTAGCCAATCATGCCAGTATTTAATGTGATCAAAAGTCTGTGCAAGTTAGTACCCCAATTGGTGAAAAGATCACAATTAAATGAGACAAGCCAACCAGGACAACAAAGTTCATCTCTGTGATGAAAGCTGTCAGATATGCAAGGAAATGAGGAATGGTGTATATAATTTGAGTAATCATTAACACTAAAGGAAAAGAATTAAAAGATATACCTGTAGTATCTAAATTCTCAGACGTTTTCCAGAAGAATTACCTGGATTACCGCTAGATCGAGAGGTTGAATTTAGGATTCACCTAATACCTGGAACGACACCGATTACCAAGGCCACATATCGACTAGCACCGATGGAGATGCAGGAACTGAAGAAACAGTTGGACGAACTACTTAATAAAGGTTTTATACAACCTAGTTCATCGCCATGGGGAGCACCGGTGTTATTTGTCAAGAATAAGGATGGATCAATGCGTATGTGCATTGATTACCGAGAATTAAATAAGGTTACGATTAAAAATCGGTACGCACTACCACGAATCGATGACCTGTTCATCAAATTCAATGAGCTCGATTCTTTTCTAAGATCGACTTACGCTCAGGATATCATCAATTAAAAGTACAGGAAGAGGACATTCCTAAAACTGCTTTCAGAACAAGGTACGGTCATTATGAATTTACAGTCATGCCATTTGGTTTAACCAATGCCCCAGCCGCATTTATGGACATGATGAACAGGATATGTAAGCCATACCTGGATAAATTCATAATTGTCTTTATAGATGATATTCTAATTTACTCCAAGAGTAAAGAGGATCATGTAGAGCATTTGCATACACTTCTGACATTGTTGAGAAAGGAAAAGCTTTATGTTAAATTCTCAAAATGCGAATTCTGGTTACAAGAAGTGCAATTCCTTGGACATTTGGTTAATCATGAAGAAATTCATGTGGATCCCACAAAGATTGAGGCGATTACCAAATGGAAAGTCCCTGCATCACCAACGGAAGTAAGAAGTTTTCTTGGACTGGCAGGATATTATAGATGTTTTATTCAAGATTTCTCTAGAATAGCCATTCCATTAACCAAACTAACCTGCAAATCAGTTAAGTTTGAATGGGGATCAAAACAGGAAGAAGCCTTTAGGAGTTTAAAGCAAAGGTTAACCAATGCACCGATACTCGCGTTACCAGAAGGAACTGAAGACTTGGTAGTCTATTGTGACGCGCCTAAGTTAGGATACGGATGTGTGCTAATGCAACGTCAAAATGTTATAGCTTATGCCTCTAGACAACTTAAGAAACATGAAGAGAATTATACAACCCATGATCTAGAGTTAGGAGCTATAATTTTTGCCCTTAAGATTTGGAGACACTATCTTTACGGTAGTAAGTTTGTTGTATTTACAGATCATAAGAGCTTAAGATATGTCTTTGGGAAAAAGGAACTAAATATGAGACAGAGACATTGGATGGAAATTCTTAGTGATTATGATTGTGATATCCAGTATCATACAGGAAAAGCTAATATAGTAGCTGATGCTTTAAGTCGAAAGTATCATGAAAAGCCAAAACGAGTACGCTCTCTCAGATTAAATCTGCAGATAGATATAAATGAGCAAATTAGAAAAATGGATGAAACAGCAATCAAGGACGATGCTAAAGGATTAAAAGGAATGATTAAAGAATTAGAACAAGGAGTAGATGCAATTTGGAGATTCCATAAGAAAAGGATCTGGATACCTATTCAAGGAAACCTAAGAAACCAAATTTTAGAAGAAGCCCATAAGTCTAAATATACGATACATTCCGGTAGTGATAAGATGTATCAAGACTTAAGAAAGAATTTCTGGTGGATAGGAATGAAAAAGGACATAGCAAACTATATTGCTAAATGTCTAACCTGTTCACCGGTTAAAGTTGAACATCAGAAACCTTCAGGGTTATTACAGCAATTAGAAATACCAATTTGGAAATGGGAATTGATAACAATGGATTTTGTTACCAAATTACCCAAGACATGAAAAGGTAATGATACAATCTGGGTGATTGTAGACAGATTAACCAAATCTGCTCATTTCTTACCGATGAATGAAACTTTCAGTATGGAACAGTTAGCTAAATTATATGTAAATGAAATAGTTTCATTACATGGAATTCCTTTATCCATTGTGTCTGATAGAGATAGCCGTTTTACATCTCATTTTTTGGACAAGTTTCCAATAAGCAATGGGAACCAGGTTAAATCTAAGCACAGCTTATCATCCTCAAACGGACGAACAAAGCGAAAGGACAATTCAAACAATGGAAGATATTCTTAGAGCATGTGTAATTGATTTTGGAGGAAATTGGGATGGTCATTTACCATTAATAGAATTTTCCTACAACAACAGCTATCATACCAGCATTAATGTTGCACCGTTTGAAGCATTTTATGGACGAAAGTGCCGAACTCCAGTCTACTGGGCAGAGATTGGAGAAAAGCAACTATCTGGACCAGAGATAGTGCAAGAAACAATGGACAAAATTATTCAAGCCAAGGAAAGACTAAAAGCAGCACGAGATCGTCAAAAGAGTTATGCAGATAACAGACGAAAACCATTGGAATTTCAAGTTGGAGATAAGGTATTATTAAAAGTTTCTCCATAAAGGAGTGGTCAGATTCGTTAAAAGGGGAAAGCTAACCCCAAGGTATGTTGGACCTTTTGAGATTATCAAAAGAAGAGGACTAGTTGCTTATCAGCTACAACTGCCAGAGGAAATGGCAGGAATACATGATGTATTTCATGTATGTAACCTCAAGAAATGCTTAGCAGACGAATCACTGGTAGTACCTCTTCAGGACATAGAAGTAAATGAGAAGCTTAAGTTTGTAGAGAAACCACTACAGATTGAAGATAGAAAGATCAAGAATCTCAAACACAAGCGATTAGTTCTGGTCAAAGTAAAATGGGATTCAAAGAGAGGACCAGAATACACATGGGAGCTTGAGTCAGAAATGCAACAAAAATATCCACACCTGTTCCAGTGAATCTCGAGGACGAGATTTAAAATAAGGTGGGGATGATATAACAACCCTCGGAAACACTCCTAAAACGCCATATTATACCCCGAATACACGTAAATGGACCCGTATAACCTGAATTTCTAGATAAATCAAATAAAATAGTAAATATAGGCCGCTCGCGGGCCGCGACCAAATTAGGGGAGAGACTCGCGGGGCGCGAGGACCCCTTGTCTGTCGAAACCCCCTTGTGCCACGTGTCCCACATCGGGTCGAAGCTAGAGTGCTGATCCAGCAGACCTAAGCCCTAGCCTAGGTCTCTCGCGGGCCGCGAGAAAGAGAGAGAGATGGGTCGCGGGGCGAGAGCCATCCCATTTTCAGCCTATATAAGGAGGCCTCCAGCCTCAGTCATTCTCGTTCAATTCTTTTCTCTCTAAAGCCCCTATTATAGCAATATAGCAGCTCGGTATAATACCCCTAAAACACGAAGCTCTGCCTCGTTGTAAGTATTTTAACCCCCGATCACTAATTCGTTACCCTATCCGATTGATCTAGGGCTCCGTAACGCATGTCAAGGCTCTGCCGTTCGTTGGAGTTCTGTCTCGTGTTGTATGGCTAATGTGATTTGGGCTATCTTACTAACATGTGTGCATTGTTTATTTTTTAAATAGAAAATAATCAGGAACACCAATAGGAAGCTATATAACTACCTAAGTATACAATGTGAGTCATTCTCTTTTTCTACCAAACTATTTTACAAAACCTCAAATATTTTCAATTATACTTACAGTGATTGAGTCTATGTATTCTACAATTGTTGCCGTTGTTTGGGGTTTTGTATACACTACTAGTAAATATGTTACCATTGGACAACGAGTTAGCCAATGAGTAATATGACCACAGTCATGGAACTGCCAACATGACAAATACTGAATGGGTATATTAGTAGGTATAAACATTGTAATCGCTCTCAATACTGTAAAGTTATAAAAGCTTGTTTTGATTAAACTGGGATGCACTCGCTAGTATTTCTTGCTGATAAAATCTTTTAAAACGCATTTATGGTAACTTAATGTGAAGCTAATAGAAGCCAGCTGTCGAGCACTGAAGGCTTAAAGAAGTGACTATAAAAGTTACCTAAATAGAAAGGAGATTATGTTTTCAATAATTAGGGTTTATCCCTACAAATGTATTATGAATGAAACTTGGGTTTTATCCCATTTATTTATTACAAAAGCTTGGTGTTTTGAAACTCTGAGATTTATTTCCTAACTACGGTCCTGATGTTGTAAATTCCGCTGCCAAATTAATAAATACCGATACCACCCGCTCTGCGTTCTCGCGGCGCCAGCTCCCGGGGTAGGGGTCGGGGGACGCGACAAAGGTGTTGTTTGTTTTTTCAAAGGTAAAACGTCTAAAGTTTGCGGACCACATATGCAGACATCTGTAGCAGAAGAGGTAGACCAAACCTCTGCAGTCTGCAAAAAGAAGAATCGATTCATTCCAAACATCAAGACCAATCTATTTGTATAAACAAAAAGACCAATCGATTTTCATAAACAACAAGAATAATCGATTCACTCAAAACAACATAACAATGAACAAAATCGAATTGGGGGCAATTTCTATGAAAAGAAAAACATAACAAGAAAAACATTACCTGGTGTTGAAGGGAGACGGTGCTAGAGGACTGCGGTGGAATGTTGTTGCGGTGGAAGGAGGAGGACTGCGGTGGAAGAAAGAGGTTGTGGAAGGTGGCTGCGGTGGAAGGAGGAGGACTGCGGTTGAAGGAGGAGGCGGCGGAAGGTGGCTGCGGTGGAAGTCGGAGGCGGTGGCAGGAGGAGGTGGTTGTGGTGGAAAAAGGAGGCGATGGAAGATGTGGGCTGTGGTGGAAGGTGGCTGCGGTGGTAGGTGGAAGCGGTGGCGGTGCTAAGGTGAACGGCGGTGGCAACTGGAGTGGTGGCGGAGAAAAAGGAGGTGTGCTAGAGTTTGTGTTTTGTATTTGTGATGTTAGGCAAAAAGAAAGGGAAGAAGAGGTTAGAAGATGTGAGAAGACCCTTTCCCACATCTGCACCAAAAAGAGGTCAGGAAGACCTTTTTAAATGAAATGTCTTCTTGAAAACAAACAATCTGCAGACTCAAACATCTGCATGTGGTCTGCATGGCGCAGACATAAGAGGAGAAGAAGAGCTTTTCAAGAAAAACAAACACCCCCAAGTCTCCAGACACTATCCATGTTTGGAATGCACTAGTCTAGTCAAACCACTTAGTTGTTTAAGTGTAACGCTTCGCTTTTTAGTACTTTCCTTATTTAGAAAGTATCTTTGTATGTCTATTTTTGGAAACTTGTAACTTCTTTGTATTTGTATCTCCTTTCCAAACATTGTAACCCAATGCTTTGGTCATAATAAAACTCGATTATTTATACAATTTTATACATCCTTGTTATACATTGATACATACTCATACACGCAAACTCATACTTGGAATACTTGCAACATCAGTTTATACATGTATTCTATTTATACTTGTACATATACATCACACTTGTATGCTTGAAATACCTAAAACCGGCTAAAATACGCGAAAACAGTCAAACTTAACTCTTCGTGCGACTGGACAAGTCTCTTCGTGCGAAGAGACCCTTTCACTCGTGCGACTGACTCTTTCGCTCCAACCCATTCGCACCAAACTCTATTTCGCCCTATAAATACGAGGTCTCTTCCTCACTTCACACCTTCCACTAAGTCCGAGTTCTTTCAACCTACTGAACTTGTGCACTTCAAGTAGAGCATTCCAACAACTCCTAAGTGAGTCCTAACTCACTTTTCCTAATCATTTTCTACTCAATTTCTTCTTCTTTTCTACCTTTCTTCGAATCTTCACAACTTGGATATCCTCTAGGATGTTTCCACAGACTTGCCTTGGCAGTCTAATGATGGAATTCCCCACAATGAGGTCCAAGATGAGGATTGAAGTTCTATTTTTATTCAAAGTTTTATAAAATACTTTTTCAGTTTTGAAACTTGGCGAAATCTTGAACCCACCAAGCTCACAGCTAAATCCATAACTGTGGGTTAGTATTGAGGTGGATTTTAGCTAACAAACGAGTCTGTTCAAACAAATCAGAGCCCACTCGTACAACAGAACTCATTCGCACGAATGAGCATTCCGTTCGTGCGACTGAGCTCATTCGATCAAAGGGACTTTCTATTGATTTTGTTCCTGCGAAAACCTAAGTGTTGAATGTTATCTCAGATTCCCATCTTCAATATGGATGAATACGTGTTTAACAGAAGTGTGAACCGTGGAAGCCTTGGCTTTCCAATCTAGTTTCACCGCCTCACTTGGGCTTGCAAACGAACACCCAAACAGTCTCCTAGACTCAGAATAAGTTAACCCTGTCTCGCCTCCAACACTTGCCATATTGGGAATAACACGTTCGGGTTGTCCTTATTCGGCTGTTTCGTATATGTGTATTTATTTATTTATTTACTTTTATAATCATTATTCGATACCAACCGGGTTTGTTAACGGTATTAACAAACTTTGTGCTTTGATGAAACATAAAATGTGGTGTATACCTTCATACATGACTTCTATGAACTTCGTGATTATACTGGACAAATAATACTATAATATGTAATATATATATATATATATCTAAAATATACTTAACCAGATACACGACGTTAACCGGTTAATGGTTAAAATGCTCGGAAGAGTTTCTCTTCGCACGAACAGGCTCCCCTTGCGTGAAGAAACCTTCTGTTCGTGATGCGTGTGAAGTGTCGTTAGTTTTTAATGTATATTTTAAGTCCTTTTTAACACTTTTAGCCAAATTTTAAATTTATAAAACACGATATTTACTAACACTAAACACACATATGGGCAAGTGCACCCATCGTGAGCGTAGTATAGTGTTGGTAAGATACCGATGTCGTCCAAGGACACAAGAGCTTTTAGTACCGGTTTATCCTCAACATCTAATCAAATCAAAAGTTTAGAAAAAAAAAGGTTTTTAAACAAGAAAAATAAAACTAACTAAAATGCTGAAAAATAAAATAAAAAGAAAAACAGATAGACAAGATGAATCACTTGGATTCGACTCATGATTAGTGTAACCTTTGATTATTTTCGCACTTTTGCACTTTTTAAGAGATTATCTTAGTTATTGTAGTACGCCCCTCTTCTGGAGGTGACGTTACCCTCAACCCAGTAGTTTGAGTCAGCAAGGATACAATCCTAAAGGGTTGGATTATTGAAAGATAATTAATTAAGTTATTAATGCATATTGTGGTAGGCCCCTCTTCTGAAGGTGACGTTACCCTCGGCTAAGTAGTCTGAGTCAGCAAGGATACAGTCCTAAGTAGTCGGGTTAAAAGATTAATAGTAGTTTACATATGAGGGGATCAAGGAGTTCGGACCCCCGCCATCCAATACCAGTGGGTATTGAAGGATGTTCTACTAAAGTTGACCCAGGTCCTTGCAGGATCTATACACTAAACAAGGAAAGACTCTTACCAAACAGTTCCCTTAACCCCCGACCAGGTAGCCAACATACCTCCATATAGACCGTGGAGATATGAATGGTGAAAATCTTTTATTTTATATAGACAATAAAATAATGCCAAGACACCACGGACAAACGATAAGGAAGACTCACCTTCAACATAAGAAACTAATTATTAAAGTCATTAATACAGAACCAAATAAAAAGTGCGAAAAGATTAAAAATAAAAAGTATTACACTAGACACTTGTCTTTACCAAGTGATGTAAGAGACTTAGGCAAACATGGCCTTTGATTGTTGTAACACCCGTAGTAATTTTTAACATTTCTACAACATTAAAGTAAGCATTTTATATGAAAAATGACACTTAACAAAACTTTTACGTTATAAGTAATTAAATATGTTTACAACATTCCAAAACATAATTGAATGTGTTTTCATAAATCCACTTTTGATAAAACAAACTAAAACAACTGCGGAAGCTTCATTTGATGTGTGTTCGGTTCGTTCCATCGAGCTTGATCGTCCTCCGTTACGGTACCATATACCTACATTTCATAAGACATGAATTGAGTTAGTCACTTGGCATCTAAAAAAACATGTTTGAACCAGTTTGTGGGTCAAAATATGCCAACAATAAGTTTAGCAACAAATTTCCAAAATATCAAGCCGTCGCGTGTCGTGACGGCATTCCCATGTTCTGTCGCGTGTCGCAACTATTGTCGCGTTTCGCGCCCGGATTCTGGTCTCCTGTCGCATGACGCGGGGAAGTCCAATTTCCAGCAAGTTTGCTTCTAAAACCTGCATTTCGCCCAGCTATGTTTATTTATCAAAAATCAACTTTAAAACGCCATAACTTTTTATCTACGGGTCCGTTTTAGGTGATTCTTTTTCCTACGCGACCGTAATTTAATTCTCCATCTCATGGAGTAAAAATCCGACATTCAAACTAATAAAATTCTAAATTTTTTAGCATTCGGCTTATTGCTCAAAATCAACATTTTGACCCGTTTGAATTTAAGACCTCCCAACTTGTTTCTAGTTAATCAGAAACCATATTCCAAAGTGTTTAACTCAATCCTCTATCTCGGATTCATAACTTTTGTGAAGTACGTGGCAAACACCTAAGTTACGCGCATAATTTATTTTGACCCGTTTAGATGACTTTTGTGCATTAAGCATCCAACTCGCCATTTTCCCTTCGCATCTTGCATTTCCATACTAGTTAACTAATTATTTTCCACCACAACTATTTTTGTGGTGGATTTAACGTAAGGAACCCCAAATCCCAATTTTTTTACCCTTCGACTAGTCATTTTACGCAAATGAACCATTTTTAGGCATTCGACCCACAATGTTTTTGCCTACACTTTTATATGTATCTAAGGGTTTCATAATCAATAAACAAGTTTCTAAACAACCTCTAACGGTCGTTTACCCGGTTCGCCCGTTAAGGGCTTTTTGGTCAATTCTAGTATCTTATTTTACGACAAAAGACTCTCACCAATTATTGACCAAAATAGCACTTTTAACTACAACATAATTATGTGTACCTGGTTCGGATCAATACATTGACCCGTTTTAATACCTTGTCTCAAAAATTTGCTAATTCATAGCAACGCGAATTCATAAGCCACTTCATCCTGTAAGCATAAGACTCGACAAGTGCTTATTAGTCGATATTTGTCAAACGGTATCCTCATTACCATTTGACCCGTTTTACTCTTTTTATTCATTTAGGCTTACTTATAGTAACCGTTAAAAAAATCCATTTTTACAATTAGCTTTCCATGGCTAATTTACCGTTTTATTTCTTTTACCATTAAACATGGTTTTTATCATTTATATTAGTTCCGACCCGTATTATTTCGCGTCGGGAACCATATCTTGAATATTATCCTTATTGTATTTGCAACTTATAGAATAAACATTTATTCTACTAAAAGGTGTAACTTTCACTTACCTTGCATCCGGTTATGTGCTTTTTCCGCGTACTCGATCCGTTTGACCCGCTTGAACCTTTGATACGGAAAAATTCATAAAACGCTCAATTTTCGTCGAAAAAATGTGATTCCAGTGGGGTTTTAAAGATATTTCCTGGAATTACATTTTAGACTCAAGAAACACATGTTTTTTATCAACTTTTATTCAGGTTACAGCCAATACAAGTCGGCTATAAATTCTGATCAGAAGCTGTTTGAATTCAGCTTTCAATTTGAACATGTTTATGACATTATAACACTTATTCTTAGCAATCAAAACTCCTAAAAGCATCACATACACGAATTTAATCAAAACCCACTTAGCACATATATGGGTGGTTATCAAATTCCTATTTTTCAATCTTAATTCATCAATTTTTCAACTAGGGTTTGTTCCTAGACATGGATTCATCCTGTTTCACCTAAACATCAATCATGCAAGCTCGAATTTCGATTTCATAAGTTCATCAAGAATCTGAGGTGGAATCAAATAATGAAATTTGACATACCTTGTGATCCCCTAGGCTTGGTGATCACTAATTTTAGCTTGGTTTTCCATTTAGACTTGATTTGCCCCATGAATTTGGTTGATTTTGGTGATTTAGGGTTCAAAAGAAGAACCCCTTTCTTGGCTCTGTGGAAACGTCGACCAGAACACACTTTGTGTGTGTTTTGGTTTTTAATTTTTGTTTTAATCAAAACTCTTTCCACACTTAACCCTTTTAGTCCCTATAGTTCTAACCTTTTTATAAAAAGGTTCATAAATTCTTATTTTATATCTTGTTTTCACTTAATTACTCATTACTAACTAGGTTAATTATTCCTAGTTAACTTAATGGGTTCAGGGAGTTAAATCCCGTTTCATTTTAAGTCTCGTTAACTCGGGCCTCTTATAAACTTTATTTCCTCTAAAGCTTTTATTCCCTTTTTAATTTAATATTAGGTTTATTTATTTAAATCCTAATATTTACCGGGTTAATTTCACCACTAACGGTATTTTACCCGTTCATAAATATTAACGTGGTTTAATTACCAAACCTGATTTCGGGGTATTACAAGTCTACCCCCCTTAAAGAGGTTTCGTCCCCGAAACCTTTCTTACACAGTCTATTGAGTTTTATAACTAATACACTTAAACTGAGTAACCTTTTTTTTAGCATTACTCATACTTTAACCTTTTGTTGGTGTTACCCGAAAAGTATGGTAATACCTTTTTGATTAATAACATCTGCGTATCTTATGCTGAATAATGAAACTCAAAATAACGAAATTTCGTTATTTTCAACCAGTTTGGTTAACTTAGCGAGACCCATCGCTGTTAGACTACCGAATTTCTTCGTGAGTCCGTTAATTAATCCGTTTGGATATTTTAGCGAAATTTTTCACTTTTAACAACAATTCCTTCGTTTTCAAATTTATTTATTTGGTTCAGTTATACCGAATCCACCGCTTACAAGCAAACCAAATTTATTTAAATGACTTTAACCGGTCTCACTAACTAGACTTATTAGTCCAGTTACTTTTTACCGCTCGCTTGGTTATAATGTGATTCTACTTCACATTGCATATCTTGACCGTGATCGTGTCACATCATGTTTAATTTATATCAATCTTTCATTTTCGAAAATGTCACTTTTCGAATATATCGTCTTGCGCCTATCAGTGTCAAGACTTGTATCTTTCATGCTTACTATTTAAATTCCTATCAGAATTTATATTTGTAACAACGTTATTTCTTACTAAAACCGAAGTTTTAGTTTAGCGTCTTCTCTTTAACTTTTGTCAAATATCCATACCGGGATATTGACAGTTCAAAATTTATTCCCTTACAGTCTTTGTTTTATGCGAGGATTCTCAATTTATTCCCTCGCTTTGTCTAATTCACCCGTAGGTTTTATCACTTAGCCTTATGGGCTATTTTATTAGGCTTTCACCTCTTTAAGGCGAGGTCTTTATAATCTATTTCTTTCTAGTCATGACCCGTGGGTCGTTTTAGTCTCGTAGACCTTTTCATTGTTTATAACCCCAGAGGTTATGTTGATCCCGTAGATCATTCTTTACTCATGTCATTCTTAAATTACATGTTTGGTGTCAAGGCATCCTGTTTTTGTTTAAAATCATTTATTTTCGCCTTGGTATTTTCTTTGACCTTGACCGTAGTCTAAGGCTACATTCGTTTCCTTTTGGACAAATTTTCCGACCTTATGACTTCTCACGTCATTTATGCGTCGGTTTATCTTATGCTCACCCTTATCCAGTTCATATACATTCGAATTTGATTGTGTCCCATTACCGGGCTCATTATTCTTTTGCTTTTAACGCTACTATTATCCCGCTTGCGTTTACTCATGCTGTCCGGCATGATACTATATTCGACCCGTTCAACTTTAAAATAGTTGAACATAATTTATTCAAAATTTCTAATTACATCATCTCGTCGTCTTTTAGTTATGACTCAAAACCCGAGTCTTTTAACTTTCCATCCGCGTTCCCGTTTCTCGGTCTACGCATGTGTTTAATTCTTACCCATCAACCGGGTGTTTTACCGAAGTCGTTATTATTGCAACCCTCCCGGTATGCATTAAGACCTCGCTTCATTTTTATAATCCGACTTTGTCCTCAAGTTTGACGTTTTACAAAAACGGCCCGTTAAGAGGCACACTTGCATTTTCCGGGTTCGAGTGTAAGTACACCCCCTCCCAGTGCATACCTTAATCGTTTTACATGTTTCTTTGTCCCTTCACTCGGGCTCATTATCCTAATATAATATGCTTCCGTCACTCGGCTGTGCGTTTACATTATTATCAAATATTTTGTTTATCTGATTCATCTGGGTACTTTTAATTTGTCCCACTCTCCCGTCCTTGCTACATCGGATGTAAGCATGTCCATCATAAAAAGTTCATGAGATCATGTGTTCACTACTTACTTGGCCAGAGTAAGCGATCAACACCTGACACTCATGACCTTTTTATAATTTTCACATTACACCCCATGTAAGTAACGCCTCTATTTAGATTTCTTGGAAATAATATCATGGATAGGTATTCTATTCAGGTTTTTCCAAGTTTTTAATCTACATATGCAACGGTCAGTCTCTATGTATTTGTTGCATATTACTATTCGTGTAAAAAGATTTAAAACGTGCACATGTAATGCTTGCCCTAACGGGCTTTCCTTGTTGTTCACCTTACTCGCGACTATTACGCGATTTGGGTCCTTGGCGAGTACGCTCTGCTCATCATACTTCGGGCCGTTCCTCCGTCATATCCGAGATTTGTTACACTCCCACTATCTTCAGATGCGAGTGCCCTTCGACTAAACATTTACAAAAGTTAGTAATTTTGACATTAATAAACGCCAGTATTGTAACATAATGCTTTTTACTGTACGTACTAACGCACGTAATTTCGTCAACTATGTTTATCATTTAATTGAGGTAACGTGAATTACACGCTAACCCTATGTGTTGTCCACAATACTTTAATCATGTTAATCATTAATATACATGTACTTACCGGATTTGCGATCAAGCCTCAAACCGAACACATTTGCCAACAACCTTGAGCTCTGATTACCAACTTGAAACACCCGTAGTAATTTTTAACATTTCTACAACATTAAAGTAAGCATTTTATATGAAAAATGCCACTTAACAAAACTTTTACGGTATAAGTAATTAAATACGTTTACAACATTCCAAAACATAATTGAATGTGTTTTCATAAATCCACTTTTGATAAAACAAACTAAAACAACTGCGGAAGCTTAATTTGATGTGTGTTCGGTTCGTTCCATCGAGCTTGATCGTCCTCCGTTACGGTACCATATACCTACATTTCATAAGACATGAATTGAGTTAGTCATTTGGCATCTAAAAAAACATGTTTGAACCAGTTTGTGGGTCAAAATATGCCAACAATAAGTTTAGCAACAAATTTCCAAAATATCAAGCCGTCGCGTGTCGCGACGGCATTCCCATGTTCTGTCGCGTGTCGCAACTATTGTCGCGTGTCGCAACTATTGTCGCGTGTCGCGCCCGGATTCTGGTCTCCTGTCGCGTGCCGCGGGGAAGTCCAATTTCCAGCAAGTTTGCTTCTGAAACCTGCATTTCGCCCAGCTATGTTTATTTATCAAAAATCAACTTTAAAACGCCATAACTTTTTATCTACGGGTCCGTTTTAGGTGATTCTTTTTCCTACGCGACCGTAATTTAATTCTCCATCTCATGGAGTAAAAATCCGACATTCAAACTAATAAAATTCTAAATTTTTAAGCATTCGGCTTATTGCTCAAAATCAACATTTTGACCCGTTTGAATTTAAGACCTCCCAACTTGTTTCTAGTTAATCAGAAACCATATTCCAAAGTGTTTAACTCAATCCTCTATCTCGGATTCATAACTTTTGTGAAGTACGTGGCAAACACCTAAGTTACGCGCATAATTTATTTTGACCCGTTTAGATGACTTTTGTGCATTAAGCATCCAACTCGCCATTTTCCATTCGCATCTTGCATTTCCATACTAGTTAACTAATTATTTTCCACCACAACTATTTTTGTGGTGGATTTAACGTAAGGAACCCCAAATCCCAATTTTTTTACCCTTCGACTAGTCATTTTACGCAAATGAACCATTTTTAGGCATTCGACCCACAATGTTTTTGCCTACACTTTTATATGTATCTAAGGGTTTCATAATCAATAAACAAGTTTCTAAACAACCTCTAACGGTCGTTTACCCGGTTCGCCCGTTAAGGGCTTTTTGGTCAATTCTAGTCTCTTATTTTACGACAAAAGACTCTCACCAATTATTGACCAAAATAGCACTTTTAACTACAACATAATTATGTGTACCTGGCTCGGATCAATACATTACCCCATTTTAATACCTTGTCTCGAAAATTTGCTAATTCATAGCAACGCGAATTCATAAGCCACTTCATCCTGTAAGCATAAGACTCGACAAGTGCTTATTAGTCGATATTTGTCAAACGGTATCCTCATTACCATTTGACCCGTGTTACTCTTTTTATTCATTTAGGCTTACTTATAGTAACCCTTAAAAAATCCATTTTTACAATTAGCTTTCCATGGCTAATTTACCGTTTTATTTCTTTTACCATTAAACATGGTTTTTATCATTTATATTCGTTCCGACCCGTATTATTTCGCGTCGGGAACCATATCTTGAATATTATCCTTATTGTATTTGCAACTTATAGAATAAACATTTATTCTACTAAAAGGTGTAACTTTCACTTACCTTGCATCCGGTTATGTGCTTTTTCCGCGTACTCGATCCGTTTGACCCGCTTCTTTCCCAAGTCTTCATCTAGCTTGTCTAGAGTCAAACTATCATCATCACAATTCGTAAGACGGTTAGATTAGTCATAATCGTTTACGACTATTCCATCCTACGGGTTTTATGTCGAATTTATCATTCAACCATATCAAAATTATCATTTGATCTAATCATTGGTCGGTTAGACTTTTTAAAAGTCAATTGACTTATCAACATATTCAAATGCACATTTGGTTCATTGAACTCACTTAGGCATATTTCATCCGAACTCTTAGTGAAATCAAATTTTACACACAACCAAGTAGACCGCGATTTCATTCAGGCATTTCATATCACTGAAAAATGGGCTGTTTTTTGTGACTTGTTTAACCTGTTTACAAGTCTTCAAACATTATGATTTTTTTATGTGGCGCACCTCTCTGAGGGTTAGACCTTGTGTTAAAATTTCAAGATCTAACTCTTTTACAAAAATTCATAAAAATTCATTTACTAAGCTGTAATCAGATTTGTCACTTCTGACTACAGCTTACGGAAAAATTCATCTAAAATTCCTCGTTTATCCGATTGACGAATTTCCAATTGGCGATTCTTTTAATCACTTAAAACTTTCTACAGTAAGAATTTGAGATCATAACTCAATTCCTAAATTGAGTTATGAAATTCGTAGTGGGCTGCAAATTCTGCCAGAAAACGCAGCTTGAACCTTTGATACGGAAAAATTCATAAAACGCTCAATTTTCGTCGAAAAAATGCGATTACAGTGGGGTTTTAAATATATTTCCTGGAATTACATTTTAGACTCAAGAAACACATGTTTTTATCAAGTTTTGTTCAAGTTACAGCCAATACAAGTCGGCTGTAAATTCTGATCAGGAGCTGTTTGAATTCAGCTTTCAATTTGAACATGTTTATGACATTATAACACTTATTCTTAGCAATCAAAACCCCAAAAAGCATCACATACACGAATTTAATCAAAACCCACTTAGCACATATATGGGTGGTTATCAAATTCCTATTTTTCAATCTTAATTCATCAATTTTTCAACTAGGGTTTGTTCCTAGACATGGATTCATCCTAGTTTCACCTAAACATCAATCATGCAATCCCGAATTTCGATTTCATAAGTTCATCAAGAATCTGAGGTGGAATCAAATAATGAAATTTGACATACCTTGTGATCCCTTAGGCTTGGTGATCACTAATTTTAGCTTGGTTTTCCATTTAGACTTGATTTGCCCCATGAATTTGGTTGATTTTGATGATTTAGGGTTCAAAAGAAGAACCCCTTTCTTGGCTCTATGGAAACGTCGACCAGAACACACTTTGTGTGTGTTTTTGTTTTTAATTTTTGTTTTAATCAAAACTCTTTCCACACTTAACCCTTTTAGTCCCTATAGTTCTAACATTTTTATAAAAAGGTTCATAAATTCTAATTTTATATCTTGTTTTCAGTTAATTACTCATTACTACCTAGGTTAATTATTCCTAGTTAACTTAATGGGTTCAGGGAGTTAAATCCCATTTCATTTTAAGTCCCGTTAACTCGGGCCTCTTATAAACTTTATTTCCTCTAAAGATTTTATTCCCTTTTTAATTTAATATTAGGTTTTTTTTATTTAAATCCTAATATTTACCGGGTTAATTTCACCACTAACGGTATTTTACCCGTTCATAAATATTAACGTGGTTTAATTACCAAACCTGATTTCGGGGTGTTACAATTGTCAAGAACTCTTACGATCAATCTTGGATCCCGAGACTACTACACACACTCTATGATGGATGATGGTGGTGGATGTGGGTTGTGATGGTGGTGGAGGGTGGGTGTAGTGTGAGAGAGGTGGTTTGCCAAGGGATGGTTTGCAAATGAGCCAAGCACCCCTATTTATAGCCTGCACAGAAGCCCAGGCACGGCCCCGTGTCCACCCATCTTCTCTTTCTTCATTAATTGCAGTTTGTCTGCATTAGTTGACCACGCCCCCGTGTCCGCTGGGCACAACCCCGTGTGCAGAAGCGTACTATCAAGATTTCCTCAGATTCTGCGAATCTTTAAGTTGACCACGGCCCCGTATCCGCTGGGCACGCCCCCGTGGTGGGTGATAGAAGCTTCTACAACTTTGTCTTTTCTACAGACATTTGGGCACGCCCCCGAGCTCACTGAGCACGGGGCGTGTTCAGCCTTCTGTTTTCTTGTTTTTGCTTTAGAGGATGCTGTCAAGGGGTCGGGCATGCCACGTTTAGCCCTTTTCTTGTATTCATGCTGGATTTGGCTGCATTTTTGCTTCTTTTGTTCATTTAAGCTCTTTTAACCCTGAAAATACAAAAGGAAGACAAAAGCACACTTTTTCCAACATTAGTACTAAAAAAGGGTTAGTTTTATGTCTCATTTGATGTAATTTATATGTTGCATTTTGCACACATCAAATACCCCCACACTTGAATCTTTGCTTGTCCTCAAGCAAAACTCTTTATTTCGTGGCTTTACACTCCTAAATGGAATGGGTGGAAGAGAAGGTTTTTGGGCTTGTCATAGAGTGTCGGGATTTCCAAGATTCTTTATTAAGTTTTATTTTTATTTATTTACAATCCTATTTGTCATGATTTATTTAAAACATAACATAAGATAAATTACTTATTAGGGCATAACATGCCTCTTTAAAATTCCATTTATATACAAGTTCACATACCTCACGGGGGATCACTCAACACTCGGCCGAAGGTGTATTTTTGTGAAAACTCTCGAGAGCGGCATGGAACTTACTCCTACCATAAGCTTGCTAAGCAATCAATCCTCCTCCTTTTTAACTATACACCTTTGTAAATATCAAGAGGACTTTGGGGAAGGGTTAGGCTTAGGTTAAAGGTAGGTGGTTTGGTTAGTGGTTAGTAGAAAAGGGCGAAAGGCGTAAAAAGCGTTGGTTTTTGTAAGACTTTTTATTTTTATTTTTTTGTAACTTTTTATTTTGATGAAGCAATTTTTTTTTCAAACAAAGTTTTTTTTATAAACTTGTTTGTTTATTTCTTTTGGCTTCATCATCATTTTTTTTTTCAATAAAGAAGTTATAAGAAAAACCGAGCTTTATTACTAAAATAAAGGGTTTAAAATGAAAAAGGTTTTTGGTGGATAAAAGGGTGTTTGTTTTTTGGTTAAGAAATGAAAAGGTTTAGGCTCAAAGGGCTTAACTAGGGGGATTTTGGGTAGGTGGTAAAAAAAAAAAGAAAAATAATGGTGTAAAAATAAAAATGGTTAGTCCTAATGCCACCATCATTTACTTACTCGGGTTTAAATTGGTAAGGACCGGGAATGTATCGTCGTGGCAAGTTCTAGAGTTGTAAGAATCAAGCGGCTATTCAGACAAGAAATGAAAAATGAGCATTTAGTTTAAAGATGTGTATTTGTATGCTCAATACAGGCTCAAAACTCACTTTTTGTGAGAATGGGTTTTATGTGATCAAGTATATAATCAAATTTTAATTAGATTTGTCATGCCGTTTCATAATTTTCTTATGTTGGTTCTTTTTATCACGACGCTATCGGTTGTAAATTTGTAAAAATATAACCTTTTTAGAACTTGAGATTCTCAAATTAAACCTAGACAAGTAAAAAAAATGAATTTTTTTTTGAAAAAAATTTGGGGTGTTTAGCGGTTCCAATAGAGTTTTGTGTAAGGCTTGTAATTAGGACTTGCAAAATTCAAGGTTTTAGCATCCCCCCACACTTAAATTACACATTGTCCTCAATGTGTCCCAAAAATAAGTTTTAGGTTGATTGAATGTGTAAAAAGATGTGAAAAAGCAAAAATTCATGTTACTGGGCGTCTGGACACGGCCCCGTGGTGTCCGGGCACGGCCCCGTGTCCAGATTGCCAGTAACAGAAAATAAAACAAAGTAACAAAAGGCTTGACATGGGGGCGTGTTCAATGAGCACGCCCCGTGTCCAGGTACCTGAACTGGGCATTTTTCTGCAGATGGTTGAGCACGGGCCGTGTTGGGTGAGCACGGCCCCGTGCTGAAATTGCTGTAATGAAGAAAAATCGTCGGGTGGTCCTATTTTTGTGCATGAGGTGCTGGTGCAAGTTTCCTTTGGTATCATTCACCATCCCGAGTGTGTTTTACCCATTACATCATCATCCAAACACCAAATTAATTAAGACCATCATTCATTAAAACTAACACATTACATAAAGTCCTAGAAAATTTAAAGACGAGGCAGAAAGATAAAAACTAAAGGTCCTAAGATAGATGGGTCAAATGGTACATAAAATCATCCTAAGGAGTTCTACTTTTATCAAAATTTCCGGAAATAGCTTTCCGGTATTTAGAAGATTTGTAGAACTTCGGACCGAGGGGTATTCCCTAGATGTTACTAAAGCCACTCTTCTATCTCTCTTGGGAGGAAGAAGGCGGGATCGTTTTCTTCAACATCTTGCGGAGGGGGAGTGACACCAACCGGAACCTCTTGTAGTATGTCTCGAGGGGGCTCCGGATGTATGGCGTACCATTCGGCCGGTATGACGACTTTGGGTACCACATTCCATGCCCTTTGGGTGGTAATTGGAACCAAAGGAGGAGAAGCGAGAATGTTCAACCTTTGGTGCAAAAGGTTGACCTCTCGAAGACATCCCTCTAGTCCCACCGTCAGATGATTGATACGGTCGACCAATGCTTCTTCCACTCCCGTCATCTCATCAATGGCTTCTCTTAAAGCGTAAACGTAGTTTACAAGATAATCTTCAACCGTTGATGACCTTCTTCCTTGTCGGTGTTCCTAGAGTGCGATGAAGATGTTCCACTAGTTCTGCTCGCCATTCTGAGAAAACATACTGAAAAGAGTTCAATTTTATGGGGACAGTACCTCGGACACGGCCCCGTGCTTGATGAACACGGCCCCGTGTTCAGATGTCTGCAGATTTTTGGAACAAGGAATCTTGGGGTTTTAAATTGTTTTTGTGATTTTTAAAACATTTTTAAGCAGAAACAACTCAAAACATTGTTGTGGAACTTATTTTTAACAAGATTTCTTGAATAAAAATCCAACAAACATCTTAATAAAGCTTGGACTTATGGAGATTTCAAGCTCTAATGGAGGTATTAAGGAAAAATTGAAGAAGAAGGTAATGGATAAAAGTGGAAAAGACAAGATGGTTGTTGGGAACCTTCTTTAGAATATACCTAGGATGGTATGTGTGAAGATCCACCAGATCTTTGTCTTTGGAGTGGTCCAAATGTGCAGGAATCTTGCTGCATTTATAGAAAATGACAGCACGTTGCACACGGCCCCGTGTCGGCTGGACACGGCCCCGTGTGCAGGTGAGATCCTGACACATTTTGTCCGTATTCTGACACGAAATCAGACGGGAATCTTTGGGTGGACATGGGGGAGTGCTGACCTGGACACGGCCCCGTGTCTAGAGGCTGTTTATGAAGTTTCGTCTATTTTTAAGGAACTTATCCGGATCGGGCGGTTCCTTACTGGATGGAACAACCCCAAAGTGCCTGAGATACCTTAATTGCTCTAGGCTAAGACGAGAACGCAAGAGGTTGTCGGTGAGGGTGATTCCTATGCTAAGTGTAGGTGGACAAGTCCAACCCTTTTCCGAGCTCTCGTTAAAGAAGGTGTATGCCAAATCGCTCAGGTCTATATATGCATCGAACGAAGTCGATGGGGAGTCCTTCACGGCACAATCGACACAGGGACGACTATCGCTCAAGTCTTCGCTAGAGTTAGAGGTGATTTAGGGAACAACGAAGTTGTTTTTATTTGAATGCGATCCCAAAAATTCTTCTTGGGTGTCTTCTTGAGTGAATTAATGGAATCCATTTCAAGTTCCTTTACCCAATTAAGAATTAAATCCTCCATTTGAAATAATTCGTCAAGAAACATTTCTCCTAGAAGATTCGATTGGGAGCATTCGAGGGAGAGATAGGGATTATTTTTACTTTCGCCCCTCTTAAGGCTACAGGAAAACAATGGGTCTATATAATGGGGCTTATAATTTAGAAAATAACATTCTAAATCTTTATGAGGGCCACCACATATTTGACACCACGTACCATAAGAGTGCCGAAAGTAAAAAATATCAGTATCACTCATGTTTGTGTCAGAAATTACCAACCTTCGGAATCTTACGGTTCTGTTTTCAGTAACTGAAACTTGGGCACGGGGGGTGTTGAGTGGGCACGGCCCCGTGTTCAGCCTACTGTCTGACTTAAAACAGAATTGCCAGTACCAAAGATTGGGCACGGGGGCGTGTTCAGCGGGCACGCCCCGTGCTGAGTTCTGCAGAAGCTAAAAATTAAGAAAAAAATCCTAAAAAAATAGAAAAATAAAAAAAAGATTAGGCCGTTGATTCCTAACTTTCTTAAAATCCTTGTGTCCCCGGCAGCGGCGCCAAAAACTTGATGCGTGTGATGTGTCGTTAGTTTTTAATGTATATTTTAAGCCTTTTTTTAACACTTTTAGCCAAGTTTTAAATTTATAAAACACGATATTTACTAACACTAAACACACATATGGGCAAATGCACCCATCGTGAGCGTAGTATAGTGTTGGTAAGATACCGAAGTCGTCCAAGGACACAAGAGCTTTTAGTACCGGTTTATCCTCAACGTCTAATCAAATCAAAAGTTTAGAAAAAAAAAGGTTTTTAAACAAGAAAAATAAAACTAACTAAAATGCTGAAAAATAAAAATAAAAACAGATAGACATGATGAATCACTTGGATCCGACTCATGTTTAGTGTAACCTTTGATTATTTTCGCACTTTTGCACTTTTTAAGAGATTATCTTAGTTATTGTAGTAGGCCCCTGATGTGTGTAAAATGCAACATATAAATTACATCAAATGAGGCATAAAACTAACCCTTTTTAAGTACTAATGTTGGAAAAAGAGTGTTTTTGTCTTCCTTTTGTATTTTCAGGATTAAATGAGCTCAAATTCACAAAAGAAGCAAAAAGACAGCTAAATCTAACATAAATACAAGAAAAGGAACATAAGTGGACTGCCCGACCCCTCAACGGCATCTTCCCAAGCAAAATAGAGAAGGCAGAAGACTGAACACGCCCCGTGCTCAGCCAGCACGGGGCCGTGCCCAAGAAGCAGCAGAAAAGACAAACCTATAGAAGCTTCTATTGCCCACCACGGGGCCGTGTCCAGTGAACACGGGGGCGTGGCGAAAGTACAGCAGGCGCATTAATTGTAATTGCGAATTACAATTAATGAAGAGAGAGAATGTCAGACAGGCACGGGGGCGTGTCCAGCGGACACGGGGCCGTGCCCAGCCTTCTGTTCAGCCTATAAATAGGAGTGCTTGGTTTCATTTCAACTCATCCCTTGGCACACCACCTCTCTCACACTTCATCCACCACCCACCACCATCACAACACCATCATCCATTGTCCATCGTAGAGTGTGTGAGTCGTCTCGGGATCCAAGATTGATCGTAAGAGTTCTTGACAATCAAGGCCATGTTTGCCTAAGTCTCTTACATCACTTGGTGAAGACAAGGTGTCTAGTATAATACTTTTTATTTCTAATCTTTTGCACTTTTTATTTGGTGTTATATTAATGACTTTAATAACTAGTTACTTATGTTGAAGGTGATCTTTCCTTATCGTTTGTCCGTGGTGTCTTGGCATTATTTTACTGTCTATATAAAATAAAAGATTTTCACCATTCATATCTCCACGGTCTATATGGAGGTATGTTGGCTACCTGGTCGGGGGTTAAGGGAACGGTTTGGTAAAGGTCTTGCCATTGTTCAGCGTTTAGAGGTCCTGCAATGGACCTGGGTCAAATTTAGTAGGACCTCCTTCAATGCTTCACGGTATTGGATGGCGGGGGTCCAAACTCTTTGATCCCCTCATAAGTTAACTACTATTAATACTATAATCCGGCTATTTAGGACTGTATCCCTGCTGACTCAGACTACTTAGCCGAGGGTAACGTCACCGCCAAAAGCGGGGCCTACCATAATTTGCATTAATAACTTAATTAATTATCTTCCAATAATCCACCATTTTAGGATTGTATCCTTGCTGACTCAAACTACTGGGGTGAGGGTAAGGTCACCTTCAAAAGAGGGGCCTACTACAATAACTAAGATAATCTCTTAAATATGTGCAAAAGTGCGGGAATAATCAAAGGTTATACTAGATACGAGTCGGAACCAAGTGATTCATCTTGTCTATCTGTTTTTTCTTTTATTTTTATTTTCAGCATTTTAGTTAGTTTTTATCTTTCTTAGTTTAAAACGTTTTCTAACTTTTTATTTTGATTAGACGTTGAGGATAAACCGGTACTAAAAGCTCTTGTGTCCTTGGACGACCTCGGTATCTTACCAACGCTATACTACGCCCACGATGGGTGCACTTGCCCATATGTGTGTTTAGTGTTAGTAAAATATCGTGTTTTATAAATTTAAAACTTGGCTAAAAAGTGTTAAAGGGGCTTAAAATATACACCTAATATATATAACACTTCACACGCATCAAGTTTTTGGCGCCGTTGCCGGGGACACAAGGATTTTAAGAAAGCTTAAAATCGACGGCCTAATCAGTTTTTCAAAACCTTTTCAAAACGCGCGCACATTTTTCTGCATTTTAGTTTAGTTTGCATTTACAGTAGCCTGAACACGGGGCCGTGCTCACTGAACACGCCCCCGTGCTGCATATTTTTAGTTAGATACCCAGATACAGAGTCTGAACACGGGGCCGTGCTCACTGAACACGCCCCCGTGCTCAACGTGACCAGTAACTTTAATTAAAACGCCCAGATACAGATCCTGTACACGGGGCCGTGTTCACCAGACACGGGGCCGTGTCCAGCCTCTGTTTCCGTTTTTATTTTTGTTTTCTGATCTCGAGACTTGGTTGTGGTCTGCTGAGTGATTCTTATGGATCAATACTCAGGTGGTTACAACTACACCTATGATGAGGATGATTATAGGGGTAATTATTGCACTAATTGTCGCAACTCACGCTCGGTTCAAAATAATCACTCATATCAATCATCCAATTCATACACCTATTATGAGGAGCCCAGGTACGAACCATCAACTTCATACACATCCTATGAAGACCAAAGGTATGAACCTCCTCCCTCATACTCATATTTTGATGAACCAAGGTATGAGCCTTCTTACTCATACTTTGAGGAACCAAGGTATGAGCCACCACCTTCGTATGCTTATTATGAGGAATCATGGCGTGAACAACCCACCTCATATGAGTATTATGAAGAACAAAATTATGAACCTTATCCATCATATGCTTACAATGAAGAACAATGGTGCGAACCATCGACTTCATATGGGTATTATGAGGAACAAAGGGTCGAACAACCGGATTCAAGCTTAGAAAATACCGATTCTTTTTCTATAACCGAAGTGACCGATAGGATATTAGAACACATTAGAGTTATCGATCGATGTATAAAAGAAGCTCGCGCAAGGGAAGAGGAGTCCCGCGCAAGAGAAGAGTTAAAAAAGGAAGAGATAACCGAAAGTGTAAAAATGGAAGAACAAATAAGTGAAAAACCGACACATGAATTAAACAACGAAAAAGGTGAGTCCAACAACGTTAAAATTCAAGAAGAGTCTAATTTTGAAAAAATTAATCTCTTGTCACCTTCTTTTGAAAATCATTGTTTAGTACCCCCTCATGCTAAGTTTTTAAAAGAGTTAAGCACTAACACTAAAATTGAAGAAACGGTAAGTGTTAAGTTAACTAATGATCAAACCTCACTAATAAAAGAAGACCCATTTGAAATTAACATTACACCGGTTCCATGTTTCTTTCAAAATTCGTTTATTAGTAATGTCACAATCGATAAAGATATTTGTGTTAACATAATGCCTAACTACATTTTCGAAAAATTAAGTATTAGTGATTTTTCTCCACTTCAAATACCCATTTTTCTATCCAATCGGAAAGTAATAAAATCAATCGGTGTAGTTGAAGATGTATTGGTTCAAACGAATCAAATGGTAATCCCAACCGATTTTGTCATTCTTGATGACGCTCCTCTAGTGTTGGGACGACCATTTGTAAAAACTCACGAAGCTATGAAAAACCGGAAGTTCAAGAATCTACCTCTTCAATTAGGGGCATTTAAAAGAAGTGTCGATCTCGAACGGTCAATGAAATATCCTTTCGGCAATAATGACCCCCTAATTGAAGATGAAGATGAAGATGAACCACCCGATACAAGTGAAGAGATTGACCACTTTGTTGAAGAAGAGGTCGCCATAGAACAAACTTTTAAAGTTCTTGATCGAAATGAGCAACCAAATAAGGAGTCTCCCAAAGACCCACCACTTGAGCTCAAAGAACTTCCAAAAGGTTTGGAATATGCTTTTCTAGACAAAGATGGAAATTTACCTGTAATTATTTCGTCTAAATTGGATAACTTAGAAAAGGAAAAATTAATTAATCTTTTGAAAAAACACAAAAACGCAATAGCTTGGAAACTTGTAGACATAAAAGGAATTAGTCCTTCCATGTGCACACACAAAATTTTGATGAACGATGACTACAAATCAGTAATACAACCACAACGTCGAGTAAATCCAAATGTTCAAGAAGTGGTTAAAAACGAAGTCATCAAATTACTTGACGCCGGACTTATCTATCCTATCTCCGATAGCCCTTGGGTAAGTCCTGTCCAAGTAGTTCCAAAGAAAGGAGGTATGACGGTAATAACCAACGAAAAGAATGAACTAATACCAACAAGAACCGTCACAGGATGGAGAGTATGTATAGATTATAGACGATTAAATGAAGCAACAAGAAAGGATCACTTTCCTTTACCCTTCATTGATCAAATGTTAGAAAGATTATCCGGTCATAAATTTTATTGTTTCTTGGATGGTTTTTCAGGTTACTTTCAAATCCCGATAGCACCCGAAGACCAAGAAAAGACAACTTTCACATGTCCCTATGGAACTTTTGCTTATCGACGCATGCCGTTTGGTCTATGTAATGCCCCCGCAACATTTCAACGTTGCATGGTAGCCATTTTCCACGACATGATAGAAAAGACAATGGAAGTCTTTATGGACGACTTTTCTATCTTTGGGGATTCATATGACCAATGCCTCGATAACCTTGAACGAATGCTATCCCGATGTGAGGAAACTAACCTCGCCCTTAATTGGGAAAAATGCCATTTCATGGTAACGGATGGAATAGTACTCGGTCACAAGATCTCAAGCGAAGGAATGGAGGTGGATCGAGCCAAAATAGATACCATCTCTAGATTACCACCTCCATCCTCCGTACGAGCTATCAGAAGTTTCCTAGGGCATGCCGGATTCTATAGGCAGTTTATCAAAGACTTTTCTAAAATTTCTAGACCTCTAACAAAATTACTTGAAAAAGATGCTCCTTTCATCTTTGACAATGATTTCAATCAAGCATTTCTCACCTTAAAAGAAATGTTAGTCAATGCACCTATCATGATAGCGCCTGATTGGAAATTTCCTTTCGAAATCATGTGTGATGCTAGTGACTTTGCAGTTGGAGCTGTCTTGGGACAAAGAAAAGAAAAGCATTTCCACCCAATTTATTATGCTAGTAAAACACTTAATGATGCACAAGAAAATTACACAACAACTGAAAAAGAGTTACTAGCTGTGGTATTTGCTTTTGATAAATTTCGTTCTTATCTTGTTCTTTCTAAAACTATAGTTTATACAGATCATGCAGCCATCCGATATCTCTTCAAAAAGCAAGATGCAAAACCACGTTTGATTCGGTGGATTCTACTCCTCCAAGAATTTGACATTGAAATCAAGGACAAAAGAGGAGCAGAAAACACCGCTGCAGATCATCTTTCGCGCTTAGAAGACCCAGCTTTGGAAGCAACCAGGGACGAGCAAATCAACGAAAAATTCCCAACTGAGTCCCTGGAAATGGTGGAATACAAGGAAGAACCATGGTACGCCGACTATGCTAACTACCTAGCTAGCGGTATAGTCGCAAAAGGGTGGCCACGTCATCAAAGAAAAAAATTCTTTGCCAATGTGAAACACTACTTTTGGGAAGATCCATATCTTTTCAAAATGTGTGCCGACCAACTCGTCCGACGATGCGTACATGGTAGTGAAGCACGAAGAATTCTCCGCCATTGTCATGAAGGTCCATACGGAGGACATCATGGTGCTGCTAGTACCGCACAAAAGGTATTCGATTCAGGATTTTATTGGCCAACCATTTACAAAGACGCCCAAAGTCTTGTAAAAACATGTGATGCTTGCCAAAGAACAGGTAATATTTCTTCCAAAAACGAAATGCCACAAAATGGCATTCTTGTTTGTGAAATTTTTGATGTGTGGGGACTCGAATTTATGGGACCTTTCCCACCATCGAAAGGAAACAAATATATACTTGTGGCAGTAGATTACTTGTCTAAATGGGCCGAGGCCGAGGCACTTCCAACAAATGATGGAAGAGTCGTGGTAAGATTTCTGAAAAAATTATTCTCTCGTTTTGGCACACCTAAAGCTTTAATAAGTGATAGAGGTACCCATTTTTGCAACCATCAACTTGAAAAAATTTTAACAAGATATGGGGTCTATCACCGGGTCTCAACAGCATATCACCCTCAAACAAACGGACAAGCCGAAGTGACTAATAGAGGTTTAAAACGAATACTTGAAAAAACCGTAGGGATAAATAAAAAGGAATGGGCTGATAAATTAGATGATGCTTTATGGGCTTTTCGAACTGCTTATAAAACAACAATAGGTACAACCCCATATAAGCTAGTTTATGGAAAAAGTTGTCACTTACCAGTAGAAATTGCACACAAGGCCTACTGGGCAATCAAAAATGTAAACTTAGATTTAGAATTTGCTGGTAAAAATTGATTTTGTCAATTAAATGAATTAGACGAGCTTAGGAATTATGCATACTCAAACTCTGAAATTTATAAGGAAAGAATGAAAAATTTGCATGACAAACATATTAAACCTAATGAATTTTGGGTAGGAGATCTAGTTCTTTTGTTTAATTCACGACTTCGATTGTTTCCTGGTAAATTAAAGTCTAGGTGGTCAGGACCTTTTTCCGTCACCCATATTTTCCCACACGGTGCAGTAGAAATTAAATCTCGAAATGGGACTCCATTCAAAGTCAATGGGCAACGGCTGAAACTTTATCAAGGATTCATTGAGGATGAAGAGGAAGAGATCTCGTTTCAAACAGTGGAAGGATGAAACCAACATCATACCTGGTAAGTTACGAGCAATTGGGACGACATCGAAAGCGGTAAGTTTTCTAACCAAGGCTTTTGGGAAACAAGGGCACTCACACGAGCACTAAAAAAAAAAAAACCCTTGCTCGGCACGAGGCCGTGTCCACTGGACACGGGGCCGTGTCCGCGCTGCAGTCGGGATATATCCCCTATTTCAAAACAGTTTCTTCATTCCACACGCCCCGTTTCCCCGAAAAAGCTCTGGTTCCAGGCGATTTTTCGAAAAATTTCGACGTCTCCTATCACTCTAACAACATCAAGGTATGATTCTATCACTTTTAGTAGTTAGATTAGTTACTTGCATGTAGTTAAAACACCACAAATTTGGGGAAAAATCTAGGGTTCTTGAAGTTCATTCAAATCAAACCTAAAATTTTTGCCTAAATCTGTTTGCATTTAGTTAGATTAGTGTTAAGGGAAATAAATACACTTGTATTGTTCATAGATTCACCCGATTTCTTACAAAAACCCCAAACCCTTGTTCTTGAACCGAAAAAGATAAAATTAATAGGGTAAACGGGGTATTTTGGGAAAAACGGCACTTAGGGTTTCATTTTCGGGGGAAACCGCATCTATTGGACCAAAAAAAATTTCAAGTTTTCGGGACCGGGACGAAAAATGAAGTTTTTGGGTTACAGACGTCTGGACACGGGGCCGTGCCCGCTGAACACGGGGCCGTGTCCAGCCTACTGTTTGCAGTTTCTTTAAAAATCTCATTGTTTCGTGCTAATTTTTGGTGTATTCTTTTAGATGGCAAAGTTCACAAGGTTCAATGCAAGTTAGCTCGATGCCAGGGCAAGATACGAGATACTTCAAACAAGACCCGAGGAAATCCCCAGGCGAGCATGCACGGACCTGTTAACCTTGGTAAACCAGCTGGACCGATTCAACAACATCGTTACGGGACCACTAGCTGTTGCATTGAACACTCGGCTTCGGTCGGTGCATCAATGCACCATGGAGTTCTACAGTACTTTCACCTTCACTTCAAGGTGTGACCCATTCGACAATGAAGGGGTTGCATTTCGGTGTGGCGGGACAAGGTACTCGATCTCTATGGCATAGTTTGGAGCTATAATAGGACTCTACGGGGAAGAGGAATCGGGAAACGAGGAAAATACCGGGGGATTACGAGACTTGGATGAAAATGAACGACAAGCCGCATGGGCTCAAATCGGTGAAGGAATCTACAACCCTAGCAACACAAAGAGTACTAAGCTAAGGGATCCGCTCTATCGCTACATTCACAGGCTTCTCACCTACTCTCTTAACCAACGTCACGACAGTAGTGGGGTTGTAGGGTTGAAAGATTTGGTTGTCCTTCACTGTATCCACAACCGGAAGCCTCTCGATGTCCCATATCTCCTGTTACGAAACATGCATCTCAACCGCCTTGCTCGCGCTCCAACACCTATCTTCTTCGGAGGATGGGTGTACCGTCTCTTCAAGCATTACACACGAATTCCAAGGTCCTTTGAAAGAAGCCCATGGTCGGGACGAGTTGACTACCACATTTGCCGAGCCATGAACTTACTTTATGAGGCGGAAGACGAGTCGGTGAGCTTCCAAAGGACGCAAGGCTATGCATGGAACCCGCAGGAGGCCCTAGTTCTTCACGCACCACCTCCCCACTACCAGTATCAACCCCATGGTGATCCGGGTCAATCCTCCTCACAAGGAGGCGGTTTTCCTAACTTTCAAAGCTTACATGATCTTTTGCAGGAAAACCTCATGTGTACCAGGAACGCCTACAACCTCGCCAACAACACATACCACCGGGTCGGAGCTATTGAACGCAACATCAACGATATACAAGATGATATCGGCAGCATCCGGGAATATATGGCGGGGCATGGGGATGGAGGTGATGATAGCGATGAAGACATGGAGTAGGGAGTTTGGAAAAGCAGGGGCGGGTTGATGGCAAGCCCACAGGTTTAAGTCCCTTTATCTATCGAACAATTGGTGGCCTGCGTGCCAAGTGTTGAACAATTTACTTTCCTTGACCACTTTTATTTTCCGTTTTTTTTTCTTTTACTTTATGCTTGGGACAATTAACTATGGTAATGTAGGATGTTTGTGTTACTTGGTGTGGTATTAAGTGATGAAACAGGTACAAACCAAGGCTTGGAGTGCTAAGCCTCAGCACTTATAGGACCAGGATGGAAAAACCGGGGGAAGAAACCTGTTTTTCAGGCTTACAGACTGTCCACACGGGGACGTGTCCAGCCAACACGCCCCCATGCTCACCTCCCAGACCTGCTGTTTGGTTACTGTCCTGCAGATTTTTGTCAGACACGGGGCCGTGCCTAATCAACACGCCCCCGTGTTCGCCTTCTGTAAGTTTTCGTTACTGGCAGTTCGCCACGGGGTCGTGTCCAGCGGACACGGGGCCGTGTCTAGACTGCCAGTAACATAAATCTTTGCTTTTAACACCATTTTACACATCTAATCAACCTAAAAATTTATTTTTGGGACACATTGAGGACAATGTGTAATTTAAGTGTGGGGGGGGATGCTAAAACCTTGAAATTTTGCAAGTCCTAAATACAAGCCTTACACAAAACTCTATTGGAACCGCTAATCACCCCAAAATTTTTTCAAAAATTTCATTTTTTTACTTGTCTAGGTTTAACTCGGGAGATTCAAGTTCTCAAAAAGGTTATATTTTTACGAATTTACAACCGATAGCGTCGTGATAAAAAGAACCAACATAAGAAAATTATGAAAAGGCATGGCAAACTTAGTTAAAATTTGATTTATATACTTGATCACATAAAAACCCATTCCCACAAAAGTGAGTTTTGAGCCTTTATTGAGCATACAATTACATATCATTAAACTAAATGCTCATTTTTCGTTTCTTGTGTGAATAGCCGTTTGGTTCTTACGACTCTAGAACTTGCCATGACGATACATTCCCGGTCCTTATCAACTAAAACCCGAGTAAGTAAATGATGGAGGCATTAGGACTAACCCTTTTTATTTCTACACCATTATTTTTCTTTTTTTTACCACCTACCCAAAATCCCCCTAGTTAGCCCCTTTGAGCCTAAACATTTTCATTTCATAACCCAAACCAAACACCCTTTTACCCACCAAAACCTTTTTCATTTTTAACCCTTTGTTTTAGTAACAAGTTCGGTTTTTCGTATGATCATTCAAAAAAAAAAAATGTGTTGATGATGAAGCAAAAGAAAATAAACAAACAAGTTCATCAAAAATAGCTTTGTTTGAATAATAGCTTCATCAAAATAAAAGTTATAAAAATAGAAAGTCCTACGAAAACCGACACTTGTTACGCTTTTTCACCCTTTTTTTTCTACTAACCACTAACCCAACCACCTACCTTCAACCCAAGCCTAACCCTTCACCCACAAAGTCCTCTTGATATTTACAAAGGTATAAAAGTTAAAAAGGAGGAGGATTGATTGCTTGGCAAGCTTATGGTAGGAATAAGTTCCATGCCGCTCTCGAGTGATTCACTAAAAATACACCTTCGGCCGAGTGTGAGTGATTTCTCCCGTGAGGTATGTGAACTTGTATATAAATGGAATTTTAAAAAGGCATGTTATGCCCAAATAAGTAATTTCTCCTATGAAACGTTCTAAACAAATCATAACGAATAGGATTGTAAATAGATAAAAATAAAACCCAAAAAGATCTTGGATTCCCAAACACTCTATGACAAGCCAAAACCTTCTCTTTTACCCATTCCATTTGGGAGTGTAAGCCACATATTAAAGAGTTTTTCTTGAGGACAAACAAAAGTTCAAGTGTGGGGGTATTTGATGTGTGTAAAATGCAACATATAAATTACATCAAATGAGGCATAAAACTAACCCTTTTTAAGTACTAATGTTGGAAAAAGAGTGTTTTTGTCTTCCTTTTGTATTTTCAGGATTAAATTAGCTCAAATTCACAAAAGAAGCAAAAAGACAGCTAAATCTAACATAAATACAAGAAAAGGAACATAAGTGGACTGCCCGACCCCTCAACGGCATCTTCCCAAGCAAAATAGAGAAGGCAGAAGACTGAACACGCCCCGTGCTCAGCCAGCACGGGGCCGTGCCCAAGAAGCAGCAGAAAAGACAAACCTATAGAAGCTTCTATTGCCCACCACGGGGCCGTGTCCAGTGAACACGGGGGCGTGGCGAAAGTACAGCAGGCGCATTAATTGTAATTGCGAATTACAATTAATGAAGAGGGAGAATGTCAGACAGGCACGGGGGCGTGTCCAGCGGACACGGGGCCGTGCCCAGCCTTCTGTTCAGCCTATAAATAGGAGTGCTTGGTTTCATTTCAACTCATCCCTTGGCACACCACCTCTCTCACACTTCATCCACCACCCACCACCATCACAACACCATCATCCACCACCATCATCCATTGTCCATCGTAGAGTGTGTGAGTCGTCTCGGGATCCAAGATTGATCGTAAGAGTTCTTGACAATCAAGGCCATGTTTGCCTAAGTCTCTTACATCACTTGGTGAAGACAAAGTGTCTAGTATAATACTTTTTATTTCTAATCTTTTGCACTTTTTATTTGGTTTTATATTAATGACTTTAATAACTAGTTACTTATGTTGAAGGTGATCTTTCCTTATCGTTTGTCCGTGGTGTCTTGGCATTATTTTACTGTCTATATAAAATAAAAGATTTTCACCATTCATATCTCCACGGTCTATATGGAGGTATGTTGGCTACCTGGTCGGGGGTTAAGGGAACGGTTTGGTAAAGGTCTTGCCATTGTTCAGCGTTTAGAGGTCCTGCAATGGACCTGGGTCAAATTTAGTAGGACCTCCTTCAATGCTTCACGGTATTGGATGGCGGGGGTCCAAACTCTTTGATCCCCTCATAAGTTAACTACTATTAATACTATAATCCGGCTATTTAGGACTGTATCCCTGCTGACTCAGACTACTTAGCCGAGGGTAACGTCACCGCCAAAAGCGGGGCCTACCATAATTTGCATTAATAACTTAATTAATTATCTTCCAATAATCCACCCTTTTAGGATTGTATCCTTGCTGACTCAAACTACTGGGGTGAGGGTAAGGTCACCTTCAAAAGAGGGGCCTACTACAATAACTAAGATAATCTCTTAAATATGTGCAAAAGTGCGGGAATAATCAAAGGTTATACTAGATACGAGTCGGAACCAAGTGATTCATCTTGTCTATCTGTTTTTTCTTTTATTTTTATTTTCAGCATTTTAGTTAGTTTTTATCTTTCTTAGTTTAAAACCTTTTCTAACTTTTTATTTTGATTAGACGTTGAGGATAAACCGGTACTAAAAGCTCTTGTGTCCTTGGACGACCTCGGTATCTTACCAACGCTATACTACGCCCACGATGGGTGCACTTGCCCATATGTGTGTTTAGTGTTAGTAAAATATCGTGTTTTATAAATTTAAAACTTGGCTAAAAAGTGTTAAAGGGGCTTAAAATATACACCTAATATATATAACACTTCACACGCATCAGCCCCTCTTCTGGAGGTGACGTTACCCTCAACCCAGTAGTTTGAGTCAGCAAGGATACAATCCTAAAGGGTTTGATTATTGAAAGATAATTAATTAAGTTATTAATGCATATTGTGGTAGGCCCCTCTTCTGAATGTGACATTACCCTCGGCTAAGTAGTCTGAGTCAGCAGGTATACAGTCCTAAGTAGCCGGGTTAAAATATTAATAGTAGTTTACATATAAGGGGATCAAGGAGTTCGGACCCCCGCCATCCAATACCAGTGGGTATTGAAGGAGGTCCTACTAAAGTTGACCCATGTCCTTTCAGGATCTATACACTGAACAAGGCAAGACTCTTACCAAACAGTTCCCTTAACCCCCGACCAGGTAGCCAACATACCTCCATATAGACCGTGGAGATATGAATGATGAAAATCTTTTATTTTATATAGACAGTAAAATAATGCCAAGACACCACGGACAAACGATAAGGAAGACTCACCTTCAACATAAGAAACTAGTTATTAAAGTCATTAATATAGAACCAAATAAAAAGTGCGAAAAGATTAAAAATAAAAAGTATTACACTAGACACTTGTCTTCACCAAGTGATGTAAGAGACTTAGGCAAACATGGCCTTTGATTGTCAAGAACTCTTACGATCAATCTTGGATCCCGAGAGTACTACACACACTCTATGATGGATGATGGATGATGGTGGTGGAGGGTGGGTGTAGTGTGAGAGAGGTGGTTTGCCAAGGGATAGTTTGCAAATGAGCCAAGCACCCCTATTTATAGCCTGCACAGAAGCCTGGACACGGCCCCGTGTCCACCCATCTTCTCTTTCTTCATTAATTGCAGTTTATCTGCATTAGTTGACCACGCCCCCGTGTCCGTTGGGCACGACCCCGTGTGCAGAAGCGTATCTGTACTATCAAGATTTCCTCAAATTCTGCGAATCTTTGAGTTAACCACGGCCCCGTGTCCGCTGGGCACGCCCCCGTGGTGGGTGATAGAAGCTTCTACAACTTTGTATTTTCTGCAGACATTTGGGCACGCCCCCGTGCTCACTGATCACGGGGCGTGTTCAGCCTTCTGTTTTCTTGTTTTTGCTTTAGAGGATGCTGTCGAGGGGTCGGGCATGCCACGTTTAGCCCTTTTCTTGTATTCATGCTGGATTTGGCTGCATTTTTGCTTCTTTTATTCATTTAAGCTCTTTTAACCCTGAAAATACAAAAGGAAGACAAAAGCACACTTTTTCCAACATTAGTACTAAAAAACGGTTGGTTTTATGCCTCATTTGATGTAATTTATATGTTGCATTTTGCACACATCAGTTCGCACGAAGGTTCCTGTTTGCACAAATAGAGTTGTGAATCTCGATTATCTTTTATCTCCGTTCTGTGTTCCTTGTTTTTTATTCTAATGGGCAAATCAGGACCCATGAAATCACAGTAAACTTAGTGTCACAACGAGTGCATAGACGAGATATACTTTCGTGTTTATGTATACATACTTTATGTACTTTAATTCTAATTTGAATCCTCCGTTCAACTCCAAATGACTCATACCTTCGTTTACCCCATGTAGGATAACCTCGGTGTTCCAACCTTCGACTCATCAACTCGCGGAATTAAAAAAGGAAGCTTTGCAAAACCGTGAGTATACTCGACACCCTTTTTACGTTTTACATTTTAGGTGCAACATGCTTACATTATCAAACTTATACATTCACTCATACTTTATGCAATCACAAACAAACAATCATTCATACATACTAAATACGTTATGCTTTAATTCGTTTGTGTTGGAACATTCTTATGTGGTATACTTGTCATTAACTTCGTATAAGCCTCCCTTAACATGTATAGCGTTATAGGAGTAACACATCACCCGTATTCTTGAGGTCATGTTAAGTTTAAACCGAACGGTCCTATCGTTGCTACGATAGGATTACGCTAGCGGTAATCTTTGGGTTGACACGTATAGTTGCATGCCAGTTATACGTTAATTTTAGATAACAAGTTTTGCCATGTTGATTGTTTAAACATTCTATACTATGCTATCTATCAAACTTGTATACTCGCCAATACATTTTGTATGGAACTATACTTTGAACATGTTGTAGGAAATTGATGATTATGATTATGATGATGAAATCTAGTAGGATTGGCTAGATACACACCTTAGAACTCTAGTTTTGTTGTATTTGTTTCGAGTATCATGATGTATTTGTTTGATGAACTTGTTGTATTTTCTGTTTCAACAGTTGTACTTGAATATTATTCAATGAAATGAAAATCGGTTTTGCTAATTATTGTCGCAAATAGTGTAATGAAGTCTCTAGCAATCTCGTTTTCGTCTCACTCCGATGTTTCCGCCATCGGTTGGGGTGTGACATTAAGTGATTTAGATGATTAGTTATCTAAGTAGCTTCCAAGAATCAAAGTAAGCCAACCTCACATCGTCTCCAACATTTGCCATGTTGGGTATGAACACGTCTAGGTTGTTCTTATTTGGCTACTTAGCAAACTTAGTTATTTTTACATGCTGTTCTTATTCATGACCAACTAAAATCATCAACTAAGTTGATGATTTTGTGCTTTGGTGAATCTATACAATGAGGTTAAATGGATGGAATTCATCTACCTCCATGCATGACAATATATGACTTAGACTAAATACTTATAAATAAATAAATATATATATATAGGGGGAGGTTCATTGGGGAACACTAAAAAAGTGGGGAACAGCGGGGAACCGGCTCAAACGAACTCCGATTGGACTCATTCAAGCGACGTTGGAACCGGCTCGTCGAACCCTAACTAAGATCTCTTAACCCTAAACACTAAATCCTAACTCTTAAACTCTAAACCCTAAAGCTAAAAAATAAGGCTAAAACCTAAGCTAAACCGTAAAATCTAAACTATAAACCCTAAAAGCTAAACCCTAATGCTAAACCCTATGCTAAACCCTAAACCCTAAAACTAAACCCTAAAGCTAAACCCTAATGCTAAACCATAAAGCTAAACCCTAAAAGCTAAACCCTAATATATTTAGGGTTTAGGGGTTATGATTTAGGGGTTACGGTTAAGAGATCCTAGTTAGGGTTCGATGAGCCGGTTCCAACGCCGCTGGAATGAGTCCAATCGGAGTTCGTTTGAACCGGTTCCCCACTGTTCCCCACTTTTTTAGTGTTCCCCAATGAACCTCACACTATATATATATATATATATTGTGAAAGTGTAAAATACAATATCCCTTAACGTACAATACGTACGATATTGTGAAATCGCATGTTATAAAAAAGCATGTTGGAAATCGCATGTTGATTTTTTGATGAAATCGCATGTTGGTATATAAAACAATTTCGCATGTTGGTTTTTCGGCACAAATCGCATGTTCAAAAGTGAATTCGCACCAGATCGGACGGCTGGGATGATCGCGTACATATTGTACGATAAGAGCTATTGTACGTTAACCTAACCCTATATATATGTGTGTGTGTACGTATATTATATATATTTAAAAAAATTAATGTTTAATGTTTAAAATTCTTGTATATAAAAATATTGTATATATTTAAAATTATATTTATATAAATCTAATTTATTGTTTAATATTTAAAATTTTTGGGGTGTTACAAAGTTTAAATAATTTAACCTTTAAAAAGATATACCAAGAAAAACACACACACATAGATTATGTATATACAATAATAAATAACATACTGTATATAACCTAAAACATTTCCAAGAAAATGGTATAAAAGGTTTGATGAGTTAATGATCAAACATAGTTTTCAAAGGAGTTGTTATGATATTTGTGTCTTCATATCGTATATTTGCTCATTAATCAATTGGTACGATACGACGAAAAACACAACACACTAACACTGACAATGTAAAGCGCGTAATCATGTATTATTAATTTAAAAAAAAAACATGGCAATACCTTACTCAAGTTATATTTTTATACGTTGCGTAATTTTTATACGCTGCATAATTGTTATACGTATTTATTTTTTACTAGCGCGAAATTATTGTGTGTCATTATTTATAATTGTGCGTAATTACATATGTATGTTGCGTAACTATTTTACCTTAAGCGTAATATTTTTTTAAATATATATAAGAATTATCTTCTATTTCAGTCCCTAAGGGCATTTTGGTCAATTAACCCAACTTAATAGAAAAAAACAAATTAAGTTAGCTATTTGGATGAAAAGCGTTAAAAAATGTAAACCTCGGGGCTAGATTTATTATAAATTAGATTTTTGGACTATACTAGTTAAAAAGGACAAACCAGGGATGGAAACGGAAATTTACTCTATTTTTAAACTTTTAAAATTTTGGCATAAAATATACCAAGATAGATTAATTTATTACACAAACACATTTTGAAAAAAAAAAGTAAATAAATGAATGAATTAAACGGGTCAACTTGCGAACTTGCCAGGTTGGCACGGACATGACCCATTTAGCTAAACGTGTTTGCTAGTTCGACATGAAACTGAGCTCTAACCGGTTTGTACTAAACCCAAACCTACAAATTTTCTATTAGCTACGTGTTATGTGAGAAAAACAAACCTCTAACAGTATTGTCATGATACTCTAATTGGCAATGTCATGAAACGCCTCAAAACTCGATAGTTTATCATCATTTCGTGTAGTGTTAATAAGTTTCCTTATACATTGTGTTATTGTATCTTTAAAAATGATTGATTTTTATTGTTGATGAAATCGTTTTAACAATCAACAAGTAGTATGTTTGGTATCATCATTTTAAACCATATTTCAAACTCAATCCTCCATCTAAAGGTTGTCAAACCTATCTCTACCTAAATTGTTCAAACTAAGATTCTTGACACTACAAATTTGTAATAAATTGTTGACATAATAAAAATATGTTATATAAAAATAGTCAAATATTACATCTAAACCATGTTAAAAACTTTAATGATGAATCGAAGGAAAAAGAAAATGAAAAGGAAAAGGAAAAGGAAAAGTTTGTTGGTTTAACATGGAGTAAAACCTAACTTGAGGTAGCACATGAGACTATTGATACCTTTTGTGTGTGTAATAACTAAAGTAAGAAGACATGAACCCTAAAATGTGGGAAGTCTAATCCTGCCAAACATGCATGTTTTTTATTATTTTATGGTGGCAACTTGAATGGAAATGGTACACTCTATCTAGGTTCAAGAAATTTGTGGTGTATGGCCTAACCACATTTAATGTTATGTATCCATTTGTTTTAAAACTTTAATTGTTATCAATGGTGAAACCATGTAGATCTAGGCTACACCTAGATAGAGTAACCAAGGATTAATTAGGGACCAAAACGAAACCAACTTAAAATGGGTCAAGTGGGGTTAACCCTGGTTGGAACCGCAACACCCTATAGAACCCGATTTTTTGGTTTATAGCGTGTTCGGTTGGGATGGGTTGAAATGTGAACAGTTTCTTCTCTGTGCTAAACTTTTTAGAGTTACTATGTTAATGTTGCTTTTACAGATTTTAAGACTAGTTGTAATCGATTAATGCACCCCTCCAAAGGAAGGGTTTTTTATTGGCTGTAAAAGAAATCCACACACCCCCACGCTTCTTCTCTTCACGCCAGTGGCGGACCTACCCACGGTCACGGGTGGGTGGCCGCACCCCTTAAAAAAAAATTAATGTATATTTTAGGCAAAAAACATGACCGCACCCCTTGAAAATATGATTAACCATCTCGTCAACACCCCCAGCAAATAATTTCTGGGTCCGCCACTGCTTCACGCACGTTATACTACTCACACAAAAGCCCTTAGCGCCCCTCTTTGGCACCCATGTAACAGTGTTTAGCCCATCCATGCAAAGGTGTATGTGGACGTTAACTCACTAAACTCAGTCTAAGCATGTGACATATAATTTCAAGAAAAAAAAACATATTTTCTTTCCGAAATATGAGGGTTATACATGTAAATTTTTCAAAACAATGACGGAAAACACAACATATCATATCAAACACAGAAGTAATTATCGAGAAACTTGAAATGTGAACTGTAATATACAACACGTGAATAAATTATCATGATCAACAAATACAAAACCCAAGTAACCTAGGAAAAAGTTTACAAATCAGGCACAAGCATCTGGTCAACCGGCTAAGGCGTAGACTCGTGCTCAACGGGTCTGATCCATTAGACAATTTGATGTACGAACGAACTTTGGTGCATACAACATCGATGTTTCATTTTGTACAAACCATGATTTGCGCTGGTTTGGTGGGCTACTTTTGATGGCCCACCAAGCTCGCTTTGATCATGGGGATACAAAGATAAGAGATGAACAGTAGATCCATGGTCCGGTTGGGTACCATGGGACATGATAGTGGAATATAAATATTGTACAAAGAATATGACTGGAAGCATTGGTTTTACTATGTTGTAGGTAATTTTGTTTTCGGTTGAATGCCATTATTTTTCATGTAGGTTAAGAATTGTGAAGGTAGTTCTGCCAAAAGTGATCGAACAACCGAAATTTCTCCACCTGCAAATGGGAAAACCTTAATATTTAGACAAACTAAGACAATATGCTATGTTAATATAGCGTTTAAAGAAAAATCACTATAACACCGTCAATAATCAAAGGAAAGGGGTCAAATGGGTGGAAAGTCACTAAAGTGTATTTTCCATGCATACAAACTACTCAATCAATTTTAGGCAGAACTAAAGCCACCCGCGTTGCGGGGCGGGGGCGTAAAAACCGTAAAACCGTGCTGCCAGAGTTGCGGGATGGGGGCGTAAAATTCATGAATTGACAAAGCACTAAATGATAACCGAGTAAAGTACATGAGGTGTAAACTAGAGTTCACTAAATGAGAAAGCTAGGGGTAAACCGTGCTACCAGCGTTGTGGAGTGCGAGCGTAAAACCATGCTAAGTAGTAGCCAAAAATTCACTAAATGAAACAACCGAATAAAGTACAGAGGGTGTAAACAAAAATTCACTTAATGATAATGCCAGAGGTGTAAATGAAAATTCAGAGCACTAAATGCCAAAAGAGTAAAGTACAGGGGTGCAAATGAAAAGTCACTAAATGACGAAGCACTAAATGACAAATTCACTAAATGACAAAAGACACAAAAAGACGAAAGAGTTATTATTCCTAACTATGTTATAAATTAAATCCTAGTAATATATTTTTTGTAACTATATTTAACACAAACTATTTACAAAGATGTAGATAAAAGTGTTTCCGGTCAAACTGACCCCGCCCAAGTTAACTAACCCAACCCGGCCCATTTCAATATATGTGCACGACATTGAAAAGGTGGCATATTACCTTGTACATCCCTAAAAGGAACAAACTGGACTATATCACGCGATGCAACACGCCCAGTTGAACTATGAAGTTTCTCGCCATTATCTGCATCCAAAATCTGCATACGTAGAAAAATGAACATGCATAGGCTTATTCCGAAAGGGTAGGTATGATACACACGACAGTAATTTAAGTACCTCCATCTCCTTGAAGTCGGCCCCACCAACACCAACGATGAGGACCGAGAGAGGCAGATCGGATGCCATCACAAGGGAATCAATTGTTTCCTGTTGATCGGTTATAACTCCGTCCTGTGAAATCATAACAAAGTAAGAGATGATATTACAAGGCCCTACCTTGATCGAACCATTCAAAACTAAATGGGTTGATCAGTAGCATCCTATTTAAGAGAACTGAGAATTATATGAAAGGTGGTGAAAAATGATGCGTACTGTTATGATTAATAATATAAAATACTTGTGTTCATCAGCTGCAACTGATTCGCTGGCTAGTTTTGCTGCAGAGTTAATTACAGGTCCAAATAGGGTGGGCCCGGCAAGTGAAACGTTAGAAAGGGCCTGTCCGTATGCATTCATAATTCCTTGAATGCCGGAAACCTGGTAATAAAAGGGTCAACATAATTGAATATGAAAGAATAATCTTTTTTTTTTTACAAAAATTATTTCCCTCGAACCAGAAACCCACTGACATTTTAGTTTCAAAACCCGGCAGGTTCGGGTAGAAACTTTATTATATGTATGGGATAGGGCTGTCCTTTTTTATCTGAAACCCGATCAACCCGAACCTTAAATGGGTCGGTTATCGGGTCACTTTTTCCCAACGAAAAAAACCCAAAAAACCCGAAACTCGAAACCCGAATGTTTATTGTCCTTTTTTACTAAATACGATTTGATTTGGATTGTCTGGTGTTTAAAACATTATGTTTTGAGACTCTTGAACATTATCAAACCATATTGTTAAATAATGTTTGAATTTTGATGATATTATTTTAGCAGCATGATAAATTTGATGATATTTTTGTGACAAAAGCTTTTTTTGCATTTTACATATAAACCCGAAAACCGAACAACCTGACCCGAATAACCCGAACCTGAACAACTCGAACTTTAAATGGGTCCGTTATTGGGTCACTTTTTCCTAGCTAGAAACCCGAACAACCCAACCTGACCCAAAACCCAAAGAACACCCCTAGTATGGGATTCAGGTTGAAAGTTTTAAAGTCACCGTTGGCTTGTTGCCACTGCTTCCGTTAAGGTTAAAACAATGACTAATGGGACCGTCAATCGGGCGTCCTCCAAAGCCCCATGCAGGGAACTCCTTATCATGATCGTAAAACTGCAGTACATCTCCAACCTCTTGTATTGCCTATAATAGGTCAAACAATGTCTCTTATTATTGTAAATTTAATAGATAAAAAAATTTATAGCTGCTCACTTTCTGATATGCATTCAGGCGTCCAGAATGGTCAACATAATGTAACGAGTCTGGCAGTCGGGGATTTCCATTTGAAGCTGGAAAATGAATTTACAAGTTTAGCAGCATAATTATTAATTAAACAAACATATAATGGTAACCATTATGATAAGATATACCTGTGAAATCTATGGCCACCATGAAATTCATTTCACATCCACCAAGTAAGTAATCCAGAAAGGAATGACGAACACTTTCGGAAAACTCGTCCACGAAAAGTTGACTTTTCAACGCCTATATCAAATTAACAAGCAGGGATAAGCGTAAAGCACGATAATATAATCTATGCATCCATACAAATACGTGTATAGAGACACAAATGTGTTAGGACCTTTGACTGATGATCTTTCCCGATATATACGGGTAAAAATAAGTTCTCTCCCTGCTTACTAGAAGATAACTTTTCCAACTCAGCAATCGACTTTTGAGCTTTGCTAAACGGGCCACACGAGTTAAAAACAGAAGCAAGTTAAAATAATATCAAGCAAAATCGGTAAATAATATGAAGAAGAAATGTGAATCAAAGATGATGGTGTTGTCTTACCCAAGCAGATCATGCTTTCCGTTACTGTTAAAGTTAAAGCACTCGATAATCAGTGGGGCATCCTGCATAAGTTTAACTAATTATCATGATTTCTATATTTTGATATTATTTATGACTGGGGGTTAAACGTTAATATAGTGTTTATACCTTGTTGCCAACTTGTGACATGTTTAAAAAAATCGGTTTCCATTTAGGGTTAAGATTGTTGTTCAGAACCTCTGTTCTGCAAATTGAAATAGTGGGCCCACTCGCCCCACTCCGCGCATATTTTGAAATTACTAGGAAACAGTCCTGTAAGAGAAAAAAACAAAATGATAAATATTATTTATGAAATTATGAATATCTCATAACAGAAGAACTAATCATAACGTACTTACACTTTTGGAGAAAAAATCTTTATTTTCTAAATCTGAGCATCTAAACGTCAACTCTACAGTAGTCTTGGAGATAAGTTCTTCTTCTGCATTGACGGTGAGCTGTCCAAGTTGTTTAGGCCGAGTTGACTCGGTTGATTCTGCGATGGTCACAAGATCTGCGGTCCAGGAGCGCTTTGGATCAGTGACTATCTACATAATAATAAAAAATTGTCCATAAACTGGTAAACTAAAATTATTTAAACTTTATCATTACATTTAAGTTATGACAAAACAAACAGATAAAGAACCAATACCTGAGACAACTTGCAAGTACACTCGCCCAAATATTGCTGATCGTCCAGTTTAAGCGTCTGCATAGGATTCTCATTAAGGTACTAAATGACATAAATTAATGAAGTTCAACGTTCTTAAAAAACTTAGTTAACGAAAAATTAAGTGATATACCTTTACTTCTGGGCCATGAAACTGGGTATCAACATCATACACACGGAACCTGTGATGTAAGATAATTAGCGGCGTACATAATAATGATATAAAGATGTGTGTTTGTATAAAAATAAAAATATGATCTGTCAGCGCTTACAATAGTGTTTGAACTGTCTCGAAACAATAAGTAACGTTTATTTTTGTGATCCACTGAGGATTTAATGAATTTGAAACAACTTCTGTACGCCCAAGCTCCTGCAGCGAACCGTCTTTTCCTTTGGTATATACAACTGCCAAAGGATCGCTCTATAAACAGAAAACACATGTGAGAAATTAAAAGAAAATAAAGAATTGCAATCGTTTTCTTATTATTATGTCTCTTTTTCCTCTTTATTTTTACAAAGAACTACATTTTACGGGTCCGTAACACCGTTCTATTTTCTGTGAAGAAAGCGATAAACTTACCTTGGAAAGCACATCTCTGTCACGTAAGTTTGAAGCAGATAGAGATAGCTGCAAAAAGTTTATTAACAATGTCCATTAGTTACTACGATTAACGCTTAGCTGATCAAGTAGAGCGATTTCATTACAACATCTAACCACAATCTAAACATGTAAGATTACTACAGCCGAACATGGAAATAAGTGCCACAAACTGAGATGCCATAATCACAAACTAACCTTTGAAGCAACAATCAAAAGTGTTATAATAACAGCAAAAAATATAATGCAACCGCAAAAAAAAAATTAAAATTTTAATAAATGTAGATTATTAACATTGCAATAAATTTTTCAAGATCCACATCAAAATTAAGCTAAAAGCAAACCTATATGAAATACAGTCAAAACTCATGCATCTTTTGAATAGAGAAAGACAGGAAGTAAACCCTATACAGATACAACTTCTAACGCTGCAGCCGTTGAAACCATAACATAGATAACCTGATCAGTGATCATTGGTTTAGTTTAAAGTCTTTCAACCTCAACGTGAATCAGACCAACTCATCTTATTTTCTACTTTAGTTGTATAAAGTTCACACACACTTACTCAACTGATGCCTGAGTAACCAATCGAATAATTCAAATCACATTCCAAAATGATTATATTTCTAACAGTTAGCAGTTTCAGAAAGTAATGTCAATCTGCATCCAAAATGTTAGTCTGCATAACAAAAACAAATCCATTGACCATTGAAATCGATGAATAAAAAACATATACACATACACGTACACACGTACATGTATACATGGTTGCAGAAGTCGCTAGACGCTCCCAGGTCGGTCGACTGGGGAGTTGCGAGTACTCGGGGAGTACTCGGACATGTTAAATTATAATGAAAGTAGTTTTTGGGAAATTATATATATGTCAACAAATATCATAAGTTTACTAATATTTATAAAAAAAAATACGTGAATACCAATATAAATTTAAAAAAAAATACATGTTCCAATAGTAAAGAATTTCAAAAATTGATATTCATTCCTTAAAAATGATAGACATAGGAATTATGTTATATTTTTCTGAAGTCAAACGCAATCCGAGTTGACCAACTAGATTCGATTCTGGCCGAGATTGACCACGATGAATCGGTTCCGAGTAATTAGGCCGAGTTGAAGAAAATCGCCTCGGCAACCTACCATGTGACACACTTAAAATCTATTTCAGAACTAATTATAACTCCAACAGTTAGCCCTTCACAGTGACTTTTCATTAACAGTAATAAAATCAATCTGCATCCTAAAAGCAACAACTAATCCGTTGACCATTGGAATCAATAAATACAAAACACATAGATATACATATACATGTATATATATTAGAGTAAACTTACTAAAGGAATGTTCTAGTGAGAGAATTGTAATACCTCGATCTGAGAGAAGAGGCCTCTGTGGCCGCGAGAACTGAAAAAGTTATCAACGGCGTCGTTTGAAGCATGAGTATTAGGAGCAGAAGAAGTGCCGCCGACGGCGAACTTGCCGTGGCCGTCGCCGGAGAAGCAGTTACCCATAGTCGCCGCCGGTGAGTGAGGGTTGTAGTTAAAGGAAATTGACTTGAAATGTGTTACGAGAGAGGAGAAAGAGGAATCTTACAGTTAAGCAAATAAATGGGCCCATTTATCTCAGAAGGTGAGTTGTCTACGTTTTAGAAATTTAAATATTGGATAATCTTAATTCTTAAGAATTGACTTTATAAATTAGAAGTTTGTTGTGTGTTGCGGCGGATAAACTTGCAAAAATTAGAACAAGACGTAAAACATAGAAAAAATAACTACGTCGACTTAGGCACCACGTGTTGTAAGTTGCGACGTAGCCATTAAACCGCAAGAAAAGATGTAAACACGTTAAATCATACACGTGCGTTTTAGTGTGTTAACTCGCAAACTTTAGATTGATACGTAAAACAGTATCGTAAAAAAGATAATTAAGTCAAAACGATAAAAAAAACCCACGTAAATAAATAAAAATAACTAAAAAACATTAACTCAAATTAAGAATAATAATAGTTAATAAGAATACATGAAAAAATAAAATGACAATTGAGTTTTAATCTTATTGACAGTCAAATTAAGAACAATAATAGTTAATGAGAATACATGAAAAAAAAAATCACAGTTGAGTTTTAATCTTATTGAGAGTCAAAAGAGAATCAACCAAAGAAAAATGTAGAAGATAAAGCCACAACTCAACCTAGTTTCTTAGATAGAGAAAGAGTAATGTACTCTCTACTCTCCCTGAATAACAAGTTGCGTCATCAAAAGAGAGCCACGTTAGCAAAAAAAAAAAACTAACAGAGTTAGTGTTTGGTTAACGTTGGGTGACAAGTACACCAAAGTGTTAAATTGGTGGTGATGTAAGGCAAAGTGAAAGTTGAGAGTGGCAGCCGCCAATTGTGATTAGTTTGGGGTGATAAAGATTCAATTACCCTATATATATAAAGTAAATTATATATGTAGGGACTGTGGGACCCAACAGGTACTACAACTTAGGACTCTCGTTAGGCTATGTCTATGGTTCCCTTTTTTCTTCATTCTCGACCCTCATCTCAACGCCACATCATTATTCATTCTAATCTTTATAGTCAAACACATATATAGAGAGAGAATTATGTATATTATATATGTTGTGTGAGAGAGAAGTGGGATATGGACCAATAAAACTAAAGGAAATTGAACAATAACAACATAGGAAAGTTAAAGTTGATAATTAATATAGGGATAATAGCCTTGTTTTATAAAATAACCACTTTTAAAAGTAACAATAATAAACGCTATCATTACAGGTATTATATTGAAAATAATAAGTTACATTTGTTTATGCGGTTAAAAAAAACATGTGTTTATGCGTTATCATAACTTTCTACTTAAAATCGGGTAAAATGATCATAGAAGATTATTGATTTAATAGATCGATATATTTAAAATAAATAGAAATTAAGAAAATATTAGTGAATCATTGCAATTAGTTAAGCTTAATAACGAAGTTTTTTTTTTTTTTTTTTTTTTGAAAAGAAGAAAAAAAAAGTTTAATGTCACTCTTCACTTAGGGTTATAAATGGAAGCAAAATGGACATCACATGAAACTGATATTCAATTTTTTGATAAAGTTAACTACCATTAAAATGTCAAAACAACAAATTACAAACAAATAACAGGTAAACGATCAACAAGTTGCGCCGCAACCCTCTTTTGAATTGCAAAACCGATCCCAATAAAGACGAAGTGACTCGTAAGGGTCGAGATTTGTATATGTAAAGATCAAAATTACTTCTCCAACCCTTCGGATATAAATTCCACACTTCTCCAAAGGTTAAAGAATTCCGATCTCCCTCTTTCTATATAGCATTACTTATTCTCACGTCGAAGGGTGTTTACAAGAAAACACTCACCTTTTCTTCTCGTAATGAGTCTCACGGTATTTCTAGTTTTGCATATTCATCTTCTGTAGATTTGAGCTCACAAAGATCATAAGAGAAAGCCCCCCGGTCGAGACATCACCAGTCTATCCCTACGGATTAGACTAGTGTTTCTTCAAAAAGTTTTTTAATTCTAAAGTAAATTTAAAAAATTTGTGAATCCATATTCAAATTTATAAGATTTGTAAATCTTAAGTCAATACAGTAAATCAAACTTTTTATTCAAGTTAATTGATCATGAGTCTACTGTTTGAGACCCATTTTTGAGCCACTGTTAAGATTTGTATATGATTGCAAGCAATCTTTGCTGAGACAGTATCAACTAGGGTTCGACTCGTAGTCTTCGATCTGAGCTGGAAGTTGAGCTCGTATTTAACTCGGCCAACTCGTGACTCGATAAGTTCACTTATTTTTTGTGTTGTTTTGAATTTTGATAATTAACAATAATCTTTAATAACATAGTACCAAACTGCGAGCTACTTTCAATTCAAATGTTTATATGAGCCAACCAACTAGCTCGAGCTGAATTATGAGGTGCGTTTACTAAGTCAATTATGAGCGAGTTGCGAGCCACGAGTTAGTTAAACAACCTTGTATTTATTATTTACCGATACTAGAGTAGTTATTTAAGCAGATTCTGATGAATCAATTACTTCAACGCATACCAAGTGATCTATTAACTTTTCACAAGTACCCAAAGCCTGCAACTTTGTGCACATACAACAATCATTAACATGCGAAACTATCGACTATAGTTTATTAAGAAAAAGCCTGATATCCGTTTATTCATTTACTCTATTCACTTGTGATCTAGCATGAGATAAGAGATTTACCTATGATAAAACTTCATTTTCTTGATACTGAAGGCGATAAGCCCAACAGGAGCAAGGAACCCGATGAGTGCTCTTTCAGGTTCCTGGAGGACCGTCTGACACTGTGAGTGATGGATGATTTTCCAGCTGTTGGGCTAGGGGTTTTGGTGCTGGATCCGACTCGAATAAGCTCTTTGGGCCCAAATGGGCTCTCAGGATGTTGGCACTTCCGTTTCTTTTTCAGTAGTTCCCAGAGTAACTTGTCGTCTTTAGTTTGATCCTCCTGCGGTGCTGGTGCTAATAACTAGAGCAGAGATAAAAATAAGTTTAACATCAACTATCAAATTGTCTTTTACAGGTGGTACTTTGGTTGCAGCGCGTTTACTTAATAATAGTTTGACACGGGCTTTATATTAGGGAATATCATGAAAATGGACATTCACCGGTCAAATTTACGAAAATGAACATGTTTCGCATCTATGGTAGCCTCAATCTCTTACTATTGCGTCTACCATAGACTCATGATTCCTAGCGAATAAGAAGTTGACACTTGTCATCATCCTTAGGTTTTTTTTTTTACTTTTCCACCACGATTTTTTAACAGGCATAACTTTTTTCATACTTTAGTAGTTTTTTTAAAAGTTCACACCAAACTAAAGAGAATTTTATTATCTTTAATTTGGTAAATTTATATAAAAAAATACTACCATATGAAAAAGTTATGCTCGTTTAAAAATCGTGGTGGAAAAGAAAAAAAGCAGGCGGAAACCCATGGCAGACGCAAACTCTACCTTAGACGCAATAGTCAGGGATTTAGGCTACCATAGACGCGAAGCATGTTCTTTTTTGTAAAGTGGAAAAGTCAATGTTCATTTTGTGATTTTCCCTTTATATCATCCCATACGGGTCAAAAGGTTAGATGAAAAAACTGGCTTAAATGAAACGGGTCAAACAATCTAAAAGAACAAATAATGAAAGTATAAAAGAACAAATAAGTCTTGATCTTCAAATGACTAAATGCAGGACTTACTTTGTTCTTTGCATAACGGCCAGTAGTGTTCTTCTTGTCATTAGTGTAGGCATCTAAGTATTGTCTCATTTTCTTTATTCTTTCTTCTGATTCTCGCAACATGCTCAATACTTCAGCATTCTTTTCTTCTGCAACTCTAACCATTTTTCTTGCTTGTTGCAATTCTACCCTTCCGTCTCTTGCTACCCCTCTCATATCTTCCAATGCAACCAATAACTGAGGGCATGTGCCAGCTGTCAATTCCGCCTTATAACTTTTGACATACTCAATCATCGGCTTACACATTTCATCAGTTAATCTACTGATGAGATTATCCACCCCACCCTCAACTGAGCTTAGGGCTTCAGTGACATGATCATATATAGCTTTCAGAAGTTTTAGCGTGATATTGAAGGCGTGAGGATCGTGACTTGATTGTTGAGTAGCGGATATATAAGCGACAGCTTTTCTCAAAAACATGTGGATACGGTCTTTGTGGTTATCAATGGTTTGAAACATGTTTTTCTGGCTAGAATTAACACAACTTTCAACTTGTTTGAGAAGCTGCACTAGTTGTATAAGCTGTAATTTTTGTTTGTGGATAAGCTCATTGCCTGCCATGATTGCGTTATTTGTATAGTCTTCCTGCAGATATTTATACTAAAATTGTTTAATGATAAGTTATAAAACTAAGATGATAATGATATCTCCTTTATACATAAATGCAAAACCAATTTAAGTAGAAAACCGCATAAGCATAGGTATCTATTAATTGTTTTAACATAGGCTTTGTATTGAGTGCGCGTGATATATAGTATAAAGGTATAATGCTATGATGTAAAAGCAGCAAAACACCTTCGCATTGGAATTTATAAATGAGGTTGGGATGAAGGCAGAAATATTTATATATAATTAAAAGTTAAAAAAGTCTAATTGGCAGCGTTTCTTCTTCGAGGAAATCCATGTTAAAGACCGGAATTGTAGCGGAATGCAAAAAGAAGAAAAAGACAGGGGCCAATTGTTATATTATTCCCAACTTCTTCAAATTAGTTCCCTTGCAATTTAAGTATCTAACAACAATTTAGAAGACAATTTTCTTTAGTAAAGATTTACACTTCGCTATAAAACACCATTAAAAAAGAAATGTAAGAATTACTGAATTAGTTCAATATTATCCAGTGCCATTTCTAATAAAATATTAAAGCATGATGAAAATCAGTCTTTCCTACTTATCTACAATTCTACATGAGCAATTAGTTCAATAATTTAACATGCGATTAGTCATTAGTAAGTAACAAATGATAATTTCTCAAATCAGCATAACAATATTGTTTCAATTTTCAAATCTAGCACAATTATGATCATATTTGAGCAGCAAGAACAAAGGTACCTCCAGCTTATGTAAATCGCATTCCTTATTGGCAGTCGACATTGACATAGGCGTCTCCACTCTAATCTGGTCTTCAAATTCAGACTGTACTATGCCACAATCAATCAACCAAAAATCAACAGATACTTCTTATATACACATATCAACACAGATTCATAGTTTATGTACACATATTCCAAAATTAAATTGCAAAGTTCTATTAATCCTGATCTCAGCACCTCAATGAAACTAATCAATAGTTTGTGTGCACATGTTCTAAAACTATATTGCAAAGTTCTATTAGTCCTGATCTCAACACCTCAAACTCACGAATTTTAACACAAAACTCATAGATTTGAAACTACAAACTACTGTGAAACACGCTACCTATGCATTAGAACAGATCTTCACTAAAATTGTGTTTGATTTCAGCACCTCAATGAAATTAGGTTAAATCACACGAAATTTATCATAAAACTGATCGATTTGGATCTACACGCTACGGTTAAACAGTTTACCTGATAATTAGAACAGATCTTCATGAAAATCGTGCTTGATCTGCCTTCTTCAGCCATTTCAGCGGTTTTTAAACCGACGAGCTTCATAAGCGGAACAGCTAGCGAACTGAATACATCTTCAGCCTGAAAATTCGAACAGAAGTAGTGAAATAAAGCTACGTGCTCGTTAGATTTGCAAAGTTATTTGAATTTTGAAGTGAATTACCTCGAGCAAACCGATTTTGATCTGAGATTTGAGGTGATTGAACGAAATTTTGAGTTGATCCTGACGAGAGATGATGCGTGCGAGTTTGAGGTGAAGTTTCGCCATTGATGGAGATTGTGAAGCAGTTCGTGATCTCAGACGATAGGTCATGTTGCTCTCTCGTTGTGGCGGGAAATGACGAACAATTTTTGCATTTATAGATGAGTCACACAAAAAAATATTACTCTTTTTTTATTTGGCCTGGTCTATTCGCACACGCCCTTGGTCTATTTGCACACTCAAAGCGCCCCGCTATGGCCAAAGCGGGGCGCTTTGGTTTAAAGTCAACAGACAAGGACTGACAGGTTCAGTCCTTGTCTGTTGCTTTACATCAAAGCGCCCCGCTATGGCCATAGCGGGGCGCTTTGGTTTTTTTTTTTTTTTCCAAAGCGCCCCGCTTTGGCCTAAGCTCGGCGCTTTGAATTTTTTTTTTTTTTTTTTTTTTTTTTTTTACATTTTGGGCGTATTTTTTACTGGTGACTGGTCTACGTTTAAGATCAAATTTTACATTTTTGGTCTTAATTTGTTGAGGCATCTCACTGTCGCGTACAACCCTTTCCAACTCTTTGACTAGTCCCATCTGTGTTTATTTATTTTGTAAGTTTCCATTATTTTGTAAGTCACTTTTAAAATATTGTTTACAACAAATATAAAATGTATATTAATTTTAGTTGAAACCAGCTACACTTAGTGGAACAAGAAAAAGGAACCCACCCTCATTTGAAATTTTACTGTGTCCCTCGAAAATGACAGTCTCGGAAATGATGAACATTTTATTGAGAACATAAATTAATCTTGGTTGCACTCTCTTGAATTGTTTAATGTATTGTAAATTAGATCAAATAAATAGTAAAATGTGATTTTGTCATTTTATATATACATAGATAGATAAAATGTGATTTACAGTTGTCTAAACACTACTTATGTCTTTTCTCACCTTTATTAATCAAGATTCTCATATCTTATCTTTCATTAATTTTGGCCCTGTCAATTGCTCATCAAAAGAAGTTATGCGTCTTTCCCATAAAGTAAAATTCACATCATGCTTTACAATTCAACTCTATGATCATTACATATTTTTTAACGGTCAATAGTCTCTTTTATATCAATATTTATTAAAGAAGAGATTCATATAATATCAAAATTATTTACCGCAACATCGACCCCTCATAACAACCAATATTAGCTCTTTTGCCTACTATGACTACTATGGCTGGAGTGTGGAGGTGGTTCACCAAGTCAAAAGTGTTGTCATTTCTTTTGTTGGAACCATGGTTTTAACTTGCTTGGTGTGGTTCCCAAGCAAAATGATGGTTTTAACTTGCTTGGTGTGGTTCCCAAACAATATACATCATAATACTACAATTAATGAAAAAATACGTCATGTACATGTACGGTAGGCGGCTGATACACATGACACTACTCATAGGAGTACTTGTGCTTTCAAACCAAAATGATACGATATAATGGAATACGACATCACACGTAACCGATTTGATCCGGAACTTGCAGTATAGTCCATATATATTAAAAAATGATGTATAATGGAAAAAACGTAAAATTTAGACTATTATCGACGCGTTTGTGAATTAAAAACAATTTTAAAAAATTTAAAAAAGGCCCTAAGCGCTGCGCTTTGACCTAAGAGGGGCGTTTTGCCCCCAAAAAAAAAAAAAAAAACCAAAGCGCCGCTCTATGGCCAAAGCGCGGCGCTTTGATGTAAAGTCAACCGACAAAGCCTGACAGGCTCAGTTCTTGTCGGTTGACTTTACACCAAAGCGCCCCGCTTTGGCCATAGCGCGGCGCTTTGGGGTGTGAAAATAATTTTCTCCGTGTGTAAATAGAACGGGTCATTATCCGACCATGTGTAGTGGTAATGTGTTATAATGCCCCCACCATGGGGCATTATCCGACACGTGGCGCCCTAGTCAGCGAGGGGCATTATAGCAAAAGTGGCGTAGTGGGGCATTATTCTAATAATGCCCCTTCCAATCATTAAAAAGAATAATAACAAAAAACAAAAAAAACTAACTATTTATCACATTGGCCATGCCCTCACCTTGGACCCACTCCCATTTGCAACATGCAATTGTGTCAGAACCATGTCTGCTCCCATTGGCTAGAGTCCAATTTTTTCAAAGATGGGGCATTATCCAAAAGTTGGTTTAGCGTTTTAAACAAAACGCCGGAGTACAATTTTTTCAAAAAAGTTCCAAAATAACGCCCTATGTAATGGAAGGGGAGGCGTTTTTGGGCGTTTTTTTTTTTTTGAATTTAAAAAAAAAAAAAACGCCCCACTACACATGGTCTTATAGACTCATTTTTACACGGGTTGAACAAAGAAAACTATTTAATTGCATAGCACAATAAGACAAACATGTGTAAAAATGTAAAAATCACTCTCACATATAGACAAAGACTTTAACTAAAAACATACATTCACAAGCACGTAATGGTTTGACTAAAAATCAAATTAAAGAAAAAAACGAAATGCGTGTTTGGTTGATGTTCAATGACCCCACCTCTTTTCTCTTTCACCCCTGCCATTGGCTTGGCGGATATGCCCTTTGGCGTCCATGTTTAACAGCCCATAACAATGTTTAGAGCCCCGCCAAGATGATGTGGCATGGGACACTAACCCACTACACTTGGTCTTTGATATGAATGTGAAATTATAGTTGTTAAAAACAATTAACAAATGATTAATTGCATTTTACATGGTGAAAGGGAAATGCACAAGTCTTAATCCGTTTGAAGTTACAATTTCATATTTCTATAGGAGATAACGTCAAATGTTCTTACGAGCACCAAAGTTACAGTCTCGTATTTCTATAGGAGATAACGTCTTAACATGTCAAATGTTCTTAAAGCTAGTTTCATTTTTATTTTGTCACTTTGTTAAACCATTTTCGTAAATTCGAAAGAAAAAAAGATGAATTGTTCATTGTATAGCTATATATAAAGATTAAATAAAGTGTAACATAATTATTCTTGCAGAACAAAGGAACCTTCTATCCTCTTATCAATAGAAAGGGGGAAATTTAAAGTAGATAACATATCAACAGAAGTATATGCAGGTCCAGTTGCAGGTTCTGGAGCAGGCTTGAATTCATAAGGACCATTTTTCACCCCCCAAACCTGCAATACGATAGAACGGGTCAATTTGGATTGTATTACATGAATAAAACAGTCAATCGGGAAAAAAAAAATGTTTTAATAAAAAAAGAGGAACAAGACAAGCATTGCTAAAGTAGTTTAAGTACACTATATACTTTTGAGTGAAGTACATGGATAGTCCCTGTGGTTTTCCAAAACTTTGGATTTGATCCCTAGCTTTCTAAAAACACCCGGATGGTCCCTGTGGTTTGCACTTTGTATAACGCATTTAGTCCTCAACCAACAAATCTAAAAGTTTTCGGAGGTCCAAGATATCAAGATAGGGACTAAATGTCTAAATGTATTACAAAGTGCAAACCACAGGGACCATCCATGCACTTTTGGCAAAAGTTGGGGATTAAATGCGTCAAAAAGTGTAAACCACCGGGACCGTCCTTGTACCTTTGGAAAGCTAGTGAACAAATCGAAAATTTTGGAAAACCACAGGGGCTATCCGTGTACTTTACTCTATAGTTTTATAATCTTCTAAATTGTTTAAACAAACTACATCATTATTTAGTAAATAGGTTTTGTAATCATGTTAAAAATGTTAATTATTTACGAATTTAAAAGAAATGTATAGAGTGAATTATGAACTAGTATAGCAAACTAACTTGTTTCCCATCATCATCATAACCCCTGTCCCATGTATGGATCTCGTTATTCTTCAAGACCGCCAGTTCTGAGGTACAATATGAAGCACCATTCTGCTAGGAAAAAAATTCAAAATGTATGTGAACTATAAAAGATTTATACAGTTGAAAACATGATAAGAGTTGGAAATGGCAATTCCTACCCGTTTACATATCATTGGATCGATTCAAAACGTGACAGACGTCACCCAAAATGTATTTTAGATCCTAAAACCAGCTAAATCATTACATTAACGAACTGGGATAATTGTTAAAAATAATATATTTTTTACTATATAAAAATATCTGAAACTTTTGACAAGAAGAATTCTTGTTTTGACATTTGACCCGTTACCTGACCCGCCCAATGTGCCACTTCTAGAAAGAATATGTTTGAAAATATAAAAAAGGGAGTGCATCTTTAAATACCCATGAATTGGGGAAGCCTTCAGGCGGGGTTGAACCCTCGTATAAGCATCGTTTCCCTCGTTCACAACGGTTAAGATGTATGGTTGTTAGATGTTCTGCTACATCCTACATGTTTAATAATATTGTAAGCTTAGGAAAAAACGTGTCTATTGAATTCATAAATCACTATTTCACAAGGCGGGTAAGTTTGACAACTACTCATAATAAAGTAACTAAAAACAAGAAAAAAAATGCAGAAAAAAATTATTGTTCTTGTAAACCTTTATGCTATTGTATTTCTGCTAGTCAAGTGCTTTTTATTTAACAATGTGTAGGGTACTAGGGTCAAACATTAAAACTTTCATGGAAAGATATATAGCTATTATGAAAAAAAAGGTAAAATTTTAACATGATCATCTTTGAGGCCTATAGTTAAAATTTTCAAAAAAAATACGCAATTTCACAAAAATCACATGAACTTAAGATTTGCAGAACATGTTAAGATTGTCTGATAGTAATTTACAAAAACCGTATAAAATTTTCAACATGAATAAAACACACCACAAAAGTAACACTCTTAACTGGTTTTAATACCGAAACAATTACTGAACGACAAGCATAAATCATAGGAGAAGTGTATGTGTTTGATCAAATTAAGAATACAAAATGTGTGACATAAATCTTACCCCGATAACTTCTTCAGGCAGTGGACGCTGGTCCCTTGAGCGATCACAAAAGTTCTTGTATTCCTCTGCATCCCTGATGGCATATGTACTCAACTGAACATGTTATAAACAGATTATGGCTGTTAGTATTGATGCACTTACAAACTTTTGAAAGTTATAATCCCTAACATTTTAACACCATGATAACCCTTCTTGAAATGGATAGTGTTGTATTTATAATGGGGAAAACTGGAAAAAGTTTTGCATTTTTGGAACAAGGCTAATAAATACACCTCTATTGCAAGAAAATAAAATGATGTTATTGTCATATTGCATACCTCAACGTCACATTTCATCTCTTTTGGGCAAGGCTTCACCGTACAAAATCTCTGCAATGAGTCAGCGGTCAGAAATAATTAACGGAAAGATCTTTAGAGATGAAAACAATGGTAACATGGCCAGTGAAAATATCAAGATGGTTGATCTTCTTTCATTCAAATGGAATCATTTTTGTGCTCGTATAACTTCATGATAAAATAAAGAATTAAACAAGGAAACTATAACTTCTGTGTTTAATATCCACACAATCCAACCCATCCAAACCAGATTCTATAAAAAATCAATCAATAAAAAAAACGAGTAAAATACCTGTCTAAACGGCTTATGAGGAGTTCTCCAAAATGCCTGAAGAATGCAAAAGTAAACACTCAAATATTGCATAATAGTATATATTATATAATGAAAGATTGCAAAACACTCAAGTTATAGTTTCAGTATAGTATACTAACTTGCTCAAAATATAGAACCTTCGATCCATCCACCATATCCGCAGCCGGGCAGCAAAGCCACCTAACAAAATCCAACAAAAAAAGTCCCACATTATCAGTAACTTTTAAGCTTTTTTTCTTTTTTCCTTTTTTCGGTAACCATGAGAACCTGTTACCGGCAGACCCCACTAATACACTGCTAACCAACCGGACAACGTAAAATGCAGCTTAGCATTCAAAATACAACTAAACTAAGGTAGTGCCCGTTTCACAAAATGGAATGGCTTTGAATGGAATTGGAATGTAGATTCCATTCTTTATGCTATTCGTTTTAACAAAAAAAATGAATTGGAATTGGAATGTAGATTCCATTCCTTATGCCGGTTCACCTCATTCTTTCTGGATACAAGGTAGTTATGTCATTTTACATCTCACATTCCAATTCCATTGATGATTATACCAACCAAACCCATTATCGGAATCCAAATGAATTCTTTAAAATCCAATTCCGATTCCAGTTCCATTTCCATTACATTCCACGAAACGAACACTACCTAAGATTTTATAGTCTCAATGAGCAAGATATGTTATTCAACCAGGTATACTTAAAGTCTTAAACTACCTGAACAAATATTAACTTACACAACATAATACAACTACAGCCCTAAAAAATACTTTTTTTTTAAATTCAATTAATACCTTAAATTAAAGAAATTATCCGGATCTCTAGCCGCTTGTTCCTTGGAAAACTGCAAATTAAGTACAAAATTCAGATTAAAAAAAAAAAACAAAAACAAAAAACAACAACAAACAGAAGATCACTAACGCTACTACTAACTATATAATCATAAATTCAACAAGAAAAAGGTGGAATTAGTGGTGAAATGAGAAAATTGGGACCTTTTCGCCGGTGAGAGAGTTGGAAACGATGCGAGCATGGTCCCAACGAGTGGTGGATTTAGTGAAGCGTTTGATCAAAAGAGCACCGCCGATTAAGACCAGCGTCTTCACCACCAGTCCTCGAGCTCTGCTCCACCCATTTGGTGGTCCTTCACACATACCCACCCTAGGGTTTGGTTTATTATAGATAGATGATGATGGTGAAAAGGGGGATAGAAATCCAGTGAGGGTTTCTTTTCTGGACTCTTTTTGGGTAAAGATTGTCTGTTATTTGCTTAAATACTCTCATAACCTCCATGTTCCAAAATACCACTCTTTTGTGTGAGAAGGAGAAATGATTTCGCTGCGTTGTAGCGGCTGGCCAAAACTGAGAAAAATTGTAAAACCGTAACATAAATTAGTAACGTAATGTGATTCACGTGATGTAAAACGTAATTGATGTCGAACCTATGACGACACGTATTAGCATATTGAGGGGATCAAAAAGATAATGTATAAAGTTTTTAAAAAACCGGAGGGCAAAAGTGACAAATTTGAAACTTGAAGGGAAGTATAAAACTCTTTTAGTAAAAGATGAAAAAAAAAACTTGAGGGGCAAATTGTGACAACCAAGCAAAGTTTGGTGTTCGAACCCAAACTTATACCGACAAGTAATAGGAAGTGAAGAGTGACAAGGAGATATTGTATAAACTTTTTAGAAAACGTATGGCCCTTTACAAATTATTATTATAGTTCTAATAAACATTTTAAATAATACAAAACTGTGTGTAGACTATATGTTATAGTTTTATTATATAGTTTTGTTATAATGTCAGAAATGATTAGCATATCAATCTTATTTTATCGAAGAGCTTTCACTTTTAATTTTTTTTAATTGTACTATCCATCACCTGTTAAATTAAGAGAAAATTGCTAAATTCGTCCATGAGGTTTTACACAAATTGCTAGATCAGTCCAAAGTCAATATTTGTTGCTAAAACAGTCCAAAATCAAGATTTGTTTTGCTAATACAGTCCAAAAAAACAAACGCCGTTAAATTAGCCTTGTTTTGTTTTGCTAAATTCGTCCCTGAGGTTTTACACAAATTGCAAGATCAGTCCAAAATCAAGATTAGTTAAATGAACGAACATGAATAGAGGTCTCGTTCGTTCGATTGTGTTCGTGAACGTTCGGTAAGGTGTTCGTGAACGTGTTCGTGAACATTCGTTGATTTGCATTCGTTTATGTTCGTATGTTTGTGTTTTAATTGAAGATCTTTGTACTTACATATATTTTATGTTCGTATGATTGTGTTCGTGAACGTTCGTTTATGTTCGTATGATTGTGTTCGTGAACGTTCGGTAAGGTGTTCGTGAACATTCGTTGATTTGCGTTCATTTATGTTCGTATGTTTGTGTTTTCATTGAAGATCTTTGTACTTACATATATTTTATGTGTGCTTTTTATATTATTAAACTTTTATTTATTTTATTACCCTAACAATTAAACCAGGAAACACTCTTTCACCTTGTTTATGCACCATTTCCCTTTCATTTATCATTATTTACATCGACGAATACAATCGACCCTCGTTTCACAATAAGGGATTCAAGTTCAATTGCTACTCTCTAGGCCATCTATCTTTATCCTTCGTCGAGTTCATCAAATTCGTTTGTGTTCGTGTTCGTTCGGTTCGTTTACAAGGCCTTGTTCGTGTTCGTTCGGTTCGTTTACAGCCCTACATACGTGGGCTTGTTTCTTCACTAGATGGGCTTCACCTTCATCCCTATTGCATTACAATCTTCGACAAAGTGTTAGGTTCCAACAACTTTCTGTTACCAAAACTACTATAGATTGCATTTTCTTTCATGGCCAAGATAGTTGTGTAACTTGTATTTTTTTCGAATAATAAATGAAGTATAACCATATTATTTAGAGTCACCTCAACCCAACACCATATTTCACATAATCCATAACACATAGGTGAGTGTGAAAGGTAATATCCCATACAGCCTACGTGACTTGCTTTTTTTTCACTTTTCACATTTACTACAACACAGTATAAAAATAATATGAGTCTGTACTTAAAAGGGTAAACAATCAAATTATCCACATCAACAAAAAACCTCCCATGTACATCATATCCGTAATGGTTATGCTAGAACCAAGACGGGACACCTAAAGAAAACATTTTTAGCATTTCAATTGCCATGCCATGTAGGCGTGCTGTTGCTTGCATTTGGAACATGAGGATGAATGGACAGGGTGACGGAATACCAGAAAGGTACGTTCACGAACACCTTACCGAACGTTCACGAACACAATCGAACGAACGAGACCTATGTTCATGTTCATTCATTTAATCTTGATTTTGGACTGATCTAGCAATTTGTGTAAAACCTCGGGGACGAAATTAGCAAAACAAAACAAGGCTAATTTAACGGCGTTTGTTTTTTGGACTGTATTAGCAAAACAAATCTTGATTTTGGACTGTTTTAGCAACAAATCTTGATTTTGGACTGATCTAGCAATTTGTGTAAAACCTTAGGGACGAATTTAGCAATTTTCTCTTAAATTAAATTAAATTAAAATAATATATATATATATATATATATAAAATTAAATAATGACATTTTCATATCAATCTTATTTTATCGAAGAGCTTTCACTTTTATTTTTTTTTAACTGTACTATCCATCACCTTTTAAATTAAATTAAAATTATATATCAATCAATCATACCCAGTAAAATCCCACAAATAGCAGAGCTGTTGGTAGGGTCTGGGTAAATTAAAATTATATATATATATATAGGGGAGTGTTAAAATGAAAATCACCCCCAGTTGTAAGAACCGCGAGAACCACTCTCAACCAATCAGAATATGCCAACCTAAAGGGTTTTGTGGTCATTTACCTCAAATGTCTAATCCCCCCCCTCTCTCTCTCTTCATTTAATGCACCAGATATACCTTTTTCTCTATCTTTAAAAGCAAATCTTCTCTCTAGATATTTTAAAATCTACTCCAAACACACACACATCCTCTCTCTTTTGAACCTTCCTCACCGGCAACAAGAACCAGCCGGACTCCGGCCGACCTCCGGCAAGCAGGCGACGACCGGCTAAGGGCCATGGTGGTCCGGCGACGGCGGAGATAGGGCGGCATTGCACCTGCAACCACACCCCACACCCACAGCCCCTCTCCCCGTCAACGAAGATGATGATGATGACCACCGCCGGCAAGGGTTGGTGATCTACAACTCTGGTCTCTGCCGGAGTTGATGATGATGACCGGAGGTTACCCAACAACCAAGATGATGACGATGACCGGAGATGATGATGATGACCAGAGGTTATGAAGATGATGATGATGATGAATGCCGGATGTGACCCAACAACCAAGAAGTTGTGGTTCACCTTCTGTAAATAGGCTTTTTTGGTGAAGAGTGACTCATGGGAGTGGGGTTTCTTGAACTTAATCTTTAGTAAAGTTTCAATCTATGTTTCATGGTAGTCATTGTTGATAAATTTAGAATCTTTCTATCTGGGTCAGACAAAAGATTGATTTTCTTTTTGTTTTTTGGAATGTATTAATGTATACCCATTTAATTTAGCAGAACTTAAGATTTAGGTTTTGTTTTTTTTTTTTATTCTAGGTGATGCCTGGTGTTGCCGGTGGTCCCGGTGGTGGCGTTGGGGTTGGTGGCGATGGCATCTCCGGCCTCATCTTCGGTGCCGACGACGACATCTCTGGGTTCAAACCCGGTTCGGTTTAGATCGTTGAAAAAAATTTTATTGGCAGTGATTGGTCGAAACATTTTTTCCGACAATCGATGCCGATGGCGTAGCAAGGATGGTGGAGGGTAGGTTTTTGAAATTTGTAAACCGTAAAACGTAAAACATTTTTATGTAAAACGTAAAACTTTTTAATGAAATTTGTAAACCGTAAAACGTAAAACGTAAAAAAAATTTGTGTAAAACGTAAAACTTTTTTACGTAAAACATAAAACTTTTTTATGAAACTTCGTAACACGTAAAACATAAAAACGTAAAAACGCAAAACGTAAAAACGTACAACGTAAACTTTAAAACGTACAACGTAAAACGTAAAAATTTGAGGTAAAAAATTTTATCCCGTAAACCGTAATTAAAAAAAAACGGGTCGTAAAAAACGGCTCGTAAAAAACGGGGCTAAACAGGGCGTAAAAAAAATTGGGCGTAAACGGGGCGTAAAAACGGCGTGCAAAAACGTAAAACGTGAAACGTAAAACTTAAAACGTAAACTTTAAAACGTAAAACGTAAAAAAATTGAGGTAAAAAATTTTCTCCCGTAAACCGTAATTAAAAAAAAAACGGGTCGTAAAATAAGGAACGTAAATAAACGGCGCGTAAAAAACGGGGCTAAAGGGGCCGTAAAATAATTGGGCGTAAACGGGGTGTAAAAACGACGTGCAAAAACGGCGCGCAAAAAATCCGGCGCGAAAAAAATTGTTTTTGTTAAAAAATCTGAATTTAAAATGGTTTTTAATAAAAAAAAATTGTTTAAAAAAATCCAACTATTATAATAATACAAAAAAGTAATAAAAAATAATAAAGATAAAAAGACAAAAAAGAGTAAATTTACTAAACTGCCATTTTGCATTAAAATATTAAAAACATAATAAGAAAAAAAATATTTAATATTAATTTTAACTACTTTTAATCTCATCCATCCATCTTGTAGATCTAGTGGCTTGAAAGTGGTTCTCTCGGTTCTTACAACTGAGGGTGGTTTTCATTTTAGCAGTCCCCTATATATATATATATATAATTAAATAATGACATTTTCATTAAATATGTGAGGTGCCTTTATTTCATTGGATAACAAAATTAATTCCACATGGATCATCACCATCTCACCTGGTTTGCAAAGCGAAGCTTATCACGCCAGGAGGGCTCAAGCCTATGATCTATGCGTTACCAGCTCACGCCCTCGGTGAGGTGGCAACTTTCCAGAGTTAAGGGGCGTGTAATAGTGTCCAATGGGGTGTTAAACCAGACATTAAGGTGGTAGGTGTTGATAGGGTAACGGCGTAGAATGAAGAAAATGATGTGGGCCCCTTCCTTTTTGACCAATCAAACATTTCTTTTTCTTTTTTTTTTTTCTAAATTTACGATATTTAGATATTATTTTAATGAATGGTGAGTAGGGAAATCTTGTAAAACTATTACACACTAAAGGTGAAAAAAAGAGTTCATTATTGCGTGCTACTAATAAAGAAAGCTTAACATGAATCATTAACAATAAGAATAACACGTTATTTTATTTATTGGAGAGGTGGAGTTGATGTTTGGAAATGGAAGGGTGATTCCAATGGGACATTTACTGTGAGTGCAGCTAAGAAATTGATCGCTACTACATCGCTTCCGGTAAATAAATCGAACGTGAAGTGGAAAGGGTGGGTTCCTTTAAAGTGCAAGATCATGGTCTGGGGGGCTAATCTTAATCGGCTTCCTACTAGACTGGAACTTCTTAAACGCAGAATTCCAATGCAGAATGTATCGTGTGTTTTGTGTCACTCGGACCCGGAGACAGCGATTCATTTGTTCACTGGGTGTTTATTTTCGGCTGAGATTTGAGCTAGAGTGGGTGCTTGGTGTCGATTGAGACCAATTTTTTGCTTTCAACGTGACGGACCTCTTGAAAATGGCGGAAACTCAAACAAACACGAAACACGCGAAATACATTGTATCATTTTTACTACAATGTGGGCGTTATGGAATGAACGTAATGCTCGTATTTTTAAAGGCAAGTCTCGTAGAGCGATTGAAGTGATGGAAAACATAAAATCGACATCGTACTTTTGGATTCGGTATAGATCTATATTGGAAGGTATAGATTGGAATGTTTGGTGTAAATATCCGTTCGATTTGATGTAATGTCGTTTTTTGCCCAGTGGTCTTTGTTTTGAGGGCCGCTTGTGGTGTTTTTTGATTGAAATTTACCTTTCAAAAAAATACTTTCGTGATTAGAATTTTGAAAGCACATTTGTCTTTAGCCCATGTCAGATTGCATATATTAAACTGTGCTTAGACGGGTGAGGCCCATGGGTTATCTTTAGCCTATGTCATGTTCATTATATAAATTTGAGTTAATTACTGTTTTCGTCCATTGGGTTTGTCAAAAATCACTATTTCAGTTCATTAGTTTAAAAATTGCGATTTCAGTCCATGTGGTTTCACTTTCGTAACCATTTCAGTCCACTTCGTAACCATTTCAGTCCTTGTACTTAACAGAATAATGGATTGAAATGGTTACGAAAGTGAAACACAGAGACTGAAATGGTTATGAAAGTGAAACCACAAGGACTGAAATCGTAATTTTTAAACTAATGGACTGAAATAGTGATTTTTGACAAACCACATGGACGAAAACAGTAATTAACTCTATACATTTTCACTCATCATCTCTATTGTATCATACACATGTATTACTACTATATATAACATTTTGAGTAGTTCTTGTCTACAGTAAAAAAAAAAAAAAAAGGCCTCTATTTTAGATTTTATTACCAAAGTACCATTCTATGTATCTTTTTGCACCTCAATACCAAATAAAGAAAGAATCGTTGAGGGTGACTTCTTTTTTGTCTTTTTGTAGTTATTTTATTGTAGTGATATTTTTTTTAGTTGTTTTCTTATAGTGATATTTTTTTTTCTTTTAACGTGGTTTATATTTTCACTATTTCTATGTTTGATTTTGGGTAATGCAAGTTTTAATTTTTTATTTTGTTTTTAAGTTAAAGTTTAACCACTATAAATTCGAGTTTGTCTACGTTTTATTCCAGCTCAGCCATAAGTCCGTGTTTGTCTTTACTTACATTTGATGTAACGTGGCGGCATGGGCGGACCTTAAGTATACCGAGCCGTAGCATGGGCTACGACTCAACTTTTTATCTGTAGTGTAATTTTTTTTTCGGTTTTTATACCAAGGATATCCCTGAACAACTACGAGGACACCCTTAAAAAAAGTCTGTAAGGTCAAATTGCAGTTTATAAACTTAGTTCCTACTTCTTAGCCAAAAACAATAAAATACGCCCTTTAATCTGAAGTTTTAATGCACAGCACAAGTGAAAGATTAAGGATACCAAACATCGATCATCACCAAACGTCTGAACTCTGAACAGCTGTTGCGCTGAAGCCTCCTGAAGTCGTTGCTGAATCGCTGAAGTCTGAACTGTTTCGCCGAACAGCGGAACGCCAGAACAGACAACATCAGATCATTGATTCGATTGTGACTTGTGAGTATTGAGTATTCTTTATTTCTTTTCTTGGTGACTTGTGAATTGTTTGATTATTGAGTATTCTTTATTAGTTGTTTAGTTCATTTAATTAGTTGTTCGATTATGATTAAAAAAGTTCAACTTAGTTTCGCTGAAATAGGATGAATTGAATTCATTAAAGTGGGCCTATATTATAATGTCTTTGATTGTTTGATTAGTTTCGTTGAAATGTGTAGCAACCCCCGCCCCCTTATCTGTCCCGGGAACGGGCGGCCGCGAGACCAGTTTTTGTGGTATCATTTGTTTATCATTTTGGTAGCGGAAATTTCATCAGGACCGTAGTTAGAAAATGTTTATCAGAGTAAAACCACCATATTTTATATTAATAATTACATGGGTAAAACCCAAGTTTCTTATTACAACATGTTTATAGGGATAAACCCTATTTTATTGAATTTAAAACATCGTCTTTTAGGTAACTTTTATAGCCACATTTTTCCAAGCCGTCAATGCTCTCCAGCTGACTTTCTTCTAATTTGGCTTGTACATTTTGTTACCTGAAATGCGTTTTAAAAACATTTGTCAGTGGGAAATACTGGTGAGTGAATCCCAGTTTAATCAAGAAGAGTTTTATCAATTAACACAGTATTGAGAGCGATTACAATGTTTATATCTACACAATTACTCATTCAGTATTGTCAATCCTGACTGGTGGGTCATATTACACATTGGCTAACTCTTTGTCCAATGGTAACGTGTTCCACATTTTGTATACAAAACCCCAACATACCGGCAGTAATTGAATAACTACAAAGACTCAATCACTGCTTAATCACATTGTAAAACATTTAAGGTTTTGTAAAAACAACTTACAAAAAGGAGATTACTCACATTGTTATCTTAGACTTCGTTTAAGGGTTTCCTGGTGTTAATCTATTAATTACACAAATGCACATATGTTAGTAAAATAACCCATTATTTACATTAGTAATACCCTCCCCGAGACGGCATTCCAACGACTACGTCGGGCAGAACCTCGACAGCTGTTACGGAACCCTGGATCAATCGGGCAGCGTATCTAATACGTAACCGGGGTTATAATACTTACAACGGGGCAGAACTTCGTTAATTAGGGGGATATTATACCCGAGTATAGCTTATACTATGTAATAATTCGAGAGAGAAAATAAATTTGAACGATTTGAACGAACTGCCATTGCATGCTATTTATAGGGCTGAATTTTGGTTTCCTCGCGGCCCGCGTAAGGTGAGACTAAGGTTTACGCGGCCCGCGTAGTAGGGGTGTGGGCCTTATCTCTGATTGGTCATCACCTCTAGCCTCGCCACGATCGTGACACGTGTCGGCACTGGGTGTGATCTGATCTCGTAGCTGTCGCGGCCCGCGTAAGCTCAAGGAGTGGCTTACGCGCCCCGCGAGAGACCTATTTTTCTTGTTTTTAATTAATTTTTAATGATATTTCATATTTTGGGCTCGGTTTTCACATACGGGGTGTATTTTAAGACATATAGGGGTATTTTAAAATATATTAGGGTGTCAGAAAAATTCAGGAGGGTTGTTATATCCTCCCCACCTTGTTTTAGAGCTCGTCCTCGAGATATACTGGAACAAGTGTGGATATTTCCTTTTGCATTTCTGATTCAAGCTCCCATGTGTATTCTGGTCCTCTTTTAGAGTCCCACTTCACTTTGACTAGAACTAATCTCTTGTGCTTGAGGTTCTTGACTTTCCTGACTTCAATTTGTAGAGGCCTCTCTACAAATTTTAACTGCTCATTTACCTCTATATCCTTAAGAGGTACAACGAGTGATTCATCAACTAAGCATTTCTTGAGATTAGATACATGAAATACATCATGTATTCCTGCTATTTCCTCTGGCAGTTGTAGCTGATAGGCTACAGGTCCTATTCTTTTAATAATCTCAAAAGGTCCAACATACCTAGGGCTTAGCTTTCCCCTTTTGATGAATCTTACCACTCCTTTCCAAGGAGAGACTTTCAATAATACTTATCTCCTACCTGAAATTCCAACGGCTTCCGTCTATTATCTGCATAACTCTTTTGTCGATCACGTGCTGCTTTCAGTCGTTCCTTGACTTAAATGATTTTGTCTGTTGTTTCTTGTACTAGCTCAGGTCCAGATAGTTGCTTTTCTCCAACTTCTGCCCAACAGACTGGAGTTCGGCACTTTCGTCCATAAAGTGCTTTAAATGGTGCAACATTGATACTTGTGTAATAACTATTATTATAAGAAAATTCTATCAATGGTAAATGATCATCCCAATTACCTCCGAAATCAATTACACAAGCTCTAAGCATGTCTTCCATTGTCTGAATTGTCCTTTCGCTTTGTCCGTCCGTTTGAGGATGATAAGCGGTGCTTAGATTTATCTTGGTTCCCATTGCTTTTTGGAAACTTGTCCAAAAATGAGAGGTAAAACAACTATCTCTGTCAGAAACAATTGATAGAGGAATTTCATGTAAAGAAACTACTTCATTTACATATAATTTAGCTAATTGTTCCATACTGAAAGTTTCCTTCATCGGTAGGAAATGAGCTGACTCGGTTAGCCTGTCTACAATCACCCAGATTGTATCATTACCTTTCCTGGTTTTGGGTAATTTAGTAACAAAATCCATTGTTATCAATTCCCATTTCCAAATTGGCATTTCTAACTGTTGCAATAAACCTGAAGGTTTCTGATGTTCAGCTTTGACTTGTGAACAAGTTAAACACTTTGCAACATATGCTGCTATATCCTTTTTCATTCCTATCCACCAAAAATTCTTTCTTAAATCCTGATACATCTTATCACTTCCAGGATGCATCGTATACTTAGACTTATGGGCTTCTTCTAATATACGGTAACGTAGGTTTCCTAATTTAGGTATCCACATCCTTTTCTTATGAAATCTCCAAATTCCATCTACTTCTTGTTCTAATTCCTTAATCATTCCTTTAATTTTTCAGTATCATCCTTGATTACTGATTCTTGTGTCTTTTTAATCTGTTCATTTAAATCTACTTGCAGATTTAATTTAAGTGAACGTACTCTTTTTGGCTGTTCATGATACTTTCGGCTTAAAGCATCAACAACTATATTTGCTTTTCCTGCATGATACTGGATATCACAATCATAATCACTAAGCATCTCCATCCAACGTATTTGTCTCATATTCAATTCCTTTTGCCCGAAGACATACCTTAAACTCTTATGGTCTGTGAAAATGGTAAACTTACTACCATATAGGTAATGTCTCCAAATCTTAAGGGCAAAAATTATGGCTCCTAGTTCTAAATCATGGGTTGAATAATTCTCTTCGTGATTCTTAAGTTGTCTGGATGCATATGCTATAACCTTTTGACGTTGCATCAACACACATCCATAGCCTAACTTATAAGCGTCACAATAGATTACAAAATCTTCAGTTCCTTCTGGTAACGCTAGTATGGGTGCATGGGTTAATCTTTGCTTAAGGATTCTAAAGGCTTCTTCTTGTTTTGGTCCCCATTCAAACTTAATGGATTTACAGGTTAACTTAGTTAAGGGAATGGCTATTTTAGAAAAATCTTGAATAAATCTTCTATAATAACCGGCCAATCCTAAGAAATGTCTAACCTCGGTTGGTGACTCAGGGGTTTTCCACTTGGTTATCGCCTCGATCTTGGTGGGATCTACATGAATTCCTTCATGATTGACTAGATGTCCAAGAAATTGTACCTGTTCTAACCAAAACTCACACTTCGAAAATTTAGCATAAAGCTTTTCTTTTCTCAATAAACTTAGAAGTGCGTGCAAATGCTTTGCATGTTCCTCTTTACTCTTAGAGTAAATGAGAATATTATCTATAAAGACAATTATGAATTTATCCAAATATGGCTTACATATTCGGTTAATCATGTCCATGAATGCAGCTGGGGCATTGGTTAAACCAAATGGTATGACAGTAAATTCATAATGGCCATACCTTTTTCTGAAAGCGGTCTTAGGAATGTCCTCTTCCTGTACCTTTAATTGATGATATCCTGACCTTAAATCGATTTTTGAGAAAAATCGTGCTCCTTGCAATTGATCAAACAGATCATCTATTCTTGGTAATGGATACCGATTCTTAATCGTGACTTTATTCAATTCATGATAGTAAATGCACATACGCATTGATCCGTCCTACTTCTTAACGAATAAAATTGGCGCTCCCAATGGGGATGAACTTGGCTGTATGAATCCTTTCTCTAATAATTCGTCTAACTGTTTCTTTAATTCCTGCATTTCTGCGGGTGCCAATAGGTAAGATGCTTTGGCAATTGGTGTTGTCACTGGCATCAAATGGATTCTGAATTCAACTTCTCTATCTGGAGGTTGCCCTGGCAGCTCTTCTAGAAATACATCTGAAAACTGGGATACTACTGGAATATCCTTTAATTCTTTTCCTTTAGTGTTAGTGATTATAGAAATCAAACACACTAATGACTATTTCCTTATATAACTTGATGTTTTCATCACAGAAATGAACTTTGTGGATTTAAGGGTTTTATTTCCTTTAATTGTGATCTTTTAACCCCTTGGTGAATTTACTTGGATTGACTTTTGATCACACAAAATACTGGATTTATTGGCTATTAACCAATCCATTCCTAATACAATATCAAATCCTGCCAGATTCATTGGGTAGAGGTTTGCAATAAATTTCTGATTTAAAATTTCTATTCTTGCTCCCTGCAAGATTTCAGAAATCTTAATGGTTTCCCCATTTGTTGTCTCTACTAGACATTCTTGTGGAAGTTTAGTTAATGATTGATTGAGAAGTTTGCAAAATGAAGTATTAATAAAACTTTGGTTCGCACCAGAGTCAAATAATACTTTAGCAAAAACATCATTAACTAAAAACGTACCGGTTATCACATCCGGGATCATCTTTGCTTCTTCTGCAGTCAGAACAAATGCTCTAGAATTTTTAGTATTGTTGGTGTTCGTAGCTGGAGCTAGCTTTGGACAGTTAGGCTTGATATGGCCTTGTTCTCCGCAGTTGTAGCATATCATGTTGCTAAACTTTTTCCTGCAGTCTTCCTCCTTGTGTCCAGATATTTTGCAAAAGTTACAATATATGGAGCATCTTCCTGAATGCTTCCTTTTGCAATACTTACAGTAGGGTGCAGAGGTAGAGCCTGCATTTTTCCCACGGTTAGAATTTCCAGAACGGAATTCTTGCGTAAGCTTCTGGGTTAAGTTCCTCCTTTGATCCTCTTCTCGCGTACGGACTAATTCATCTGTCAAGGTATTGGCTAGTTCTACAGCTTCTTCTATGGTTTGGGGTCTAGCTGCCTTGACTACATATCTTATTTCCCTAATTAATCCCCAGATGTAACGGGAGATTAATTCTGGTTCAGGTGATGCAAGGGTTGACACTATTCTAGCATATTCAAAGAATAACTAAGTGTAACCCTTACTATCCACACCAGTCATCCTAAGATTTAGGAACTTATTTGCTATCTGTTCTTTTTCATTAGGAGGACAAAATTTCCTTTCTACCATGTTTTTAAATTCCTCTCATTCCATATTGTAAGTTCTATCACTTCCTCTAGACTAGAGGATAGTGTTCCACCATTCTAGTGCTGAATTTTTAAACAGATTGGAAGCAAACATTATCTTATCCTCTTCCGCACATTTACTTATTCTTAAGACTGCCTCAGTCTTTTCTATCCAGCGTAGAGATGCAACGGCCCCTTCATTGCCTGAGAATTCCATCAGTTTACAAGACCAGAATTCTTTGTAAGAACAACCATAAGGCATGGTTCTTCTTCTTTTGGGAATGGGTGCTTGAAGTACGGGTCCATTGTTTACGTTGTTTTCAGGTTCAGAGGGTTGCTTGCTATCATGTTTACTTTTATTTTCTGCTTCCCTAACCGTTTGAATAATATATGGCATCACATCTATTATTCCTTGTGCCATTACGTGTTGGATTGCACTGTTATCCACTTGGTTTCCATTATTGTTGTTGTTCGAGTTTTTATTAACCAGGTTAATATTACTCTGGTTATCATTATTCTGGTTTTCCTGGTTTACTTCGTCGTCCATCTGAATTTTAAACATTTACCACATATTAATATCACAAGATAATATCTTAATACGATCAATCACATGACACACATTTTGATCAAAAACGTCGAACATTGCGACTTTACTCTATTTTTATATAGTATGCGTAAAATACACACTAAGACTGGAATTAAAATTACAACACTACTATGCATTGCTAACCACAAAGTGGTCTATACTACAACATATATTATTATTACACATATTATTATTATTATTATATATTTTTTATATATTTTTTTCATACAAACATATTATATATTATTATATTATTATTATTACCAACTCCACCATCACCTTCACTGGACTGGATTCATCCAGTAATCCATATTGCGCTCGTCATATTTCCAGACGAGTCGCTCTCCTACCTGCCCCATCCTCTCACTACTCTCTAAGATTTCTTCTCCGAAAGTTCGGAGCTCGTGCACATTTTCTGCACTCATTGGGGGTGCAAGTGCTGGTACTGGGTCTGGATACTGGGGCATGGGATTCTCCTGAGGGTACGGATTCTCTAAGATCTCCCTAATGTATTCATCGTTGTCATAGTAGGGATCTAGATGGTCCAGACCTGGATAGGCTGCTAAGTTCGGCATGGTTTCGTCGTTTGGATGGTAGCGTGGCACATAATCCCTATGATCATCGAACCATGGATCATAATCTGGGTCTAAGGGATTAGGGGCTGGTATCCTAGGTATCTCCTCAGGGTTGAAATCATGCATTTCTACTTGATTTTCGGGGTTGTTTTCTATCTCCATCGGCTGAGTGGGGAACAAAGGTAAGGGTTGTGGGGCTGCTAGTTGTTCCAGATTTGGGTCGGCAGCAGTTGTTGCTAGGATATGAAAATTGGCTAAGCTCCTATTAAGCATATCCTGTGTATGGGCATCTGACTCTCGCTTAGCGGCTTCTAGGACTCTTTGCTGTTGCAACTTTCACATTCTTTTCCTACGCTCAAATGCTCCCTTACTGAACCATCCTCTCTTTTTCTGAGGGAATGGCTCTTCAGACTGAGCCTTAAAAACAAACATCCCTTCTTCCTGATCAGCTGAATACCCAGAGAGGGTAGGCTGGGAAGAAGTACCTTCACTCCTAGGCGAATCGGACAACTGACGATACACGTCTGAGGGTCCTTGATCACTCATACTGTAAACTAACAAATAGTCAAATAACACATAACAATAAAATACAGATATGCATGTATTTTCATAATTTATTTCCTAACAATTTGGATAATATATTGATGTCAGCAGAACACTTCTGTGGCTGAATCAGTGGCTTAGCTCTGATACCACATCCTGTCGCAACCCCCGCCCCCTTATCAGTCCCGGGAACGGGCGGCCGCGAGACCAGTTTTGGTGGTATCATTTGTTTTTCATTTTGGCTGCGGAAATTTCATCAGGACCGTAGTTAGGAAATGTTTATCAGAGTAAAACCACCATATTTTATATTAATAATCACATGGGTAAAACCCAAGTTTCTTATTACAACATGTTTATAGGGATAAACCATATTTTATTGAATTTAAAACATCGTCTTTTAGGTAACTTTTATAGCCACATTTTTCCAAGCCGTCAGTGGTCTCCAGCTGGCTTTCTTCTAATTTGGCTTTTACATTTTGTTACCTGAAACGCGTTTTAAAAACATTTGTCAGTGGGAAATGCTGGTGAGTGAATCCCAATTTAATCAAGAAGAGTTTTATCAATTAACACAGTATTGAGAGCGATTACAATGTTTATATCTACACAATTACTCATTCAGTATTGTCAATCCTGACTAGTGGGTCATATTACACATTGGCTAACTCTTTGTCCAATGGTAATGTGTTCCACATTTTGTATACAAAACCCCAACATACCGGCAGTAATTGAAGAACTACAAAGACTCAATCACTGCTTAATCACATTGTAAAACATTTAAGGTTTTGTAAAAACAATTTACAAAAAGGAGATTACTCACATTGCTGTCTTAGACTTCGTTTAAGGGTTTCCTGGTGTTAATCTATTAATTACACAAATGCACATATGTTAGTAAAATAATCCATTATTTACATTAGTAATACCCTCCCCGAGACGACATTCCAACGACTATGTCGGGCAGAACCTCGACAGCCGTTACGGAACCCTGGATCAATCGGGCAACGTATCTAATACGTAACCGGGGTTATAATACTTACATCGGGGCAGAACTTCGTTAATTAGGGAGATATTATACCCGAGTATAGCTTATACTATGTAATAATTCAAGAGAGAAAAGAAATTTGAACGAACTGCCGTTGCCTGCTATTTATAGGGCTGAATTTTGGTTTCCTCGCGGCCCGCGTAAGGTGAGACTAAGGTCTACGCTGCCCGCGTAGTAGGGGTGTAGGCCTTAGCTCTGATTGGTCATCACTTCTAGCCTCGCCACGATCGTGACACGTGTCGGCACCGGGTGCGATCTGATCTCGTAGCTGTCGCAGCCCGCGTAAGCTCAAGGGGTGGCTTACGCGCCCCGCGAGAGACCTATTTTTCATGTTTTTAATTATTTTTTAATGATATTTCATATTTTGGGCTTGGTTTTCACATACGGGGTGTATTTTAAGACATATAGGGGTATTTTAAAATATATTAGGGTGTCAGAAAAATTCAGGAGGGTTGTTATAAAATGTATTTGATTGTTTGATTAGTTGTTTTATTGGTAATTTTGTATGTTTATAGGGATTGTTGTTCAATCTTTTAGGGAAGTTAGCTTTGCTTTTACCGGTTGCAACCGCAACCTTTGAAAGATGTTTTTCGAAATTGAAGCTTGTCAAGACGGATTTATCCAATCGAATGGGCACAAAATTTTTGAATAATGTTTTGGTTTGTGCGGTCTAAAAGGATTTTTTACGTGAAGTAAAAGACGACGATGTGATGGAACGATTTCAAGCTATGAAAAAAAGAAGATGACAAATCTATTAGGTATTTGTTTTACTTTATTTATTTATTGTCGTTTTTTTAACATTTTATGATCGCACGGTGAAAAAAAATTGGGATACCCTTGAGTTAATGTTCTAGTTCCGCCACTACGTGACGGTATAAGTTCGCGTTTTTGTTTTACGATTCTTCCGGTTTTGGTCATTGTTTGCTTACTATCTAGCACAGTTTTACGACCTACACCCCGCAACGCGGGGCTAAACACTAGTTAAATATATAAAAGATGAAATGCTTAGCTCAGTAAAAATATTTGTCTTTTAGTGAATGAAAATTGTAATGATTTTTATTTAAAGTAAAATGAAAATTTTATATGCATGAATAGAAAGAGTTGATGGACAATGACTTTGAAATTTGAATGAGTTTTTTTTAAATAATAATTCAATTATACCTTAATTTGGTTATACGAGTATTGATACCATATCGAACCGTGATGCTTTTGCGCGAACATCGGTACCAATATCCATAGTACTAGAACCAACATTCGTTTTATGGTTTTCGATTGATGTGAAATACATGTCGATATTCTTTTGAGAATATCACGACTTTATTTTTAATTTTTTTATTTCTCTTTTAATTGCTATAACAACTACTGACACTAATACAAACTAAACCTATCTAATTGAGTTCCCGTCGCATAGCACGGGGAAACACACTAGTTTATATAATGATTGATTTAGGGTTTTTGACAAGAGTGGGTTAAAAACAATTGTAGTAGCATAAACGAGTTAGATTATTAATGGTCGAGTCAAAATAGTTCAAATAAATGTCTTGATTAATTTTCTTAAATATAGCAACGAATACATAGGTAGAGGTTCCTGTAAAAAATGGTTTTTTTTGTGAGAAAGGTAAGAAAGAATCTACACCATTAGATCTTTGATCTAATGGTTGAGATAAAAATGACAAAATTGTAAATAATGTTTACTATTAAACATATTAATTTTCTAGATTAAGGGTATATAGGTAAATTTAACATTTTTAATTTAAGAAACTAATTTTTTATACGTAACTTTAAAAAAAAAAAATTATACCATAATAACGAACGTTTTTTTATCTTTAATATGAGTACCATATTGCTATACTTATATAGAGAAAAAAATATGTTTCGATCAGATGTTTAGTCCATGAATGGTGTTATATACTTACTGAATGGTGTTATATACTTGCTGAATGGTGTTATATACTTACTGAACGGTGTTATATACTTTTTGAACGGTGTTATATACTTGCTGAACGGTGTTATATACTTGCTGAGTGGTGTTATATACTTGCTGAATGGTGTTATATACTTGCTGAATGGTGTTTATAGAGATCTTTTAAAAAAAAATTCAGATCCTATAATTAAGGTGGCGGTTATGGGAAGTTTTTAATTAATTGAATTAATGATAAAATTACTTGTTTACACTTTTGAATTAATTTAGATTTAGGACACATGTCATCTCCACAATATTTCTCATTTTTCTCACACTTTTAACCTTTTTTACAATAACCTTACCCCGAATACATAAACCATTTAAACTTAGTTTAAGTTTTCATTAGTTATCATTCTTCCTATGCTTAGGTTTTCGTGGGTTAATTACAACCAAACTTAGATTATGGTCTATACATCAATTAGAATCTATTCTCTTTGAATGTGTTTGTACAAATGATTATAACTATATTCTGTAAACATGGCTTTGTGACTAACCTATGAGTTGAGCTTAACTATCAAAGGAATGGCTTTATCCATGCTAGGTTTCATATTACTACTAGAAAAAGGGATAATTTCCTACATAAATTTCCTACACAAATGTTTTTCGTTACAGATTACTACACTTTTATGACGAATTTCCTACAAAAAAAAATTTCAAGATTTTGTTACAAATTTTCGATGCATCCATGACAAAAAATAAGAAAACCCTAATTAATTGAAAGTTGCGTAACAAATCTGTCAGAAACAACCTACAAAACAAAAAAAATAAGGGAAAATTATATGGTTTCCTACACATTTATGACGAAAAATAAGAAAACCCAAATTAATTGACAGTTGCGTCACAAATCTGTCGGAAATAATCTACAAAAGATTAATTATTATTTTTTATCGAATAAATATTTATGTAAGCCAAAAAAATAAGGGAAACTAATATCGTTTCCTACACATTTATGATGAAATATTTATTTTTTAATTAACTTAAACCATCCGTCGGAATTCCGTCACAACTTGTGACAAGTTTCTGACAAAAAATAAAAAAAAATCCTAATTAATTGGCAGTTGCGTCATAGGTCTGTCACAAATAATCTACAAAAGGTTAAATAAACATATTCCTATACATTTATGACAAAATGCTTATTTTTAAATATAATTGTCACAAAGGCGTAGGAAACAATCCATGTATGAATACAATTTCCTACGCATTTATGACAAAATGCTTAAATCCATCTTCCGTTTTAGAAAGTTATATATCTATTATCCTATACGTATATGTATATGCACTTCTGAACCCATTACACAAAATATCATGTACAATAAAGTTGTACCAAAGATTGATTGAAAAAAACGATGTTGTACTTTAGAAAGACGAAATGTAAAAATCTTTCATCAGAAATCTGTAAGAAGCTGGTAGTTATTTCCTACGCATTTATGACAAAATTTATATTCTGTCGGAATTGCGTCACAACTTGTGACAAGTTTCCGACAAAAAATAAGAAAACCCTAATTAATTGACAGTTGCGTCACAAATCTGTCAGAAATAATCTACAATTATTATTGTTTACCGAATCTCTATATATAATAAAAGAACAATGGTTGGGACACTTGTCCCCTCCACATTTACCTTAGACACGTGTTAACCTCTCATTTTATTTACTACCGTGTTCACCATTCAGCCTATCCACGCCTCTTTATTGCTGAACCGGGTTTTTTTGTTCCTTTACATGGCTTCTTCCTAACCCTAATCTTCCCCCAAATTTCAGCCATTTATCAATCTTGGTTCTCTCCTTTATTCTCAATCCATTGTAAGATGTCTTCTTCTACATCAAGGATCTACTTTTTTCTACTCTTCACCTTCATCGCAATCTAACAACTATTTGGAGGTTCGATTTATGTTGATTGATTTCGATTTATCTGGAATAAAATCATTGCAATCTTGTGTTCCACATATAAGATATTTTCTCTAAACACAACCCAAAAGCTGAATGCCGCAGACCACCTCTTCATCCTGTTCTTCACGTAAGATTTCTTTCATCTCAGATCTATTAATCCCATTACAAACGATGATAATTTTGGTGTTGTTGAAGAACTTAATCGCATCAAATATGATAAATTTCATATGATTTGCTTTGTCGGTGATGAATTTTGTGACGTCTTTGAACTTAATCACATCAGATTTGGTGAGTTTTATATTATTTGCGCTAGCGAATATGAGTTTTGTGATGTTTATGAAGTTAATCACATCAGATTTGTGCCTTTTTTAGTTTATTTAGGTATGATGTTGTATTCTTCAAATCTAATTGTTAGAAACACTTACTACATCTACTGATAATATAGATTGAGTTTTATGTGATTTGCTCAAACGATGATGAATTTTGTGACTTTTTTGAACTTAATCACATCAGATTTGTGTGTTTTTTAGTTTTTTTAGTTATGATGTTATACTCTTCACATTGAATGTTTGTGTTGTTAGTTTATGCTAATAATGAGACTCTTCGAACTTAAATCGGATTAATGCATTATTGTTTGATCAATGAAGGTTGTTTCAAAGACCGAGATCCGCTACGTGTCTCGGGAATGGAAGGATCAGATTCAACGCAGTCCTGAACGCACAAAGGTCTGGATCGAGTAATAAACGCGTCAGCAAGTAAGTTTGTTGAGGTGTTGGCGAAGGCGTGGATCTAGTATAGCAACCCGAGGTTTGGTTTGAGTTTTTCAAGCTGATATATTTTTAAACTTTGAATATAGTGTGTTGTTAGAAAGACTTGATAATTATGTAATACAGTGCAGTAGTTTTGGTTGTGGTTCAACCTGGAGAAAGGAACATGTATGACCAACATTAGCTTACTACAACCCTCAAGGAAAAATATCCTTTTGACCTTATAATATATTTTTTTATTCTTAATTTGAACAGGTTGACGTCAACCTGTTAAGTCAAGCGGGTATTATGTGAGTATGATTTGGTGAAGAGTTTGTAAGGAAACTTTTGCAAGAAAACTGATCTTTAAGATAGTCGCAAAATTATCCACCTCTAATCTAATCAACTTTTAAAAACACGTATGCAAACACAAACACGAATTCGTAATATTATGCTTTTGAGTGTTAAAAGTAGTCCTGATCTGATCAATACACATAACGTTACAAGTATCCGGAAGACACTCGCTGAAATTAATGCACAATGGAAGATTCTTTCAGATAGAACTCTTCAAGTGTAAGTATTATTGCTATTATTTTGTTGATGAAAATTTTCAAACGAATGGTAGCTGAATGTCGCAAGATTTCAGGGATGGTGAAACCGTTGTAGTCATATATTTTAGAGCTGGATATGCGCCCACCGATTATCCTTCTGAATCAGTTAGTAGAAATCTTGATTTTTTAAATGATTTCTTTAGTGTGTTTTAGTTTTTTAAATTTACAAGAGAAAGCAAATGTTCATGCATGTTATAGGAGTGGAAAGCTAGGCTATTGATAAAGGAGTCATCAGCTATAAAATGCTCTTCAATATCATATCATTTAAGGGGTACCAAGAAAGTTCTACAGGAGCATGCAAAACCGAACATGCTTGAGAGGTAATGCTAAAAGATATTTATGTTTAAACAAGTATAGGGCTCTAATCTTCAACGGTGTCAGTGTTCAACTAGGGGTGCTAAACGGGTTGTGTTCGTGGGTTGGCGGGTTGAACCCGACCCAAACCCAAAAATCGTGTCATACTGGGTTGACCCGAACACGACCCGTTCGACCCGAAGTTTTTATTTTTTTTCGCAAAATAATATATTAAAATTTTACTACAAAAGATACAAATGTGTATAATACAATAATAGTTTAATTACAAAATTTAACTTCAATTTTAATTTTAAGTTGTAATTATGGCATAAAACACTCACCCAATTTAATTTATTATATAAAACATATTGTAAAAAATAAAATATAATGTAAATAGGTTAAACGGGTCAACCCGCCAAGCCGATCGGGTTGCCACGAACCCGACCCGTTTAGCTAATCGGGTACGCGGGGTTCAACCTGAAACTGACCCAAATCCATTTACACTAAACCCAAACCCACGAATTTCGTGTTAGGATCGTATCGTGCTTTTGGGCCGTGTCAGAAATTCATTAAACGCTTGATTTCCTCTAGCATAGGTCTCATGCTCCTCTCTCTTTTGGTGTTTTACAAAGCTATATTTGGCTGAATTTTATTAATTACGACACTACAAATCTCGTCCCATAAACCCATTGTCTTTATTTACATTTTTCGTTATGTACTTTAGTTAAAACGTTAGATTTTATTGTAAGAGAATTGGGTTAAATTGGTAGATATCATGTCAAAGTAGGTCGTCACCACTTGCCTTTAAACCACCCTTTTACCCCAGCTCACTATTTTAGCTTAGGCTGGAATTTTTTGTAAAACAATATTTTAGCTTTAACCTGTAATGCCCCGAACTAAATTGACATTTTTATTAAACAACCCCCTTTTACCCCAGCTCACTTTGCTCATAAACCCACATTGACCTGAACCTGTTTTGACCCGTCAGCGAAATCCACCCGACCCCCATAGTTTGTCAGGCTTAATATACTTGATATATTGTATTGCAGCCTCTCTACTTGGCTAAAACTCAGTTATGTGTTCACCTCCTGGCTTCTTGTATGAATCTTTTAATGTAGATTTTTATTTTCGTTTCGATGACTAACTATATAAATTTTTGTGTGTTAACAGTTTCAATAGAGGTTGTTTCAAAGACGGAGATCCGCCACGTGTCTCGGAAATGGAAGGATCGGATTCAACGCAGTCCTAAACTGTAAGACCCTAACATGTTTTTGACAAAAGTCGCAGCGGAAGTTCATACCATAATTTTTTTTTTCATTATAAGTACCTTGACTTACTTAAAATTTCATTTTAACACAACCTTTTCACATGAAGTCATAAAACGACTCATTTACAATTAAAAACATAACATGGGTTTTCTATATTACATACACCAACTTTCCCGTACAATCTGTCTTGTGACTCGATCCTCGATCTCTAATCCTTGATGATCCTCATGACTCGTACTACCTGCGCTCACGACATAAAATTCATAACATTAGTACGCATTATAAACATACAAGATTTATTCACATTTACTTTTCGTTCCGTTAACTCTTTACATCCTGGCTTTTCATCTGATCATACGATTCGCGGTGAGACTTCTTTACTGTTCCTGCGTTACCTTCATCTACAAGGCACACTATTATTATCGTCAATACTCAATAGCGTTGAATACCTGCATGCATACTTTCATACATACCTATACATATTCACACAATAACATATAACTACCTACATACATACATACATGCCCACATATACACATCTACATTATTACATACGTGTCTTCATACACGCATAACTACATTATCGTATACATTCATAACTTTATACATATTTACATACATACATCACTACTTGCAATATACATAACTCATACATGCCTACCCACATACATACCTTCATATATCCGCGTATACTTGCTTACACACTTATAAACTTACATACGTACGTGCATACATGCTTACATACATTTCTACATACGTGTATGGATACCTACAACATACGTTCATACATACATACATACATACATACATACATACATACATACATACATACATACATACATACCTATCTACATGTGTGCATATACATATGCTCATAAAAACGTAAGTTAAATTAGTCATACGTAACTTATAACGCATTTAAATGAGTTCCCAAGACAAAACGGAACAAACAAACAATTTTTCGGAATCAGGGGGGGCTAGACACCCCACCTAGCCCCTTTTTTGACAGCAAGTTCCTTTGTTGATTGCTGCATTTGCCCAGCTCCATTTTTGATCAAAATTTTAACTTCAAAGCTTCATAACTTTTGATCTAGATGTCCGTTTTGCGCGATTCTTTTTCCTACGCTTCCGTAATTTAATTATCCATCTTATGGAGTTAAAATCCATTATCCGGATTAATAAAATTTCAGACTTTTAAGTCTTCGACTTATTACCCTTTTTACCAATTTTTGACCCGTTCGTGATATTATCAAACAAATCTGATTATTTGACCTCGATTACTCATGAACCTTATAATTTCAACGTTGTTTATCATAGAGGATTGAATTCTTGGATGTCTTGCATCCTCTTAACCCATTTTCGCTCAAGAGCTTATTTTGACCCGTTAAGGGTATTTGCGCATTTTAAGGTCTATGACTTACGAAAATCATATTACTCGCTTTCCTACTTGTCTAAAACATTTCACTTAATCAAACAACGTATTTCTAAACAATTTTGAATATCGTTTGCCCGATATACCCATCGAGGGCGTTTTGGTCAACTTTGTTTCATCCTTTGCAACGAAGGACTCTATCCATTTTTAACCAATTCCTACGACTTAACCATGACTCTAATCACACTTACCTGGCTCGGGTCAAAGCTATGCCCCGTTTTAATGCTTATCCACTTAATTGATAGTTAATAGCAATGCAAATCCTTTCGCCATTCATCCTGTGAATACATAGTACTTAACAAAACAACCATTAGTCGATATCGCCAAATGGTGATATCTTCACCATCGACCGAATTGGTCTTAAAAGACAATTTCATCTTTATGGGGTTGTAATTATTCATTATTCCTCCCTTGTAACTTATTTCTTCATTAACTCATAGTCAAAATTACCGTAATACCCTTTTTACCCTTTTCAACCCTCAAACTTAGTTTCTTGACATGGTCACATGTTCCGACCCGTATCAAACTTGTCGAAACATCATTCTTCATATATTAGCTTATCATGCTCTTAATCTATACGATGAATAGATATTCTACAAAAAGGGTGTAAGCTTTACTTACCTAGCATCCGAATATGCTTCCCGTGCGCATTAGTCCCGTTTGACCCGCTTCTTTCCCCAAGCTTCCATGTCGCTTGTTAAGCATCAACTATCATATATCATTCTCAAGATAGTTAGCTTGTTCATCATTCATCAAATCCTTTTTATCACACAGATCTTATATCAAGTTTATCATTTAACCTTAAAACATGCTAATCCATCACTTTTTATCCAATTTCTTTAAAAATACTTACACATATATGATTTTCAACATTATTAACATGAGCATATCATTACTTCTATCATATCATCAAAAACCCACTTCATAACTACTTTGTTAATCACTTACAAGTGATCTAATCTTAAGTTCTTCATAATTTCATCATACTTTTGATGTGTGTACTACCTTCTAAGCATAGTGTACAACTAGTTCATGCATATCCTTCTAATCTCATTCATAATTCATCAAATTCCTACTTCTAATCAACATGAATCATTCATGCATAAACATCAAACATACTAGTATCACATTTCTTTCAATTCCTCTAACAAGAGTCTATCATATACATTAAAATACATCAACATTAAGCAAGAATTAGACATGGGTGATCATTCAATTCGCCATTGATGCGTGTGAAGTGTTATATATATTAGGAGTATATTTTAAGCCCCTTTAACACTTATTTTTAGCCAAGTTTTAAATTTATAAAACACGATATTTTACTAACACTAAACACACATATGGGCAAGTGCACCCATCGTGAGCGTAGTATAGCATTGGTAAGATACCGAGGTCGTCCAAGGACACAAGAGCTTTTAGTACCGGTTTATCCTCAACGTCTAATCAAAATAAAAAGTTTAGAAAAATGTTTTAAACTAAGAAAAAAAATAAAAACTAACTAAAATGCTGAAAAATAAAAATAAAAAGAAAAACAGATAGACAAGATGAATCACTTGGTTCCGACTCGTATCTAATATAACCTTTGATTTTTTCCGCAGTTTTGCACATATTTAAGAGATTATCTTAGTTATTGTAGTAGGCCCCTCTTTTGAAGGTGACGTTACCCTCACCCCAGTAGTTTGAGTCAGCAAGGATACAATCCTAAAAGGGTGGATTATTGGAAGATAATTAATTAAGTTATTAATGCAAATTATGGTAGGCCCCTCTTTTGGAGGTGACGTTACCCTCGACTAAGTAGTCTGATTCAGCAGGGATACAGTCCTAAATAGCCGGGTTATAGTATTAATAGTAATTAACTTATGAGGGGATCAAAGAGTTTGGACCCCCGCCATCCAATACCGTGAAGTATTGAAGGAGGTCCTACTAAATTTGACCCAGGTTCATTGCAGGACCTCTAAACGCTGAACAATGGCAAGACCTTTACCAAACCGTTCCCTTAACCCCCAACCAGGTAGCCAACATACCTCCATATAGACCGTGGAGATATGAATGGTGAAAACCTTTTATTTTATATAGACAGTAAAATAATGCCAAGACACCACGGACAAACGATAAGGAAAGATCACCTTCAACATAAGTAACTAGTTATTAAAGTCATTAATACAAAACCAAATAAAAAGTGCAAAAGATTAGAAATAAAAAGTATTATACTAGACACTTTGTCTTCACCAAGTGATGTAAGAGACTTAGGCAAACATGGCCTTGATTGTCAAGAACTCTTACTATCAATCTTGGATCCCGAGACGACTCACACACTCTACGATGGACAATGGATGATGGTGGTGGATGATGGTGTTGTGATGGTGGTGGGTGGTGGATGAAGTGTGAGAGAGGTGGTGTGCCAAGGGATGAGTTGAAATGAAACCAAGCACTCCTATTTATAGGCTGAACAGAAGGCTGGGCACGGCCCCGTGTCCACTGGACACGCCCCGTGCCTGTCTGACACTCTCTCTCTTCATTAATTGTAATTCGCAATTACAATTAATGCGCCTGCTGTACTTTCGCCACGCCCCCGTGTTCACTGGACACGGCCCAATAGAAGCTTCTATAGGTTTGTCTTTTCTGCTGCTTCTTGGGCACGGCCCCGTGCTAGCTGAGCACGGGGCGTGTTCAGTCTTCTGCCTTCTCTATTTTGCTTGGGAAGATGCCGTTGAGGGGTCGGGCAGTCCACTTATGTTCCTTTTCTTGTATTTATGTTGGATTTAGCTGTCTTTTTGCTTCTTTTGTGTTTTTGAGCTCATTTAATCCTGAAAATACAAAAGGAAGACAAAAACACTCTTTTTCCAATATTAGTACTTAAAAAGGGTTAGTTTTATGCCTCATTTGATGTAATTTATATGTTGCATTTTACACACATCAAATACACCCACACTTGAACTTTTGCTTCTCCTCAAGCAAAACTCTTTAATATGTGGCTTACACTCCCAAATGGAATGGGTAGAAGAGAAGGTTTTGGCTTGTCATAGAGCGTTGGGAATCCAAGATCCTTTTGGGTTTTATTTTAATCTATTTACAATCCTATTCGTAATGATTTATTTAGAACGTTTCATAGGAGAAATTACTTATTTGGGCATAACATGCCTTTTTAAAATTCCATTTATGTACAAGTTCACATACCTCACGGGAGAAATCACTCACACTCGGCCGAAGGTGTATTTTTAGTGAATCACTCGAGAGCGGCATGGAACTTACTCTTACCATAAGCTTGCCAAACAATCAATCCTCCTCCTTTTTAACTTTTATACCTTTTGTAAATATCAAGAGGACTTCGTGGGTTAAGGGTTAGGCTTGGGTTAAAGGTAGGTGGTTGGGATAGTGGTTAGTGGTTAGTAGAAAAAGGGTGAAAAGCGTAACAAGTGTCGGTTTTCGTAGGACTTTCTATTTTTGTAACTTTTATTTTGATGAAGCTATTATTCAAACAAAGTTATTTTTGATGAACTTGTTTGTTTATCTTTTGCTTCATCATCAACACATTTTTTTTGAACGATCATACGAAAAAACCGAACTTGTTACTAAAACAAAGGGTTAAAAATAAAAAAAGGTTTTGGTGGGTAAAAGGGTGTTTGGTTTGGGAAATGAAATGAAAAGGTTTAGGCTCAAATGGGCTAACTAGGGGGATTTTTGGGTAGGTGGTAAAAGAAAAAGAAAAATAATGGTGTAGAAATAAAAAGGGTTAGTCCTAATGCCTCCATCATTTACTTACTCGGGTTTAAGTTGATAAGGACCGGGAATGTATCGTCATGGCAAGTTCTAGAGTTGTAAGATCCAAACGGCTATTCACACAAGAAACGAAAAATGAGCATTTAGTTTAATGATATGTAATTGTATGCTCAATAAAGGCTCAAAACTCACTTTTGTGGGAATGGGTTTTTTATGTGATCAAGTATATATAATCAAATTTTAACTAAGTTTGCCATGCCTTTTCATAATTTTCTTATGTTGGTTCTTTTTATCACTACGCTATCGGTTGTAAATTCGTAAAAATATAACCTTTTTGAGAACTTGAATTTCCCGAGTTAAACCTAGACAAGTAAAAAAATAATTGAAATTTTTGAAAAAATTTGGGGTGATTAGCGGTTCCAATAGAGTTTTGTGTAAGGCTTGTATTTAGGACTTGCAAGATTCAAGGTTTTAGCATCCCCCCCCCCCCCCCCACTTAAATTACACATTGTCCTCAATGTGTCCCAAAAATAAATTTTTAGGTTGATTAGATGTGTAAAATGGTGTTAAAAGCAAAGATTTATGTTACTGGTAGCCTGGACACGGCCCCGTGGAGACCGGACACGGCCCCGTGTTCAGGTGCCAGTAACAGAAATTAAAGAAAAGAAACAGAAGCCTGGACACGGGGGCGTGTCTGGTGAACACGACCCGTGTCCAGTTACCTGAACTGGGCATTTTTCTGCAGGGGGTTCAGCACGGGGCCGTGTTGGTTGGACACGGCCCGTGCCGAGCTTACTGTAATGGAGAGATTGATGCCGGGTTGCCTTGTTCTTGTGCATGGGGTCATTTTTCTCGTTCCCCTTTTCATCCCTTACCACCATGAGTCTGTTTTATTTATTAAGAACCATCCAAACTTTAAAAACCATCATTTCATTGCACTCATAGAGAGACCTTACATAATCCTAAATTTAGATTAAACTAGATATGAAAACAAAGAAATATTAAACCATGGAGTTCCAGCCTCTACTTTATTTTAATTAGGAAAAATTTCCAAGAAGCTACTAATCTTGGTTAGACAAGGCCTTTTAGAACTCCTTCTTCCGGGTGTGGTTCTCCTCATATGTCGGCGAGCCACTCTTCCACCTCCCTTGGAAGGAGAAAAGAAGGCTCATTGGCATTAGTCTGAGGAGTTTTGATTTCCACCGGGATCTCTTGTTGGTGTTCCACGGGAGGTTCCGCCGGAAAGTCTTCCCACCCGGTAGGGTTGTTAATTCCGAGTGCCAGGTTCCAATCCTGTTGAGGGAGGACTGGTTCCATCGGGGGTGCTACAAGAATATTTAACCTCTGGTGCAAGAGGTTAATTTCTTGGAAGCTTCTTTCGAGTCCCACCGTAAGGTCGTTAATACGGTCGATTAGGACCTCCTCTACTGATGTCATTTCGTCGAGAGCCTCCCTTAATGCTATCACATAGTGCACAAGTGTAGCTTCAACGGAGGGCCTCCTTCCTCTTCGGCTGTTTGATGAATGCACAGAAGATGTTTCGCTGTTTTCACTCGACATCCTACGAAAAATAAACTGAAAAATAGTTTATTTAATGAAACAGTGACCGGACACGGCCCCGTGCTCATTGAGCACGGCCCCGTGTTCATCTTTCTGCAGAATTTTGGAGCAAGGAAACTTGGAATTTTAAGTTATTTTCTCAACTTGTGGGGTCTTTTTAGTCATTAATAACTTAAAACAATGTTACATAACATATTTTTACCAAGATTCCTTGAACAAAACTCGTTAATCCTTACCACAAAGTTGGAAGAATTCAAACTTTTAATGGTAGTTCTTGGAGAAAGATGGAGAAGAAGGAAATGGCTAAAAGAGGAAAGGACAAGATGGGTTGTTGGAACCTTCTTATAGACTTACCTAGGATAGTTGAGAGAAGATTCCTTCAAATCTCTGTCCCAAGTTGGTCCAACTGTGCATAATTCTTGGCTGCATTTATAGAAAACGACAGCCTCCTGGACACGGCCCCGTGTCCATTGGACACGGCCCCGTGTGCAGGTGGAGTTCTGACACAGTTTGTCCGTATTCTGACGTACTGGTCAGAAGGGAATCTTTTAGGTGAGCACGGGGGCGTGTTGGCTAGACACGGCCCCGTGTCGAGGGACTGTTTTATGAAGTTGTCTAGTTTTTTTAAGGAACTCACTAGTATCGGGTGGCTCCTGATTGGTTGGAACAACCCCAAAGTGCCTAAGATACCTTAATTGTCTTAAACTAAGGCGAGAACGCAAGAGGTTGTCGGTGAGGGTAATTCCTATTTTTATTCTAGGTGGACAAGTCCAACCCTTTCCCGGGCTCTCGTTAAAGAAGGTGTATGCCGAATCGCTCAGGTCTATGTATGCACCGAACGAAGTCGATGGAGAGTCCTTCACGGCACAATCGGCACAGGGACGACTATCGTCCAAGTCTTTGCTAGGTATGAAGGTATTTTTGGGAGCAACGAGGTTGTCGGAATGCGGTTCCAGCATTTCGTTATGGTCTTCGTCTTGGGGTGGATCAATAAAGTCCTTCCTAAGCTCTTTTGACAAATTTAGAATTAGCTTTTCTAGTTGAAATAACTCATCAAGGAGCATTTCCCCTAGAATATCTGGCTGGGCGCATTCGAGGGAGAGATAGGGCTTATTTTTACTTTCGCCCCTCTTAAGGTTATAAGAAGTCGGTGGGTCCATGTAGTGGGGCCTATAATTTAGAAAGTAGCATTCTAATTCTCTATGTTCGCCTCCACATAATTGACACCACGTACCATAAGAGTGCCGAAAGTAAAAACAATTACTATCACTCATGTTTATGTCAGAAATTACCAACCGCCGGGATCTAACGGTTCTGTTTTCAGTAAGTGAATCTTGGGCACGGGGGCGTGTTGGGTGAGCACGGCCCCGTGTTCAGCTTACTGTCTGACTTAAAACAGGATTGCCAGTTCCAATGATTTAGCACGGGGGCGTGTTCAGCGGGCACGACCCGTGCTGAGCTCTGCAGAAGCTGAAAAACTAAGAAAATCCTAAAAAAATTAAAAAGAAAAATAAAAATATGATTAAGTCGTTGATTCCTAACTTTCTTAAAATCCTTGTGTCCCCGGCAACGGCGCCAAAAACTTGATGCGTGTGAAGTGTTATATATATTAGGTGTATATTTTAAGCCCCTTTAACACTTATTGTTAGCTAAGTTTTAAATTTATAAAACACGATATTTTACTAACACTAAACACACATATGGGCAAGTGCACCCATCGTGAGCGTAGTATAGCGTTGGTAAGAAACCGAGGTCGTCCAAGGACACAAGAGCTTTTAGTACCGGTTTATCCTCAACGTCTAATCAAAATAAAAAGTTTAGAAAAATGTTTTAAACTAAGAAAAAAAAATAAAAACTAACTAAAATGCTGAAAAATAAAAATAAAAAGAAAAACAGATAGACAAGATGAATCACTTGGTTCCGACTCGTATCTAGTATAACCTTTGATTTTTTCCGCACTTTTGCACATATTTAAGAGATTATCTTAGTTATTGTAGTAGGCCCCTCTTTTGAAGGTGACGTTGTGTCACACCCCGATTTCCACGTGTCACCGGTGGGCCCGGTGGGGGAGTATCGTGACGTGGTTGGCAACGTAATAGTCAAACAACACGATATTATTATGCACAACGGAAGCAAATTTAAAATATGATACAACCGAATTTAATATTGTTTATCAATGTAACAATATCCGGAAGTTTATCCACAGTAGGATCGAAACAACATAATATTAATGGTTCAACAGACTTCAGGCATCCTAAGCTTGCGAGACTTTTTATTGATGCTTAGGAGACAATCCAGCCAATTTCGATTAGTACCTGCATTCAGTCTTTTTGGGAAAATACGTCAGTTTACACTGGTAAATACAATCAACTGACTCATTTTGGAAAATGATTTAAAATTGGTTTGGGATGCACATGGCATAAACATTTTTATAACTTGGGAGAATTATTTAATATTATAATCTTGTGAACGAATTACATGTTACTTATGCGTTCAGTAGCCCGGATCTTGTCCGGGTTAAAGATCAATAGACACACCACATAATTGAGTTATACACTGACAGGTGTACGCCTACACCCCGTGCTCAGGTCGTGGTCATCTCGTAAGATGATGCCAAGGATATCCGGGACATGGTCATTAACCCCCCAAAGGCTGTAAAGTAAACAAAACTGTTTAAACGAGCTGATCAAATTATTCAACTACCCACTTAATGTGGAGATTTGATGCCCGATCAAGCGGCATGCTATATACCGTAACCCAAGCCCGTATAGGGAAAATAAGTTAAAAGTATTTACCTGATGCAAAGTATAATTCACAATAAGCAAATAGCACGTAGCTTTTACTGGTTCTCCTAATCTGGAACGAAGGTTTATAATAACCTATTAGAATCCTAACGGGTCTTTAATTAAGCTTAAGCTTAGACCGGCTAGTTTCAAAGATACGGTTCGTACGCACGATTAAGCGAAGACCGGATAGAATGTGATTTAGACCCGACAAGTTCAGAGACTTGTTTAATATGGGTCCTTCATGCACATTCTGGATTTTGAGATTAAACCGATAAGGTTTGACCCGTTTCGGCTAATTTATGTAAGCTTGTTACATAAACCGAACCGAACGTGAAATAAGCGTAACGGGTATCCGTAAGAGCCATATACAGGTTTTCTAAGTTAATATGCTTCAAATATGTTGTGACATCAGTAAGATGTCTTTCATTATGCCCGAAACGTGTTTAAACACAAACTAGGCCCCGTAGGGGTAGTTTGGTCATTTAAAAGTTTATAAAAGCGTTTAAGTGTTTAACTGAGTTACAGGTTTGATGTAATCAGTAAATATACTCAACTTGCTAAGTTATATCAGTAAGTTTAAGCATATATGTGAAACTTATCATTTTTAACCAAACTATGCCCCGTAGGGGTATTTTGGTAATTTCACATAAGCCGAAAAGCTCAAAACTGAAGTCTGAGTTTATCAACCTTTGCTTACTGTTAAAATATTATAATTTGCCTCATATATCAGTAGGTATCAACCCGGGTATGTTCAATATGATTTTAAAACATACTATGCGTTAAAAACGCTAAATAAGGCGATTAAAGGCCATTTCCGGGTTCGATACTTAAATCTGATATTTTTATATTTCTAGAAGGCTAAAAATAATTTATTTATCATATGTGATCAGTAGCAAAAGGTTTGGAGTCGTTTAGATATGTAAAACTCATTTTATGGCCCGTAAGGGCAAAACCGACAATTACCGGATTAAGCCTACGACTATGAGTTATGCTCAGCCTAAAATTAATTAAAAATCTTTAAAATTCTCAAAATAATATATTACATCAGTGGGTATTAAGTTTGATACCAAAAAGTAGGCTTAACTAGGCTATACGCTAATTACGCCGTTTTATTAACATAAAGCATTAGTTTTGCGATAATGAGCATAACTCTTAATCTACAAGTCAAACTGATGTCAAACTTTGCATACAAGTTTATATATCAGTATTTGAAGTTTCTACACTTTTACATTTTCATAAATCACGTTTTAAGGTAATAAGGGCATAACGGTCAACATATGAGCAATTAACGGAAACATGCATATTAATTGGATAACTAATGAACCAAGGTGTATAATCACAGAGGGTTGTTCTAACATGTAACCTAGTCCAATTAAAGCTCTGAGGCATTTCTAAAACATGCCTAAACGGGTCAGAACTGAAAGTCAAAGTGAAAGTCAAACTATGCGACTTTCGGTTCCGAACCGGGTCTAAACAGGAAATTGTCGGGTTGAACATGTTTAGACATGTTCTTACACTTATTACTAAGTTATAACAATAATCAAACAGGTTGTATATGTTCTAGATAGCTAATCATGCATAAATTGCAATTTAAGAATCATGTTGACTTTTTAAGTACATGTTTGACCCGACATTTGAACTAGTTAGAGTGGTGATCAGGGGAAACCCTTTTGAGGTTTTATTACCCACATAAATACCAACTTATAACTACTTTTAATTCGAGATATGACTGAGCCATTATTGACTAATCTCGAAGTCAAACCGTAATTACGACGGTTTGACTTTTAGCTAATTAACTAAGCTAAAACTAATTAAAGAAGGACTAGCAGACTTACAAGAGTCCTATGCACGAAATATGATCACTTGAGGCTGCTTGATAGCTCCAGAAATGATCCCACAATGCAGGAGAAGGTGTGGGAATATTTGTTGCAACTAATGAGCTTTATATAGTGAACTAAGGCACCATAAAATGTTGACAACAAAGTCTAGGACCCATCCATAACTGATTAACACTTGTCCTAGTGCTTAGGGGTGCCTAGGGGTCGTCCACGTGTGAGAACAACCGGTGAAATAGGTCACAATCGTGCATAACAGGCTGCAGAAGGTTTTCTGGTCGCTGGCACTTGCTTGTGCATTGTAGGGGTTTCTTGGCTACGATGCGCAGGCCTTCATCAGGGGCTGATTGTTTGTTCTTTCATGCATTTGAAAGGGCAAGTGATGTGCAATCGATTTAGGGCCATGTTTTATCAATAAGGGGCCTAAAAAGTGCCATGAATAGATACATACCCTACCATTATGATTTGTTTCACTTGAATCCATTTTAAAGTGCCGAAAACAAAGGGTTACCGTGCTTTTTCTTCGTAGGAGTCCACCATATCAATTATGAATCAGATAATTCTTGAACTAAACGGATTTAATTATATACCAGATGTTTATTTGTCTTGGGATTTATAAGTGAGGTCGTTCAGAGGTGCAAAAGTTAACATGACGACATTTTAATTCCTGACGTACACCTTTAATTATATCCGGGTTTACAACGCGTTTTGTCTTACCTGACACGTGTCGTTAACTTAATGAACACGAAATTTTGAGGTGTTACACGTTACCCTCACCCCAGTAGTTTGAGTCAGCAAGGATACAATCCTAAAAGGGTGGATTATTGGAAGATAATTAATTAAGTTATTAATGCAAATTATGGTAGGCCCCTCTTTTGGAGGTGACGTTACCCTCGACTAAGTAGTCTGAGTCAGCAGGGATACAGTCCTAAATAGCCGGGTTATAGTATTAATAATAATTAATTTATGAGGGGATCAAAGAGTTTGGACCCCCGCCATCCAATACCGTGAAGTATTGAAGGGGGTCCTACTAAATTTGACCCAGGTCCATTGCAGGACCTCTAAACGCTGAACAATGGCAAGACCTTTACCAAACCGTTCCCTTAACCCCCGACCAGGTAGCCAACATATCTCCATATAGACCGTGGAGATATGAATGGTGAAAATCTTTTATTTTATATAGACAGTAAAATAATGCCAAGATACCACGGACAAACGACAAGGAAAGATCACCTTCAACATAAGTAACTAGTTATTAAAGTCATTAATACAAAACCAAATAAAAAGTGCAAAAGATTAGAAATAAAAAGTATTATACTAGACACTTTGTCTTCACCAAGTGATGTAAGAGACTTAGGCAAACATGGCCTTGATTGTCAAGAACTCTTACGATCAATCTTGGATCCCGAGACGTGAAACACCCTAACAGGTTTAACCTCAAAACAACGCAGCGGAAATTCGAGTCTTAAAATTTCTTTCATGACATACATCTTGACATTCTAAAAATTTATTTTATAATATACGAACATAACTTATCAACACTAAATTGCATATTTAGACATTCCCGTACAATCTGTCTTGTGACTCGATCCTCGATCTTCAATCCTTGGATATCCTTATGACTGGTACTACCTGCGCTCACCACACAAAATTCGTACATTAGTAAGCATTATAAACATACAAGGTTTGCTCACATTTACTTCTAGTTTCATTTACTCTTTACATTCCAGCTTTTCCATCCTGTCATACCATCCGTGGTGAGAATTCTTTGCCATTCCTGCATTTCACTTATAACTCCATGTACACGATTAAGCAACATAAACACTTGATCGTACCAAAGGACTTACATACATACCTAAACTTCATACACACTATCTCCATACATACATACGTACACACATATATGTCAACCTTCATACAAACTTGCATATAAATACATATCGATCATTCTATATGTATCTACATATATACATACCTACATCGTCACGCACGATCATGTCATCCCACATATATACATTCACACTTACATACATACGTACATACATACATACACCTTACTACATGCCTTCACACAACCTACATACTTGCATACATTCGTACATACTCGCTTGCATACATATACATGCTTCCTACATACACCTCTACATACATACACTTAGGTTTATAAAACATACATACGTACATGCCTACATACTTACTTACATATATATTTATAATCACCTATTTCAACATACCTAACTCATACTTACCTACTCATATACGTTTTCATATATCCGCGTGTACTTCTTCACACACTTAGAATCTTACATACGTTTGCGCGTATATGCTTACATACGCTTCTACACACATGTTGGATACGTACAAACATACATACATACCCAATAAGTGTGGGCATACCCTTAAATTCATAAAAACGTAAGTTGAACTAGTCGTACATAACTTAAAACGCGTTTAAACGAGTTCCCAAGCCAAAACGAGGCATAAAAACAATTTTCGGAGAAGCTTGACCCGTCGCGCGACGCGACGGGCCGTCGCGCTCCGCGACGCCCCCAAAAACACAGAAGATTGTTGCTGCTGTGCTGCAGATTTCCAGCGCAACCGCATTTCACGGAAACTGTCATAACTTCTTCGTTATAGGTCCGTTTTACCCGATTCTTTTTCCTACGCGTCCGTAATTTAATTCTCCATCTAATGGAACTAAATTCTGACATCCGACTTAATATAATTTCCGACTTTTAACTCTTCAGCTTATTACCCTTTTTACCATTTTGACCCCTTCCATGCATTCATCAACATAACTTGGTTATTTTACCATAGCATCTTATAAACCTAACAATATCCGTGACGTCTATCATAACCTACTAAATTCTTGGATGTCTTGCATCCTCTTAACACATTATCGTTCATATGCTTAACTTGACCCGTTAAGGGTATTCGCGCATTAAATGGTCTATGACTAACCAAACCCTCATCCTCACTTCCATACTTGTCCAAAACATTACACTTATCGATTAACTTGTTTCTAAACTACTTTTATGATCGTTTACCCCAAAATACCCATAAAGGGCATTTTGGTCAACTTTAATCCCCTCATTTACGACGAGAGTCTTTAACACATATTTTACCCCAAACATCATGTTTAATTAATTCCAACACTTTACTACTTACTTGAACTAAGAAGTGATTACGGAAATCACTTACCTTATGCGTCCGTGCTCGTATCCGATCCTTTGCCACCTCTTGATCCGTTAGCCTTTCACGCTTGAATCCGTCTTGACATGATTCCTTATGATCCCCTCGTGATGGTGATCATTAATCCATGCTCGGTTATGGATTTACGCTTCATCTTGCCTTTCAATTTGAGTGAAAGGATGAAATTAGGGTTTGAGGCTCCATGGGAGCCTCCTGCTCCTTCTCGAACACACGCATGTGTGTGTGTGTTTGTGTGTGATAAGTTATTTAATAACTTAACTTTCATCTTTCCCACTTTAGCCCCTCGGGTTTGTTTCTAAAACATAACTAACACTACCTTCATCATTTAATACTTTTGACCATACCTTTAACTAGGTTAAATAACCTAGTTATTTATTTCATGACGTGTCACTTAAGATCACACGACAAATATTAACATTCAGATTTTTGGGGCGTTACAAGACGACTCACACACTCTACGATGGACAATGGATGATGGTGGTGGATGATGGTGTTGTGATGGTGGTGGGTGGTGGATGAAGTGTGAGAGAGGTGGTGTGCCAAGGGATGAGTTGAAATGAAACCAAGCACTCCTATTTATAGGCTGAACAGAAGGCTGGGCATGGCCCCGTGTCCGCTGGACACGCCCCCGTGCCTGTCTGACACTCTCTCTCTTCATTAATTGTAATTCACAATTACAATTAATGCGCCTGCTGTACTTTCGCCACGCCCCCGTGTTCACTGGACACGGCCCCGTGGTGGGCAATGGAAGCTTCTATAGGTTTGTCTTTTCTGCTGCTTCTTGGGCACGGCCCCGTGCTAGCTGAGCACGGGGCGTGTTCAGTCTTCTGCCTTCTCTATTTTGCTTGGGAAGATGCCGTTGAGGGGTCGGGCAGTCCACTTATGTTCCTTTTCTTGTATTTATGTTGGATTTAGCTGTCTTTTTGCTTCTTTTGTGTTTTTGAGCTCATTTAATCCTGAAAATACAAAAGGAAGACAAAAACACTCTTTTTCCAATATTAGTACTTAAAAATGGTTAGTTTTATGCCTAATTTGATGTAATTTATATGTTGCATTTTACACACATCACCATCATCACCATAACCAACGGGTTTCACCTATAAACATCAAATTAACCGAAACCATTCATAACCCATGTTCCAAATGACGATTCTAACACATACTCATTTTCAATTTCATACAAATTCGCAATTTACATCATAACCCACTTCGTGAAAGATCACTAATCTAACTTTTAAGACATACCTTATGATCCCATTGAGAAGGTGATCGTTAATCCGTACTCGGTTATGGATTTAGACTTCATTTAGCCTTTCAATTTGGTGATTTTCCATGATTAGGGTTTTGTCTCCATAAGAGCTCCTGCACTTTCTAGAACTCACGATTATGTGTGTTTGTGGGTGTATTTTTCATATATTAATTCAAGTTTCATCTTGCCCCATTTTAGTCCCTCAAGTTTGCCTCAAAATATAATTGGCACAACTTTCATCCTTTAATGGTTTTTATCATACTCTTAACTAGGTTAAATAGCCTAGTTATTTATTTCATGATATACCATATAAGAACATTTGACGAATATAAACATTCGGGTTTTGGGGTGTTACATAAACGCACAAAGGTATGGATCAAGCCTAACAACCACCGTAGATTCGCCGTTGTTTACTACCTCTGTCGTAACGGCCAGCTTGAGCATCCATATTTTGTTGAGGTTTCTCTCTCCTGTTCTGACGGATTGTATATTCGAGGTAAACTTTTCAATTCTTTTCAGCCGTAACGATAACTTAACTTACTAACTATATACATTTTTTTTGTGACTGATTGTTGTGAAAGTTTGTTGAAATTGTTAGATGCAATCGATCGTTTAAATTCTCTTAGAGGAAAAGGAATGGCGGCAATCTATTCGTGGTCTTCTAAATGGTTAGTTTCTTCATCTCATTCAGCTTATTACATTCATGAACGTTGCGGTTAATTATGATTTCAAATTTCAATAGATTTTCGCTTTGTGTTCGTTGTCAAATTTGATTACGTTTATGAACAAATGAATTGGATTACCAAAAAAGGATGGCTATAATATTGTTTACTTTCAAGCCTAAAATGTCATCATTTACTTTCAGCAAGATGTTTGAAAACCAACCTCAATGTTGAGAAATACTTTTTACTTTAGCCTCCAACCTCAATGTTGAGAAATACTTTTTACTTTAGCCTATATATCTTACCAAAGTTAGATATATACCAATACTTGGCTGAAACTCGGTTATATATTCACCTCCTGGCTTTTTGTATGAATCTTTTTAATGTAGATTTTTATTTTCATTTCGATGACTAATTGTATACAATTTTTTGTGTGTTACCACTTTCAATGGAGATTGCTTCAACGACGGAGATCCGCCACGTGTCTCGGAAATGGAAGGATCAGATTCAAAAGTCAAGGACAATCACTCTCCAGAGTTGGTTTGTTTTTGAAAAAACAAGTTTTTACACATGGTTAATTGTATGTCGCATTATCAAGAGTTACAAGATGAGATGCCCTCAAAGTTGTTATTCTAGATAGTGATGGAAATCTTTCAAATACAACATCAAATGTTGTATACAAAGAAGTTTTAAGAAATTTGTAATGTAATTTTATATTTTTTTTACATCTTTCATGTCAAATTACTTAGTTTGTTATTTATTTACTTATTTTATTTTAGATTAACATTAATTTATGTTATTTCGTACTCTAAACAAACATTTCATTGGAACAATTTTAATAACGGAGGTGTCGACTTATATTTCCTGAACAACTTACTAAATTAAAACTTGTGTTCATAAAATAAAAAATGAACAGACAAGTGTCAAAACATTATTATTTTAAATTATTTGGTTTCATGTTATTTTGATTTTTAAAAAATCATACATCATATTTATTAATATGTTTTAAAATTTTACTTTTTTAAACCCGTGTGTCACACGGGATATAAGCTAGTAAATATTAATATATGCAAAATAAATAAGGGAAAATGATAACATTTCCTACACAATGCTGACAAGATATTTATTTATTAATTAACATCAACCATCCGTCGGAATTGCGTCACAACTTGTGACACATTTCTGACAAATATCCTTGTATTAAACATAAATACAAGGATATATACTATAATATTTAAAAATAATTATAAAATAAACACATTTCCTATACATTTATGACAAAATGCTTATTTTTAAATACAATTGTCACAAAGGCGTAGGAAACAATCCATGTATGAATACAATTTTCTACGCATTTATGACAAAATGCTTAAATCCATTGCAAATTGTGACACATTTTTTACGACATTTAAGGATTTGTCACAAATATGTAACAAACGACCTATATAGTTATTCTTATTTTAAATATTAAATGTATGTAACTACGTGGACGTATGCATATGACTATAATGTGAGTATGTATATATGTATTTGTGTATGTGGGTATGTGGGTATGTATGTATGTATGTATGTATATATGTATTTGAAGCCCCAATTTGATATTTTGAAATTTGAAGCCCTAATCTAACCTTAGTTTTTTTTTATGAACACTAGGTTGCTTTCATGTGAGTAAATTGAAATCGTGATACTTGAACTATTTGTTTCTTTAATGCTTTGTTTAATCTTGAACTATTTTATTTCTGGATATTGACATGGATCACATATACAGCATTACAACAATAAAAAAATACCAAACACTTTTAATTTTATTTTATATTCCAATTTAGGAGCACTAGATCTAAGAAGAGACTCTTACAAACTCATCTTTTATAGATTTTTTTAAGGGTGAATTTGTTTTAACATCACATTAACCAGTAATTTATAAATGTTGTTAGCTAATTAATTCCAAAAAAAGCCTATAAAATTAACTTGATTAGCTTGTAGGTCGGTTCTGAAATACCACAGAACTAGAGTGCTAAATGATGAAAATAAGGACAGGGGGTTAACATCAAAAAGTGGTTCAATGGTCAAATATTTGGAAGGCTTGTAGAGGCAAGTATTTTAATAAGACTACACGGTGTGGGCGTAGAAAACCAGCGTGGTTGCCTCTGCACGTCGTGCACACCGGCTGGCCATCGGCGTGAAGGCCGGCATGGGGCTTGAGACGGTAAGTTTTCCACCGGCGTGGAGGTATTATGTGGGTTGACGTGGATTATACCGTTGTGTGCCAAAGGTAAAGTTTAAAAAAAACTTTTAAAAACAACTTATTCATCTCCTGTGTAAATAAACCCATTTTTTCTATCTCTTTTACAAAGTCTCTCATCAACTCATTTAATTTCCTCTTAAATTTTACAACTCCACTTTAAAAAATTCTAAGAAAATGGCAACAATTTCATGGACTGAAGAAGAAGACGTCGCGTTGTGTGAATCCCGCTGAGAATCATTCAACAACTGCTAATGCTTCTGGTAAGCTATTGTTATAAACAATTGTGAAAGTTATTATTTAAGCATTTACATGTTTATGCAGTCTTATGTTGTTCATTAATACATACATAGGTTCCAATTTTATGAATCGCTCCTGTGATGATCATGTTGAGAATCCAAATGGCAACTGCTGGTAACAACTTGTTTGGTAGGTTAGGTTATAATTACAAACATAATATTATTAAGATATTTGTAAAATGCTATGACTCTTTTTTATTTATCATTGTCAATAGGTGTGCTCAAAGCTCAAATGGGAGCCGTTTTCAACTTCCTCGGTATGTGCACTTTGTTCTTGATTCTTGACAATAAGCTCAAACGGGACTGTCGGTTAGCAGATGCATTCATGATTAAACTCACTCTTATATAAAGTGGTTCTGTTTAAGCATTATTGGATCAAGATATCTGCAATTTTATTAGCTTTTTAATAACACATACCAACATAGGTAGAAAAGCTCAAGTGAAACGAAAGCGCCCTTTTGAGGTAGATATCTAACGGTCTGGTTCACGGTTTTACCAAATCGTGAATACCCTAGTTAGTATGTATGTATGTATGTATGTATGTATGTATGTATGTATGTATGTATGTATGTATGTATGTATGTATGTGTGTGTGTGTGTATGGGTGGGTGCGGGCGTCTACGTGCATAATAATAAACACCTTTTCTTTTGCCTCAAACATTTCTTTATATAATGTATTTACTAATTATAACTATATATATTTTAACAACTTTTTAGGCTCAAGTTATGCGAACCCGAATGGTAGATCTTGAAGCTCGGGTTGAAGAAGAAAGGAATCTACTTGCATCTCGTCTTGAAGAAGAAATGAATCTACATCCAACTCGTCTTGACGAAGAAAGGATAGCAAGGGAAGAACTTCAAAAACGACTTCAATAATTTATGAAGAATTGGCGTCCTCCCTCTAATTAGTTGTAGTTTTTGATATCCTTTTGGAATTATGTTGAATTGTATTTAGCTTACGCTTTAAATATATTGGAACTTGCGTTGTGACGCATGATTTATGAATTTATGAATTTATGTCATTGTAACTTCGGTGAATTTTGTAAAACAGGTTTTTGGTATTACAGATTTTTTCTGGAATTTTTCGCCAGAAAAATGCAAAAATATTAATTATTTTTTTTTTGCAAATTTTTATATAATAAATTAGGTGGTTGGAAATGTGTCACAACCAAAATAACGAAGTTATTTCTTATACATCGGTAATGTGTAACAACATAAAAAGCTTTTGTCGAAAAACGGTCAAAAATAGTAGACCTTTTTTCTTTATTTTGTCAGAAATTTGTCACAAATGCTGACTCAGTTTTCGTAGAAAAATTTGTAACAACACTTCTTATTTATTTGTTGGAAATGGGTCATAAAAAATACTCAGTTTCCTCGGAAATTTGTAACAACACTTCTAATTTATTTTTAGAAAATGGGTCACAAAATATACTCAGTTTCCTAGGAAATTTGTAACAACGCTTCTAATTTATTTGCAGGAAGTGGGTCACAAATAATGTTGTATTAAAATTTATTAATTTTTTTTTGGGTAGGAAATGTGTAACCAAAAGAATAAATCCTAAAAGATAATAATTAAATATATTGTAGGAGATTCGTAGCAATTTGCGACGTAGTAGTTTCGTAGAAGATGTGTAGGAAATTGCGTAGGAAATGCGTTGAAAACGTGTTTCCTACGAGCTGTTTTCCTACATCAGGTGTTTGTTATAAATGCGTAGAAAAACCAGTTTTATGACGCATTTACTAGGAAAACTGGTGTAAGAAGTTTCAGATTTTCTTGTAGTGATGCCCCCACAAACAAAGGGTGAGGATCAACCTATAGTTTGGAATACATAAAGGAAAATTAAGGAGTTGATGTGGTTTAGTGAAAATTAAGCTAGTTAATCACTTGTAAGTATGGAACGATCTCGTGGTTTAGTGAAAATATAAGCCACTTGTGGAGTTGTGGATCGTATTGGGGAAATTCTTTAAAACAGACAAGTTAACTCACTTTTCAACAAAATAGACATTTAATCTTAAATGTGCGCAAATATAGGGGCTAAGTTGGCAAAAAATATCAACTATGTTGAAGTCGGCAGTCAATCTCTATTTTGATAACTTCTTGGTCAATTTAGCTATTTTGATATTTTTCCCTTATCGCTTTATCATTTAGGCACCTTGTCTTGTTTGCGTATGTAAATACCTCAATAAACTTATGGGGCAACCGAAATAGCTTGTGGAGTATGTGAATGCTTACCGGCTAAGAGGTACACAAGCTATAAATAAGAGGTTGCTACAGGTGTACCTCATAAGGCACCACTCACATCGCTCGCATGAGTAGCTTATTTAGACTTAACTTACAAACAATCAATAATTTATCTTGTGATTAAGAAAAGCTTTGGTATTATTTCATTTATTTCCATGTGTGTTCTTTTGCTCATACCCATTAGATAAATCCATGTCATTAATGTAGTAAATATATAAACACCCCAAAAAAATATATTATCATGTCTGCCTCATAACGGGAAATAAGTTAACATACTTCATGTATTTGTTCTTAAATAGGAAAACAAACAACAATCATGCTCCAAAAGGTTGTATTACCTTTACCGTATAGCTTGACATGAAATAAGTTAATTTTGTCAAGCTATCTTACAACGAATAGACTTTTGATGCTGATACACATTGATAAAACTAGTACACGAAATAGAATCATATACTTTATAGCTTTTTACGGTAATAAAGGATGTTACGCTTTAAAAAAAAATATAAATCAAACATTTACGTATCTAGAGGTGTATTTTTTCGTGATAAAAAAGAAATATAGATGTATATTTTGTTATGATACACTTGGTAGTTGGTACCGTATCGTTTCGCATAATACATCATTGAAACTTAAGCAAAGTTTTAAATCAAATATCGTACGATAGTATTAAAAAAAGGGAATATGTCATAGAATAATAACCAAGTTTTAAAAGTGTTATAATTAGGTTACTCGTATTGTTTTTGTCCCAACTAGATAACTTAACATTCAAATCAAGTCATGTCATTTTTTCTATGTGTCAAGAAAAAAATGAAGAATAAGATGTTGTGGTTGAATTATTTTAATATATGAAATTATATTTATTAAAAATAAAAACAGTTTAATTACATTAAAAACTAAATAAACAAGTTACAATCCACGTTATCACTTGAAGTTAGCATCAAATAAAAAGGAAAAAGGAAAAAAAAATCCACATCACCATGGTTACTTATGAAATGGATGAAAAAACCCTTAATTTTAATGAAAAATGAATGTTGAGTGACCTGATTATAATACTTTTGAAACTTAAGTAATCTAATTGTAACACTTTTAAAACTTGATTACCGAATAGGTCATCGGTATTTTGGTCTGAAATTTCTCATCCCCATAGTATACCATGAAAATTTTAATTTTGGTGATAAAATAATAATCTAATTAGTTCAACCCAACACACAATCCATGAATCGTGGCCGTTCATCTAAACTCTAAAGCTTCCACCACACAAGCAAACGAAGCCATACGTGAACATCACACGTGTCAAACTCTCATTGGTTCATTCGACGTGGAACGAGTTATCATTGGCCGGATCTACTCGACACAACTCCTCCAGATCTATATATACAAACACTCACAATACACTTCAACAATTGAAGAGCACAGTCTCTCTCTATCTAGAATCTTCTTCTCTAAATCAACCAACATTTCAACAAATTGAAGATGCGTTCGTTGAATTTCTGTTTGTTTCTTTTGATCGGTTGCTTGTTTTCACAGATTCACGCTTCTGCCGACGCTGTAAGTGAACTAAATTGATGCTTTTGTGTGTCTGTGTGTGTGTGTTAACTGTTATGGATCTGTAGTGGATGAATTCGACCATTTGTAACTGATTTGTTTGATTTTTGTAGATATTTTATGAGTCGTTTGATGAAGCATTTGAGGGGAGTTGGATCGTGTCTGAGAAGGAAGATTATTCTGGTAAGATCTGTTTGATTTTTGATCAGATTGTTATTATTAGGGTTTAAGTGGATTTGATAATTGTTTGAACTGTTAGTGATGGTAATTTGGTGGATTATTGGAACTTTGAAGCTGAATGTGCATGTGAATGATTTAGTTAGGGATTTAGGGCTTAGTTAACGATTAGATCAGGAAAATATAGATCTTAACTTCTTAAGAACTCTTTAGGTTTCTGTTTGCAACATGTTTAGTGTACTGTTGGTAGGTGATATTCCATTGCTTGTTTAAGAAGTTAAAAATGACTTGCTGGTAATGTTAGATTCTATTTACAGAAATGTACATGTGTTTTTTTCTAAAAAGAGAAAGAAAATGTACATATCACAAAAGTGAAAAGCCTGTGAATTAGCTTCCAGGTTACGTTTGTAGAATAACAGTCTATGGTCTAGTTAAAACCCTCTTTACATGTATGTAGACTTTAGATTCATCATCTTTTCTGATTGTTCTTTCTGTATAGGCATGTGGTTATATGTTCTTAAACACATAAGTTTCTTTTACAGTAATCTTATTTTCAAAATGCTAGAAGTTTCCCTTTAACATGCATTTGAGTATGAGAGTATTTATAAATTTTTTTTTGCGAGTTGTCTGATAATCTGAACTAGTTCATTATGTGGTTCTCTACTTCTCTATATGTGCATCCACATCAAAGTTGAATTTGTTTGTACAATATATAATGTTAAAGAAATTGTAATAAATAGAATCTTTTGAAGTTGTTAGAAGTGTGGTTGAGGATTTGGTATTTCTAGTTATTTTTGGAGGTGAGGTTAAGAACCGGTTCAGGGTACCTGATGGGTAAGGGGCTGGGTATGAGACAGTGAGACACTACTTTACAATCGGGTATGGATTGGAAATACCGAAACCTGTCCTATACTGGACTATTGGCATTCCTATTTCCATAAAAGTTCCAGTTTTATTTTTTCTATCTTCAGGCCACCAACTTAAAGACCCAAGACGACATCTTAAATGATCAGTAACTTGTGGGATTGGTTAACGTTTTGATTTATGGTAAAATAAGAAATACAAGCCTACAAAGCTGTCTCATTTTATAAAGTATTTACAATTACAATTTCCCCTTGATTTCTTGTTTAGTGACTTTCTTGTTTGCTGTTGTTCTGTAAGATGGATAAATTTTGTGTTTTTCAAACAATTATTTTATTTACCACTCACGATCATCATGTATTAATGTGGATGTTAGGATATGAACATGTTGCAACATTTCTCTTTTATGATATTGTTTTTTTTCTATTTTCGGTTTCTGACTTTTGTTATCATCACTATTTATGGTCCTTAGGTGAATGGAAACACTCGAAGAGTGAGGGACATGATGACTACGGGCTTCTCGTGAGTCAGCAAGCTAGAAAGTATGCAATCGTCAAGGAGCTAGAAAAACCTGTTGAGCTCAAGGACGGTACAGTTGTTCTCCAGTTCGAAGTCCGTCTTCAAAACGGTCTTGAGTGTGGTGGCGCATATTTGAAGTATCTTCGACCACAAGAGGCTGGCTGGACCGCCAAGGGGTTCGACAACGAGTCTCCTTATTCAATCATGTTTGGTCCGGACAAATGTGGGGCCACGAACAAGGTCCATTTCATCTTAAAACACAAAAACCCCAAAAGTGGAGAGTACATCGAACACCATCTCAAGTTCCCCCCTACTGTTCCTTCAGACAAATTGACCCATGTATACACAGCCATTATTAAACCTGACAACGAGCTCGTAATCTTGGTTGACGGAGAAGAGAAAAAGAAGGCAAATTTCCTCTCGTCTGAGGACTTCGAACCCGCACTAATCCCTGCAAAAACCATTCCCGACCCGGATGATAAAAAACCCGAAGATTGGGACGAGCGAGCCCAAATCCCGGACCCAGAAGCCACAAAACCCGAGGACTGGGATGAGGATGCTCCTATGGAGATACTAGACGAAGAAGCCGAGAAGCCTGAAGGATGGCTAGAAGACGAGCCGGAAGAAATCGACGACCCGGAAGCAGTTAAGCCCGAGGATTGGGATGACGAGGAGGATGGTGAATGGGAAGCACCCAAAATCGACAACCCGAAATGTGAAGATGCACCGGGGTGTGGAGAATGGAGAAGACCGTTAAAGAGAAACCCGGCTTACAAGGGTAAATGGCATGCTCCACTTATCGATAACCCTGCTTACAAGGGTATCTGGAAGCCTCAAGAGATTCCAAACCCTGATTACTTTGAACTTGAAAAGCCCAACTTTGAACCGATCACTGCCATCGGTATTGAGATCTGGACAATGCAAGATGGAATCCTGTTTGACAACGTCTTGATAGCCAGTGATGAAAAGACTGCAACCGAAATTAGGGATACCACATGGAAGCCGAAGTTTAAGGTGGAAGAAGAGAAACAGAAGGCAGAAGAACTAGCAGCTGGGTCTGATGGTCTCAGAGGAATCCAGGTAAATAATCTACCCGCTATTAAAAAAAAGTACAAAAAATCTTTTCTTCCCTATATATCTACAGTTTTTTAAAATTATTTTACTTAAATTTTATTTTCAGAAAACTGTGTTTGATGTTCTCTACAAGATCGCTGATTTGCCTTTCTTGGGTAACCACAAGGACAAGGTTTTGGTAAGTTGTTAATTCCATTGTTCACTAGGGGTCTATGTAAATAAACCGAGTCGAGCCCTAGCTAGGGGTGCAAGTCGAACTGAGCCTTCTCAAGTTCGAACTCGGCTCGTCTATTATCTATTAATTAATTTATTAAATAAAAATACTATAGATAATAGACTTGTCTAGGCTCTTGAGCTCGATAAGTGAAGCTCGGGCTTGTTTACTAAACAAGGTGATTTTTTAGGTTCGGGTTGGTTCGTAAACAAGTTTAAATAAGCCTGGCTCGGCATGTTTACTTGACAACTTTAAATATTACACTAAGGCTCGACAAGCTTCACATGCCAGGCTCGGGCTCGATAAGTAAAGTGGCTTTATTTTAGGCTCAAGCGCAGCTCGGGCTTGATTGGGCTTGGCTCATTTCGAGCTTTTTCTAGAGTCAATCCTGAGCAGCTCACGAGCCGCTCGGCTTGTTTGCATCCCCAGCCCTAACTCACCTTGTAGCTTGGCTTGATTTGAGCTCTTAGCCGAGTCTCCTATAACACTGTCAAGAGAAGAATGTCTTTACTTTTCTAAACTAAAGTGAAAGTTGTTCGTTGTGTTATTGCAGGAAGTTATTGAGAAGGCTGAGAAACAACCAAACATTACGATCGGTGTGATCGTTTCGATTGTTGTGGTGATCTTTAGCGTGCTGTTGAAGCTGTTGTTTGGTGGGAAGAAAGCGGTAAGCCTTCTGCCTTTACTTTTCACGCGTCAACGATATTTGGTCAATCCTTTTTACTTAATTGTATGAACTGATTTTACAGACAAAGAAGGTGAATGTGGCACCGGCGAAGAAGGAAGAAGAAGAATCAAAGGCAGCAGAAGGCGAAGAAGAAGAAAAGGAAGAGGAGCGAGGATGCAGCGGCAGCAGGGGCGGTCCCGCGTAGAAAGACAAGACGTGATAACTGAGTGTTGAGAAGTTGTTGAGGAGTTAGATACATGGATATTCATTTTGGTGTTTTATTTTTGTTTTTGACATTTGAACTTGTTATTTTTGTGGTTTAGAAGGGGAAGGAAAGAAAAGTTTGTATGAAGACGTTGTAAATGAGGATTTATTATAATCTAGAATCAAGTCTTGTAGTAGTAGTAGCAAGTAATTTCATTTTATTGACAAAATTGCAAGACTTTAAGAGCTTTGATTTCATTTTCTATCTTGCTGCTTATTACTCTTTTAAGAGTCGTGAAACTAGTTATTTTCAAGCCAACGACTTTTATAAAAAAATTTATTGTCATGTCAGATATTAATTACTGGCATTCAAATTACGTATATGTCATGTCTGTAACACCGTGAGGCGTGTGTAGAATGCCAAAAACGCTGGCTAGATCATACCAGGCTAGCGTTGTCCATGTCGTTGCCTGGGGGCAGCGTGACCTGCCTGGCTTTGAATGGCTGGTACGATGTAGCCGTTGCCAAACGGCTACTTTATTAAAAAAAAATTATTTGGCTTCTTTATTAAAAAAAATTTATTTCCTTTTTACACATAATAAATACCCATCAAATTTTTACCGCTTCTCTACCTCTTCTATCATATATCTATATATATTTTTTTCATAAAATCAACCCACTATCCTCTACAATGCATCCTTTTATCCGCGGATACAACCCAAACAACCCCTTTGGATACCAAGAAAACCCGAACCCTAGCCCGCCACAAAACCGTCCACCACCAAACCCGACACAAATACCCCTTACACACGGCCATCCACAACAACCGCCACACGGTTTAATATACTCACCGTGTCCCGATCTAGCCGGAATTGCATCGTATTTAGGAAACAGTGTATACACGAACTTTCCATATGAGGATTCATCTATTCCAGTTAACCTTTCCCAACCCGATTCCGTGTCCGAAACTCAACCGCAAGACGTTGGTGGTTCGTCATCCAAACCGGCAAAAAAAGAAGCCACAAGAAAAAGAAACAAATGAAGAGAAAGCAATAGCTACCGCTCAACGAACGCAATTAAAGTGGACGGTTCAAGAAGAGAAAGCGATGCTCGTGATCAAGAGTTTGATCTTGATTTGGATGATTTTGATGATTCTCCTTCCCACCCACCTGGCAGAGACACGTCAAAAAAGCGCATTCAAAGAACGAGATCAGGTTCGGCTTCGGGTAAAGGGTTGTACACCGACCAGTTGGAAGATCTTGGGACGAAAATTGATACATTTAATTTCCTCCAACAACAAAGGATCGAGTTGAGGAAAAATATCCAAGCGTCGTACGATAAAAAGGTATCTCTAAAAGAAAAACGTGAAGATATGAAATTTCTCGCCATGCCCGATGATTACCTTACCGGCCCACAATTGACAATGACGTTGGAAAGAAAGAAGAAATCATGAAAAATATAACATGGAGAAATCATGAAGTTTTAACTTTTTATTTTATTTTTTTTATGTAGCTTTTTTTTTAAATTTTATGTATTTTTTTTTTAAATTTTATTTGTAGTTTTTAAAAATATTATATGTAATCTTCTATTTTAATTAGTGTGTTATTTTAATTAAATGAAATTTTAAATAGTTTAAATAAAAAAAATAACAAAAAACACATGGCTGGCCACGCCAGCCGAAGCCACGCCACACTAGGGATGAGCTCGGTACCGTCCGGTACCGAAAGAACCGGTACCGAAAATCCTCAAAAGTGGGTACCGGTACCGAATATACCCGGTTCGGTACGGTTCGGTACCGGTACCGGTTCGGTACCGGTATTTGAGGGTAAAAACCAGCAAAATACCGGTACCGAACCGGTACCGAAAATGTCAAAAGTGGGTACCGAATCGGTACCGAAAAGGTACCCGGTTCGGTAAATTCGGTACCGGTACCGGGTCCATTTTACTCATCCCTACGCCACACAACAGTCAACACCCAGCCGAAGCCGCGCTACACCACACCTTTTGTGGATCCCACACCTGTCACGTGTCAAGCAATACCCTCAATCCAAGCCCTTCCACACACCACAGTCTAAGTGTGACATAACTCAGGATGAATCAAATGCTTGATAATTAATTAAATACAGTCAAAGAAATGACCAAATAACAAGAAAAAACGAAACCAAAAATAACTACCAATTGAAAATCCCTGTTGCTTAAATGTAATGAATTTATTAATTGAAATGAACTTGAACAACAACCAAGCTACGCCTACAACAACTAGACTATTATAGTCTTGGTTGTAAGAAACGTTAGGCGCTAGTTGGGCGGTGGGGTACCGACTAGCGATTAATTGTGTCGAATTGGTTTTTATACGTGATATATGTACACACACATTTTCATATGTATTTTTTTAAGTAGATAAGTTTCAACACATTCTCTACTATTTTTCTTAAGTAAACAAGATTATTTGCCGAAATTTACAGGTTTTGGCCGGAATAGCCTATTTCCGGCCGAGTGGACTAGCGATTAATCACCGACTAGTCGCCGATTAACCCCGATTTTTCCAACACTCAGTATAGTAGTGGTCTAGTGATATGATGCTACCCCTGTTACCGTAGGGGTTTAGTGATATGGTGCCACCCCTTAAAAAGTGATACGGTCCAAATTCAGTATAGTAGTGGTCTAGTGATATGATGCTCAGCCCCAGAAACGTGTATGTTGCTCATGATATGATTTTTATAGGAAAGGGGAAACATCTAGCAGTAAGTTTGCAGTACAACAATAAGATTGCATTTACCGTAACCAGAACAGGGATAGCGTTTAAGGTATTACAGAAGTAACGCTACAACGCATGCACAACATACGATGGAACCAACTTCGAAACGGAAATGTAGCAACAAAACTCGACCACCTACCGCCACGAGCACAAAAAGAATCAATTCAACGCCTACCATGAAGGTTTAACCTTTAAGAACCCTTGGAGGAATCAACGCCTTAGGTGGATTTGGGATTGCATCATCCGGGCCAAGATTGTCAATAGGCGGTCGTTGTTTATGATGATCGGTGACACTTTGGTACGCCATCGTCAATGCTAGTGCCTGTTAACCACCAAAATCAAGAGACAACGTTAAGCCTACTGAACCGTTGAACCAGCCTTTATTGTCACAATTTTGACCCACTAATTCTTACAAACAGGTCGATTAGGATTACGTCCATTAAGAGATATGATTTAATTAAAAGTGGTCATCAAGAACTCATAGCGAAAACACGGGCCTTCCATGGTTTGAAAAGTCAAAACAATTAAAAACTAAATGAAAGACGGTCCAAGACAACTTACAATGTGATCATGATCAGGAGGAGCGTAAATGCCAGTCGTCACCGTACTTCTTCGTCGAGTTGCATTGGTGGGTGGATCCTTAATTTTCTCAAAACCAACAGGAACAACCATTACCGGCATCCCAACTAGATTACCGACACAAACCTTTTCCCAATCAGTAACATTTCCCACAAATGCATCGACCGTAAAACCCTCCTTAACTTCTTGTATTAGCTTTCCCCATGCTCTTTGCGACTGTTTGGAAATGAAATACGCGACACGATTAGTATAAACAATCGCTACAACAAATCAACCATTTCCACACATATTTGTTAAGTGGATGAATAGAGAGTAAATGATGTACCTGTATATAATCTACAGCTGGTATTACGCGGGCCCGGCGAAGTTCTGTGGGCCATTGATCTTGGGCCTCGAACTCATCATCTTGTCCAGATCGTTGCCAAGTGTCGAAATGAGCTAGCATATCAACATCCATAGTGAAATTTAAGATCCCTTGAACCGACTCGACGGTGTAATTAAGCTTAAACGGTACCATTTTAAGACCCTTTGATCTAAGCACATTAACAACCTAGCAATTTGACATAACCAGTGAATTCATCATTTGTAAAGCATCAATACATATAATAATAATAGTTCATAATATAAAATACTGACCTCCATCTCGGCATCCTCAATATAGCCAACCGTAAGCTTTGTAATGTCTACAGAAAACGGGTCGTCGAGAAAGATTTTTCTTGAAGAAAGGTCGTCCGGATCTTTACCCCGGATAACGTCTAGAACAATTGCGCAATCAATAGCACTTCTACATAAAGGACCAAGTTTGTCCTTGTAAAGAAAAAAAAATATATCTATTAATAAAACAACATACGTAATGCAATAAAGCCAGAACAGAAAATTGGATATTATTGTTACCAGGCTCTCGGACAAGCTCAGCACACCAGTTCGACCAACAGCACCAAAAGTTGGCCGCAATGCAGTCACGCCGCACCGAGCAGAAGGGTAAGTTATCGAACCAGCCGTCTCGGACCCAATTGCAAAAGGAACCATACCAGCTGAGGTGCAGGCAGCTGGCCCTGCTGATGAACCGGTGGTGAACTCCTCAATGTTCCATGGGTTTCTGGTTCGACCACCGAACCAAATATCGTCGTATGCCAGAGACCCTGTAACCAGTTTCCCGACAAGAACCGCCCCTGCAGACTTCAACCTGCATTATAGGAGCCAATTTTAACAATTCAACCGATTAACTTTTAACGAATTGATTTTGGTCATGTCTATCTCTTAATGGGTCAAGTCAGAAAAGTTTAAAAGGAAACGGGCCAAATGGGTTGAAGTGTCTACAAAAGTATTTAAAGCGTTCATACCTCTTGTAAACCCAAGCCTCGATGTCAAGAACTTGATCTTTAAAAGTAGTTGAACCCCAAGTAGTTTTATATTCAGGAACCGCAATTATATCCTTTAGCCCATACGGTATCCCATGAAGCGGGCCTAATGTTTCAATAAAATCTTGTTAAGAACCAAGTACTCATAAATGACATCAAGTGGTTTATATGGTGTACATAAGCATATACTCTTCTCTGTTCATATTGGAGAAAGCGATTTAGACCCATTCTTACGAATTATTCGATCTTAATTATGGTTTATCCCTAACGAGTCGCACAGGTCACAAGCAAATTATTGTTCATTCTATTGCCTCAAGTGTATATAACCTCTTAGATCGTTTATTATATGGCTTTCGTAATCATATTAAACAAGTTATTAATAAAAAGTTACAAAAAGGTGGCACAAAAAGTGTTTCGAGTCAACCCGTCCCATTTTGACCCAGACAAGTATTACCCATTGACTGAGAACCCGTATAGACCTGCCACCTCTATGTTTATACTACCTAAGTCGACTCCTTGTGCGAGTAGTTGATCAGCTTGTTTCGCCTGCTTGTAGGCAAGATCCTCCGTAATGGTGATCACCGCTTCCAATACTGGATTGTATCTATAGGATCATCAATGCACACCATTAAATTATAATGAAAAAAATATATAACAAAAAAACATTTGGAAATCCTAAGCTAGCAAATTACTTTTTTATCCTCTTTAGAAAGATCCCGACAAGCTCCTCAGAGGAAATTTGTTTCGTTCTTATAAGATGTCCGAGTTCAAGGATCTATCATCACAGATTTCCAACAAAACCATTAATGAGAATCAAGCTTGGTGCAATATTTAGCAAAGCTCGGGATTCGTTCTTACAGTCATGAAGGCAATATCTTCTTCATTTTCAGGCCTTGTAACACCGGAAACCGAAGGGTAATTAAATCTATTGACGTCATCGTGTATTTCTTCGTGTTTCCATTCGGAATTGAAAACTAATGGAGATGGGTGCTTTAATCCACCATTTGTAGTAGCCACTATTTTCCTGTTGTCTTTAATTATAGGAATAGTGAGCTCTTTCGCACCCTTCTCGATCTCGAGCATCTGAATTTGAAAAAAAATAGTAAATGTGTTTAAATGCAGGTGTAAACTTTTATTGTGATAACATTGTTTATGTAATTTAAACAATGTACCTTACTGTCATTGAAGAACTCTGCATCCAACATACTAAAACCACGTTCAAGTCCCGAAGCATCAACTACCTTTTTCGAGCGTTTTTCATGCCTAAATGGCTTGGGGCTCGCACTGTCCTGATCGAAAATGAGCACATTTAGTGGAAAAACATATGAAAAAAAATAATACAACGGCAAGGGGCCGCGATCAACATTTATGCAGCCTATCGGATGCGTTTATTACCTGGATAAAATGGTCCTAGAAAGACTTGGAACATTCCGGAACAACTTTTTTCCGATTTTATTATATGAACTCACCTGCTTTGCAAATGTTAAAAGTAGTAATACGCATCTTATTATATGTTCCACAAGCTACCAACTGGAAACTGGTCGATTCTAATTCGGAATTTGTATTATTTGGGGCACCCTCTTCCCATGCATCAAAAGGGAAAAAAATAAGGTCTGAGTTAAAAGAGTGCTACATCAGATTCCTTAAACCTTATCGTTATCCATAAAATAATAAGGTTCGAGTTAAAAGAGTGCTACATCAGATTCCTTAAACCTTATCGTTATCCATAAAATTATATGGAAATGAAAAGTAGAACCTTAAATATACCAATTCCTTAACCATTTCCCATAAAATTATAAGGTTAAGGAATGAGATGTGGTACGCTTTTAGAAAACGAATATTTTTTCAAATGAAATGATGGTTTTAGTTGAATTATATAGATAAGGAAAAGGAACCTACTGTGAATGTATTCAGGTAAGTGGTCAGAAAGTTGCACAGAAAAGCGAGAGATTGCCGATGGACCCGACAACTCTTCAGTTTACTTTTCAGAAAGTTGCATATAAAAGCGAGGTTGCCAATGGGAATATGTGGTCTCTCCATTTTTCTTCTCTTTCTACATAGATTAAAGTACACCGATGGTCCCTATGGTTTACCAAAATTTTGGAGTTGGTCTCTAGCTTTCCAAAAGTACACAAATGATCCCTGTGATTTGCACTGTGTAACACAATTAGTACCCAACCAACAAATCTACAGGTTTTAGCATGTCCAAGTTAGTTAGTGACTAAATACGTTACAAAGTGCAAACCACAAGGACCATCCATGTACTTTTGGATAAAAGTTAGGGACTAAATGCGTTACAAAATCCAAACCACAGAGAACATCCGTGTAATTTACTCTTTTACATAAGTACGTGAGAAAACCTAGAGGTTGCCAATGCGAATGACGACCTAACCAACCTCGTACCGACTGCATTCTCATTCCCTAACAAAGCTAGGTATGGTTGGAGAGGTCGTCATCGCCACTAATGACCACCACCAAGTGACACATTTGCAAGCTTAGCTCTTGTGATACATGGGAAAGGTGTATCCCAAATAAAAAAAAAATCTTCCAATTCATGGAATTTAGGGACACAAAGGCATATTCACTAATAAGGTGATTTTGGGATGCGAACCTGAACACAACATGAGTATTCATGTGCTAACACCACCCATTTAACCCGAAAATTTTCTTGTACACATCTTATATTGGGGTTAAGTTATTCTACAAAGACTCCTAATTGTAAGAAGTGTAAAAAGAAATTATAGAGTGACAAGTGTCCAATAAGCTAAAACCTAAACCCACTACATCACCACCCAAAACCTAAACACCACCAAAAAAAAATTACTACCTCACCAAAAAACCCCCCAAAAAACCTAACCCCCCTCCCCACCACCCTCTCGACGACCAAAATATATATATATATATATATATGTATATATAGGGGAAGATTCATTTGAGAAGAAAATTTTATTGAGAAGAAAAAGAATAAAAGGGTATAATTGTAAAACATTAAATAGTTTTTTTTCTCATCTCATTTATTATTATGTTTGACTAATTAATTAGTCATTAAGACTATAATCCTCCACACTAAATATTTTTGCCTACACACATCAAAAGTTATCCTACACATTTCGAAATTTATCCTACACATATTGAAATTTATCCTACACGCCTCGTATTTATCCTACACTTTAAATGAATTTTTATTTTTATTTTTTGTGAAAAATATATATCTTAAAAATAAGTTACAAATTTAATATAGTTAGTTATTAAAGATGAAACTACCAATTAATGATGTATGTAAGTTTACTAATATACCCTTATAGTTACATTAAGTACAAATATTAAATGAAGTCTAATGAAGCATTCCTATTGGTTGAAATTTCTTCTTACAAAGAATTTCTTCTCATTTGAACCCTCCACTATATATATATTTTTGGGGGTGGGTGATTGGTGGGTGGGTGGGGGTTTGGGGGGGGGGGGGGGGGGTAGGTTTTAGGGTGGTGGTGGGTGTTTAGGTTTTTTTTTTTTTTTTTTTTTTTTGTAGTGGGTTTTTTTAGAAGCCTTTGTACCCTTCTTACAGTTAGGAGCCTTCGTATTTGATCCTAATACCTTATGTTGATATCCTAGAACTACAAATTAAAAAAAAAAAAAAATCCATGATGCACACTTATAATTAATCTTTTAATTTTTTAAGAGAACATACATGGTTTAAGTTATTAAATAACATGCATTTCTAAATTATACCATTATACAATTAGCAACTTAGGTTATGTCTCATTCGTTTAAAAGTCACACCCTTTAGTTCATTTTACTCACACCCTTTCATTTTATATTATACATACAAAAACCAACTTGGGTTACACCTCTCCGTTTAAAAGTCGCGTTGGTTAAAAACAATTACCATGTTTTAAATATATCACACCTCTTTTAAAAGTCACAACCCTTCAAATTATATTACACCTCTTTGAAAAGTCGCGTTGGTTAGAAACAATTACTATGTTTTAAATGTATCATAAACATGTTAGACAAACCTGTTAGAATCCCATAAACATGTTCGACAAACCCTTTAACGTTTTGAAAACCCGTTCTTTTCAACAAAACCATTTGTAAACCCAAACAATCTTTTGGCCGCGTTTGACATCAAGGGTTGCAAATGCAAGAATCAAGGTGTTAATACACACAAATAAATTTTCCGATTCTGAATGGGTGGAATATGTTTTTCCATTGTTTACTTTTTGACCTTTTCGAATCACGATAACATGTTCATCTCGATATTTCTTATTTTTTAAACAAATTGAAACACCCAAACAATGATAGTGGATTGTTGGTGCTTTTGTAGAGATTAGACATTAATATCTGTACCCATTAGCATCCAATCTCTAAATGTCTGGAGGCTTGGGTCGGACAGGGTGTTGGATCAGAACAGAACAGGTTATGTTATAACGCGTTAGGTTGGTATGGTTTAGGATCAGAACGGGTGGTTTTAAATTAAAGAAAGAAAGAATATGACAATCTTTCAAATGGGTTTAGATGCAAAATCTTATCAAATATTTATATGATGTTTTTAGTATCTTATGGTTTTTTTAGTTAATTAGGTTTTGCTGTTGTTGAACTGTTATGTCGATTATCAATTTCTTAGCAACATAACCTTCCAAAGCCAAACACATGTTATGCCCCATCTTTTGATATAATGCATTTTAAGTTTTAACTCTCAGTTGAAAAATTTGTTTTAGGCGTAAATTGCACATAAAAATCTGCTAACAAGTTTAGTTTTTTTTGTATTGTGCTGTCAAAATTTGTTGTATTTGTCAGAAGAATTAGAAATTAACCCCCTTTTGGATGCCATTTGTGTGATACATGTTTGATCATGCAGTTTCCGTTGTTGCGTTGGTCACCTCCGGGTTCGATTAAAAAGAGTACGAGAAACAAGATGAATTGGATGAAGATCATCAATAAAACGGTCATTTGACTTTGGATCTTCTCAAAGATCACTCAAAGAAAGTGAAAATGTTCCAAGTAGTAGATAGAATAAACAAGGTAAAAAGTGAACTCAACGTTATGGTTCAGTTGATCGATTAAAAATGTTTATATTTCTTTCATCTATTTAATTTTGACCCCTTAGCAATTTTTATGCAGTAACTAATCAAGTGAGTTAAAATGTAATATTGATGCATGTAAACCATAACTCTATTGTATATTTGCCTATTTACATATTAGTAATATTATGAGTATTTAGATTGACTGTTCATTCAATGTTCAATATGACAAATGCAACAAAATGAATGATTGAGTAACGGGTCAAGAACATATTTCGGTTAGCAGCTCTTATAGTTATACTAAAAAAATCATGTTCAGCATCCCGCCGCAACGCGCGGGTTGGCGCTAAACAAAAGCAAAGGTACAGCCCGTCGTCAAGTCAACCGAATATGACCAGCTAAATGTATTTTGACGTTTTACTGGTTAGGCCCGGATCCGTTGAGACTAAAAACAAACTGTAAATGTAATCGATCAATCAATCCACTAATCCAGTACAGTTTATATAATTTAATTGACTAATTAAAACCTAACTAAACACAAATTTACCAAACTCCGACCATTCAATTCTACTCACGAGCTGCTATACATGCATACAAACATATACATATATATATATATATATATATATATATATAGAGAGAGAGAGAGAGAGAGAGAGAGATTACCATATTTGCAGCAGCAGAGAGTGACGGTTGGTGTTGTGGGATTGAAGAACGGATGCAAAATAGCATAGTAGAGAGAAGAAGAGTGATAATCAGAAAGAGGACACGTGTCAGTCCAGAAGGACACCTGACGATCATATTTTCAGGCCACATGGCTGCCGATGGGATCATACACGAGTCAGTCAGTCAGTCAGTCGGAATAAAGCATTTAGTTTTGCTTGCAGCGATGGGTTTGTTAATCGAATCTGCGACTTTTTTTCGTCTCAACTTTGGACTCCGTCAACTGGTTTACCTTATATTTTTAGCATTTATCGATAAACTATATACTATAAACTATTACATAATTTCAAGGTGGTAGGTAGTATTCAAAAACTAAACTATACTATATTTTAGTAAATAAATATGCATTTTAAATTATGTAGAGGTATATATATAGATTTAAAATTTTAAACTATGAAATTGTATCTTATTGATGTCTGGTAAAATTAGTTGGCGTCACGCGGGTGAAACCCTAATTGTTAGCAGAAAAGATGTTAGGGTACTGTAGAGATGGATCTAGGTTAAGTGTTGGGTGGACGTACACACCATTGAAAAAATAAATTTAGTGTAATTTTTAAACAAAAATATTTATTGCACCTCTTAAAAATTTGAAATCGTCCCCTTTGAACTTGACCTAATGAAGAAGATTTGAAGCAAAAGAAAAAAAAATAGTGTTACCTGAAGTTGCAGCGGAGATGTGAAAGAGACGAACATCAAAATGAAGAAGAAGATGAAGTGTTTTAAATCTATAACTCTTTGATATAACTAATATATAATATTTTATTTGCTTTTGCAAATATTGTTGATTGTTGTAAAGACATGTAGTTAAAAAGCATCTTACTTATTTAATTTTCGAATAAACAAGTATGAGAAACTCATGAGCAGTGGCAGATCTAAATTTTTTTTTTCAATTGGGTCCATTTTTTCGGTATTCAAATTTTTCATAATAAAACGTTAAAATTTTCGGGTCGATCCTCGTTCGGGTGGAGTCAAAGCGATCTTTGAATTAGATTTAAAACATATAGTAAAAACAGACTAACACAAAAATTGAACTCAACCTCTTGCTGGTAAAGAGGCAATAAAAAATTTTAACCCTGACTTCTTTGGCTAGTATAAGGCCATAAGGGACACCTTTCAGACAAGTGCTCTCACGTCTCACATTCCTCCACCAAGTGAATGCATCGTTGCCATTCAATCCATTTCTAAGCTCTTTTGCCTTCACAATCCATATCAGGGAAATTGGATTTAAATAATCACAGCTTTCTCAATTTGGCTGATAATAATCCCAATTCAGTTATTGGCCGATAATAATCCGAACTGGTTCACTTTTGGCCGATAATAGTCCGCCGTTAAAAATAGGTTAACGGAGTTAAGTTTTTTTTCCGAATTACAAACTAACAACCTATCACATTCCTCCTAACACTCAAGAGTCTCCATAATTATTCATTGATGTTTGTGATTAATTTCACATTCATTCTTTGCCTATATGTATGATCTTCTTGTAACTTGTATAGTCATAGTGAGAGTTATCATTTCCTACATGGCATAGAGCCAAAATCGATTCTCCCTCGTTCTTCATCGTCGGTTGCTATGGCCTCCTCTTCCTCTGAATCCACCCCCTCTCCCTCACTCTCTTGCTAATCTCATCCCCATCAAACTCTCATCCTCCAACTACCTACTTTGGAAAACCCAAGTGGAGCCTCTTCTTTCCCCTCAAGGTCTAATATCACATGTTGATGGCTCGGTTGATTCCCCAACTCCCACCATTACCACTAATGATAAAACCTCCCCAAATCCTGATTATGTATCATGGCTCGTTGCTGATCAACGCACCATTGTTCTCATCAATGCCACACTATCGGAGGAAGCGATGACCGTAGTGGTTGGCCAGGCAACCACTCGTCAAAGGTGGCAGTCTCTTTAAGCTGCCTATGGTAACACTTCTATTGAACAGGTCCAGAACCTACGTGATGAGCTTCACTTTTCTAAAAGGGTCCAAAACTGTGGCTGACTTTGGTCGTCAATTCAAGGGTTTGTCAGACCAATTGGCGGCGATCGGATATCCGGTTAACCGGGATGACCAGCCTCACTGGTTCCTTTGTGGTGTAGGACCCTCTTTTGAGTCATTCTCTGCCATCATCAAATCGGTTCAGCCCCCGCCATCTCTTCAAGATCTTATTGCCAAAGCCAAAAGCCATGAAATGTTTTTTTGGTCATTACATGCAAACAGTCAGCCTCCATTTGCTTTCACAGCTCAAACCAATCGCACCTCCACTCCTATCGGTGGTCGTGGTGGTCGTTCTTCTAGCTTCGATGGATCCGGCAACCGTGGTGGTCGCAATGGTGGTCGTGGTTATAACAGGAGACCGCCCCATTGCCAACTGTGCCATCAATCGGGCCATTATGCCTCTGCAGGCCCCTCGTTGTCTACCTTTGCTAATCGCCACAACTCGGTTGATGAGAGCATTGCTAATGCTTTCTTATCGAAATGTGTTGTTAATGAATCTCGTCCCGATTGGTTTGTTGATTCGGGAGCAATGGACCACATGGCTCCCAATGATCAAAATGTCATCAACACGACACCATCTTAAGGTAATCAATCGGTTATGTTTGGGAACGGTCACTCGCTATTGGTTGCCCGAACAGGTTCCTCTACTCTCTCTAATTCATTAAAATTAAATAATGTTCTTGTTATGCCACATCTTACGCACAATCTTCTCTCAATTAGCAAACTTACTATGGATAATCCTGTTGATGTTCTATTTTCTTATCCTTCTTTCTTTATCCAAGATCGCAAAACAAGACAGGTTCTGGCTCACGGTCAATGTGAAGGTGGTCTTTACGTTTTGAAGCCTACTTATCATGCTTGCTTCTCTACATCGTCGTTTTCCACCGCGTCTTTTGAAGTTTGGCACTCCCGTTTGGGACATGCCCATTTTGATGTTATTAATAATCTAAATAAACGTGGTTGTTTGTCCGTTTCTACTTTATTACCTAAACCTCAATTATGTCAATCATGTCAAATAGCCAAATCTACAAGGTTACCGTTTGAATCAAATAATAATAGGGCTACTAAGCCTCTTGATCTTATCCATTGTGACCTTTGGGGCCATCACCGGTTTACTCAAACGATAACTTTAGATATTATGTCATATTTGTGGACAATTACTCTCGCTTTCGTTGGTTCTATCATCTCCGTCTAAAATCGGATTTCTATCATACATTAGACATTTTTTAAAAACTCGTACAAAACCAATTTTCATCAAAGGTTTAAGCGTTTCAAAGTGACGGTGGCAGTGAATTTGTTAACCATAAAGTTCAGACTCTATTTGAACAAAATGGCACCCTACATCGTCTCTCGTGTCCATATACACCGCAACAAAATGGACGTGTCGAGCACAAACATCGACATGTTGTTGAAACAGGTTTGGCCATGATGTTCAAAGCTCAACTTCCCACGTCCTTTTGGGTTGATGCTTTTTGATCCGCTATTTACATTATTAATCGTTTACCCACTCCAACTTTAGAAGGTGTATCTCCATATGAGCTTTTATTTCACAAAACACCAAATTACAACACTCTTCGGGCATATGGGTGTCGTGTGTTCCCATATCTTCGGGATTATGCCGACCACAAGTTAGTACCTAGGAGCCTTCCATGTGTGTTCATTGGGTACAGTCTGATACACAAAGGGTACCGTTGCCTTGATCCTATTACCAATCATATATATATCTCTCTCGTCATGCGCGTTTTGATGAATCTATCTTCCCGTTTCAAGGTAGTTCGGCCACACCAAACCTTTCACAGCTTGATCTTGTTGCATTTCAGGATGATGCTTCTACTCCCACTCCATTGGCCACCCGCACCATGCCTTCGGCTACCTCCCCACCAGTTGATCAACATAAACTCTCTGTTGATGTGCCATTTCACACTTCTACCCCACCAATCTCCTCACCACTTCCGCTGCACCTGTTTCCGTCGCCACCTCCTTCCCCTACCCCATTGTCTTCATCAGAAGACATATCATCGCCCCCTACGTCTCCTTCGTCTGCCGCCAGGCCGCCCTCGGCGGTCTCGTCGGTTCCCACACCACCACCCCTACCATCTCATCTGTAAGGACTCTCAAGAATGTCCTAAAATTTAACCATAAGTAGAAACTCGGACCCTGAAACCCTACTGTGCATGAAAAATCAAGAAATCAAAGTTTGTGGGTTTCAGGCGGGCCGCGTAAAGATTAAGCATACCTTCGCGGGCCGCGTCAATGTATGGTTGACCAGATAAGCGTTCCCGGGCCACGTGGCTTACACATGTCGACCCTACTCGTGACCAATCAGACCTACGCGTAGACTAGGTGGCCACGCGGGCCGCGTAAAGTTAAGAAGAGGCTTACGCGGGGCGCGTAAGACCTTAATTTCAGCTATAAATAGCTTGTCTCCTGAGCAGTTCTCTGGTGTCGAAACAAAATCTCAAAAACGAAGTTATACTGTCCAAATTCGAATATTACTCTCAAATTAGTGAGGTGCTGCTACGATACCGGGTATTAACTCGATTGCTGCTACGATTCAATGTCCGATCCATTAAAACTATCCGATGAATGTTTAAGTGCTGCTCAAATTGGGTTTATACTTTGTCATTCGTCGTGAATTCGATGGATGTTTAAGTATTGCACTTTGTCATTCATTATGAAGGTTTTAGTCTCGTGAGTTATCGTAAATGCTGTATTAGTTACTAACCTAGTTCGTGTGCATTGTTATTTAAATTAGGTTATCAGGCTAATCAGTAGGCTAAACTCTGCCCGTGTAAATCTGCAATGTGAGTCATTCTCTTTTTACCAAATTGCTTACAAAATCATGTTTATTTTCAAAGTTATAATTATAGGGATTAAGTCTTTGTAATCTCCAAATTACAGCCGGTATGTGGGGTTTTGTATACAATACTTGATAACCGTCACCATTGGACAACGGGTTAGCCAAGGGGTGATATGACCATAGTCACAGACACCATTGGACAACGAGATAGCCAATAGGTGGTCGAGTGACAAATACCATGGGTAGATGGTTGATATGTATAAACATTGTAATCGCTCTTAATACTGTAAATTATAACAATGTGTCGTATTTAGTAAAAAGAATGATTCACCAGTATTTCCCCGCTGACAAAACCTTTTTCAAACATGTTTCAGGTGATCTGTTGTGATCCAAGAAAAGTGCCGCGAAGCACTATAAGCTTAAGGAAGTGGCTCAATATAAATAAGAAACATGTTTTGTAAAATAAGGATTTCCCAGTGAAATCACTTTATTGTAAACTACCGGGGTTTTATCCCGAATTATGAAATAAAATAATCATTTTCAGTTTAAACAAAAAAAGATCCTGCTAAAATCTTCCGTTGTCAACTCAATTAAATAAATACCACGGAATTTCTGTCCCGCGGCTCCTGAACCGGGTCAAACCGGGCCGGGGGCCGTGACAGGAAAAAGGTGGTATCAGAGCCACTGATTTAAGCCAATTAAGTATTTAGAAAATACTTACTAACTGCCATTTTGTGATTACGTGTTTTATTATTTGAATATGTGTTTACAGTATGGGTAAACAAAGACTTTCGGACATCTATCATAAAATAGATAGTTCACTGAAGGAAAAAGGAACTTCATCCTCAAAATACCCAACAGATACTGAGGAAGGAATATTTGTCCATAAAGCACAGTTTGAGAAACCACTTTCTCCTAAGAAAAGAAGTCGAATTATTAGGAAAAGCCAGGAGAAAATAAAGAAATCACAACCAAAAGAAGTGAGGGCTAATCAGGAAACCCAGAAATTAGGCAGTAACCCACCATGGGAAGATGAATTAGATGAAAAATGGGCAGATCTCTATATGTTAGCCACTGTAGCAGTAAATGCAAAATTTTAAATACCCTGACCTAATATTAGCACCCATATCATCTACAGTTCAGAAACTCTAAAGAAAATTCTACCCAGTAAATAAATAAGTTTACAATAAACCCTAGTATGTTATAATTTTCAGTTGTCCTTTGTATTAAAATTAGTCACACGGTATGCAATAATACTTGAATGGTTATCTGTGAAAATTTTATTATAAAATTTTAACTTAGCATTTTGTGTGCATTTTGCATATATGCTAAACAGCATGAATGAGTTATCTGAAGCCCTTCAGAATCTCAATCTCTATCCTGTAAAAGTGGAAGTTTCCAGAGACTTTACTGGTTACTTGCCCGATGTGGAGGAACCTATGGAATTCCAAGCTCCACCTCCGGAAAAAACAAAGCCTAAGAAAAGAAGAAGATTTGTAGGATGGAGGCGTGTACGCAGGAGGAAACCAGCAACTAGTAAAGTTCCCAAAATAGAAAATCCTATGGATAAAGGAAAAGGGATCGAGATTGAGGAAAATGCTAGGCAAGTGACGGGTGGTCCGTAGGACAACCCTTAAATGAGCTAAATACGTGCATATCCCATATTTTACACGGTTATGTATCGTGAATGTGATAACTACGAGTGTTCGTGTGTTTTACAGGTAAATCGCTTAATTCGGTTAAATTGGAACCATAGGCTACGGTTGGTCTATGATGGCATCGCATGTATTTATGTAGGTGAGGATTAAAAAGAAAAGGTCACATGCTGTGCACAGCCATTGAATAATATTGGAGGCCCATGTAAACAACATGACACATCATCAACATACAACAACATCGATTGGCAGTGGATTGGGGCCCACTATTTTAGTAATTCTTTTGAGGCCGCCACATACATCACGGAGACCAAGAGGTGCACACTTTTGATGGCACGATTATTTTATGAGATGAAAAATAAAAATAAAAAAATAATTAATTATCATCATCACGTGGACGTGGAGGAGAGCAGCCGCCATTTCTTTTAGAGATCATCTACAACAAGTACCATCCATACACACATACATGTGAGGGGACTGTTTGGATGGCATGTGCATGGTAAAAGTCAACAACAACAATATTATCAAACACATGTGGATGGACTTCGGGAGACACACATATTGGTAGCCATGTGATCGAATTATGGGCAGCTAACATTAATTAATTTGGAGCCCCCAAAATCGGCCCAACATCATCAATTAATTGACACTTTGGGCTTTGGCAGAGAACATCACGTGGGCCGGTATCTTTGACAGTGGGCCGATTAAATGTGGGCTTGATTGGGGCGGCGTATTTTTCTTTTGTTGGCACCGACTGGAGAGGAGATGTAACTTATCACATTGAATGTTTTTTTATGAAGTTTAAAGGGGTCTTATGAGGTGGGTCTCGGTTACAGAATTTTGGGTGAACGGATTGGGGAGCAACTTATGGAGACTTGGTGGAGGATGGTTGTTCAAGTCATGAATGGCTAAACTCTTTATGGTCATCTTTAGTTGAAGGTTTGTAGAGACAATTGTGTTTTGGATTTCATATTTCTAGAATGGTAAATTGAATTTATGTTTTATTTATCATGGTGTGTTCTTATTTGTTTGTAAATTGTTGATGCTTATGATTATTCTATTTTGAAACCATACGTTCTTGGTGCCGTTGGCAATCGAGATATCATGGGTAGAACTAGGATCGGGTAAGGGTCAATTGGTCATCGGGTAACAACCTCACGTTCTAGGAATCTGAGTACTTAGTTCCCTTTTATCACAACAAGTAATTGCACATGAACTATGTCTATGTAGTTCTTTCTAGTGAATGATAGCACAAATGTTGAAGCAAACCGGAAACTAAAGATGGTCACTCGTCTCTAATTTGTTTACAACCAAAACTTTTCTTTTGCAATTTAATTAGTTAATCTTAGTTTTAAAAATCAACCAATCAAACCCACTCTTGAATTTATTTTTCTTTCAATTTAGTTTACTTTAGTGAAGTTAGACATACATCGAGATACCACATATTCCACAAACTCCCTGTGTTCGATACCCACTTACCGCTATCTATTTAGTTGTATTTGGATTAAATTTGATTGTGACCACGACATCACGTCAGCAAGTAGAAATGGAAATCGGGGAAAGTTCTAAGCAAGTCGAGGAGTTGCCATTACAGGAGGAATTGGATCGCATATTGGCAAGCTGTGATATCATTAGGCCTATCAATGATAATCTCTTCCCTTATCCTGCTGAAACCCAACTTCCAATAAACTTGGAACCCGCCATTCCAGACCCTTTAATCCACACCCAACCTCTAGGAATAATAACGACTGGCAGTTTCAAAACCTTCTTAATAATCCTTATACCTTTTTCCCTCAGTTCGACCCAGAACCTGCACCAAACCCGCTAATGAGCAATGAAAACTTAGCTGAACTCCGCCATTTTGGCGAGGAGTTGATGGATGCAGGGAATAGGATCCGGGAAATAGGAGAACAAATCTCCTGGAAGTATGACGAGAGGGAGAATCGTTTCTAAGAAGATAGCTGACGAGAAATAGTGGGGTTGTGAAACTGTGATTGTATAATAGTAGTAAAATATAACTATGTAAAATAACAAAAAAAATAAAACTTGTGTAAGATAACAGTGTGTACGGATGCCTAATATAAAATAAAAGAAATGGACGTCGAGAAATCGACAATTTTGGCTATACGTGTGTTGTATTGTGTAATTGTTTGCATATAGCTATTATTTATTCTATGCTAATAATTTATATATATATATATATATATATATTAATTACCAGATGGAACCTGCTAATAATGAACCTATCAATGAAGTGAACCAATCTGAGCAAAACCAGGAAGATCAATTTATGACTAGGCAAGATATCGAGAATATCGTTGCTCAAGGAATAGCCAATGCTATTCCAGCAATCCTTGCTGCTGCTCAGAAACCTGTTGAACCTCAACAAATTATTCCTAGTAAACGTACTCAAGAAGATAACTTCAGTAATAGTGTAAACGGAGGCGGAAACCATACTAATCACGATAATGATCCACGGCAGGCCCCACTCCCTAAGAAAATGAAAGTTGCAACGCCTGGTTGCACTTACAAAGAATTTCTTGCTTGTAAACCAGCTGAATTTGCAGGCAATGAAGGGGAAACTGCAGCACTATGTTGGTTGGAGAAAACCGAAGCAGTAATTATGATAAGTAAATGTGCTGAGGAAGACAAAGTCATGTATGCGTCGCATCTTTTTAAAGAAGGGGCGCTAGAATGGTGGAATACGTTACTTCAAGCCAAAGGAAGAAATATGGCCTATGCCATGAGTTGGGAAGAATTTAAGTAGCTAATAGAAAGAAAATTCTGTCCCGAATATGAAAAGGAACAAATGGCGAATAAGTTCCTGAACCATCGGATGATGGGTGTAGACTGTCGAGGATATACTTCGACATTCTTCGAACATGCTAGAGTAGTACCAACGCTGGCTTTGCCAGAACCGGTGCTTATTTCTCGCTATATTTGGGGATTGATTGGCGAAATCCGTAATATCGTTAAAGCTGCGAGACCTCGCACTATTGACGATGCGGTAGAATTAGCTAACACTCTAACTGACGAGCTGGTACGCACAAGAGATGAAAACCGAAAGAAGGAATTGGCTCAGAAAATTACCCAAGGATTTCGTGTGGGTAATAATAGCAAATTCAAGAAGAGAGGAACCGGGCAATCTTCCACTCTACCTTTCTGCAAGAATTGCAGAAAGAAACATTTTGGAAAATGCAATGAAACCTGCAACTTTTGCAAGGTTGTAGGACATCGTGAGGAAGATTGTAGAAAGAAGACCAGAATCTGCTATAACTGTGGAGAAGCTGGGCATTTCAGACCCGAATGCCCCAAATTGGTTAAACCAGCAGACAACAAAGACAAGACGGCCGACAGAGCTACAAAGAAGAATGCCAGAGCATTCCAGCTGACCACTCAAGAAGCAGAACTCAATCCAGATGTGATAGCTGGTACGTTCCTAGTTCACAACGTGTATGCAAAAGTATTATTTGACTCTGGTGCAAACCAAAGTTTTATAAATACTTCATTATGCCAAGCTCTTAATTTACCCTTCACCACCCTTAGGCAGATTTTTACAGTCGAAACAGCAGATGGGAATTCTGTTAACATAGATAAGGTTTTTCGAGAAGGAAAGATAGAACTCTTAGGTCATAAATTTTCTGCAAACTTGTTACCTATGAATTTAGCCGGATTCGATATTGTGCTAGGAATGGATTGGTTAGTAGCCAACCATGCTCGAATCCTTTGTGACAAAAATTCCCTAGAAATTCGTACCCCCACAGGAGAAGTAATTTCAATTACAGGAGATAAACCACGAAAGCCACTGAAATTCATTTCAGTAATGAAGTTGGCCAGTTATTCAAGAAAACAAGAAGTAGTGTATATGATTTCAGTAATCATTAACACGAAAAATAAGGAACTTAAGGAAATTCGAGTAGTCTCAGAATACTTAGATGTATTCCCAGAAGAATTCCCGGGCTTACCACCCGACAGGGAAGTAGAATTTAAGATTCATCTAATTCCTGGAACTACACCGATAGCCAAGGCACCTTATCGGTTAGCACCCACAGAAATGCTAGAACTGAAAAAGCAATTAGATGAATTACTACGTAAAGGTTTTATACAACCTAGTTCATCCTCGTGGGGAGCTCCAGTATTGTTTGTGAAAAAGAAAGATGGGTCAATGAGAATGTGTATTGATTGTAGAGAATTGAATAAGGTTACAATTAAGAATCGATACCCATTACCTAGGATCGATGACCTCTTTGATCAACTCCAAGGAGCTAGATATTTTTCTAAGATTGACTTACGCTCCGGATATCATCAATTAAAGGTACAAGAAGAAGACATACCTAAAACTGCTTTTAGAACTAGGTATGGTCATTACGAGTTTACAGTCATGCCCTTCAGACTAACGAATGCACCTGCAGCATTCATGGACATGATGAATCGGATCTGTAAACCGTACCTGGATAAATTTGTAATTGTCTTTATCGATGATATACTTATTTATTCCAAAAGTCAGGACGAGCATTGTCAGCACCTGCACGCACTCTTAACTTTGTTAAGAAAAGAAAAGCTTTATGCCAAATTTTCGAAATGTGAATTCTGGCTACAGGAAGTGCAATTTTTAGGACATGTGGTAAATCACGAAGGTATTCACGTAGATCCTTCCAAAATAGAAGCAATCACCAAATGGAAAGTCCCACAATCAGCTATAGAAATTAGAAGCTTTTTAGGATTAGCTGGATACTATAGGCGCTTTATTAAGGATTTTTCTAAAATAGCGGTGCCATTAACTAAGCTAACATGTAAAGCAGTTAAGATTGAATGGGGACCTAGGCAAGAAGAGGCTTTTAAGATTTTAAAGCAAAAGTTAACCAATGCCCCAATTCTAGCCTTACCAGAAGGAACTGAAAATTTTGAAGTATATTGTGATGCTTCAAAGATAGGATTAGGATGTGTATTAATGCAACGCAAGAATGTAATTGCGTATGCATCAAGGCAATTGAAAAGGCACGAGGAAAACTATACGACTCATGACTTAGAATTAGGAGCCATAATTTTTGCCCTTAAGATTTGGAGACATTATCTGTACGGAAGTAAGTTTACTGTCTATACGGATCACAAAAGCTTAAAGTACATATTTGGCCAAAAAGAATTAAACATGAGGCAAAGAAGATGGATGGAAATCCTAAGTGACTACGACTGTGATATCCAATATCACGAAGGAAAAGCAAACGTAGCTGCAGATGCCTTAAGTCGTAAGTATCATGAGAAACAACGACGAGTTCGTGCTCTTAGATTAAACCTACAGTTAGATTTAATGAAACAACTAAAGAATGTTCAAGAAACAGCAATCGAGGACGATGCTGAAGGAATGAAAGGACGAATAAAAGAATTAGAGCAAGGAAATGATGGAATTTGGAGATTCTGTCACACCCCCAAAACCCACCATGCGGGGTACCACCGCTTGGAGGCGTGACATGACCAGGATCGAGCCACCAATCATATTGAACAACGTATTTAAGTAACTAAGACCAATCACAATACAATTGGTGACCAAAAGGAAGTAACCAGTTTTAAGTTAACAACGGAAGCATAAAACGTAAGTTCAAAACATAAGTTCATAGTTCATAAGTTTAAAGTCCAAAACGTAGGTTTAATAAGTTCATAAGGGTTTAAATATTAAGCACGGAACATAACAGTCCGTATCCCACAACAACATCCTCCTCGTGCAAGCTCCATAAGCATCTAGCGACCTGTAAGGCATGTAACAACGAATCAACAACAAAGTTGAGTGAGTTCACGTTTGGTTGTTTAGTTTTAAGTTGTTTCTGAAAACGTGGTTTGACTTTCGTTGGCTTATTTGCCGTGGGGGTTACCCCATAGTTGAAAGTATGTTTAACCAGTTCCTTTTAATGACCCAAACCATATCCATAATCAGTGGGGGCTTCCCCATGTGAACTACTAGACGGTATGATATCGACTACTACAAACAATAGTTGTTCCCTACATCAGTGTCTATCATCACTGACAGTTTGCCATAGTCCATTAGTACACGCCCGTTCGGACGACACAGTGTGAGGTTTGTTAAACCTAATAGCGCTATTAACTAATGACCCGCTCGCCATCGGCCTCGGCGATTAAGTCGATATATAATGAGGGACTTAATGATAGAGTTTTGTCTAGTAAGTTTTAAGGGTGTTGTCCTACCCAAGGAGGACGAACGTACGTATTCTACCCAAGGAGAATACGCAGAATTTATTATTGGCATCCTACCTATGGAGGATGGCCGTACATATCCTACCTATGGAGGATATGTAGATCCCATTTTAATTTCTTTAACCCATTCTCAACCATCGGGAATCCCATGCCCTTAGAAAGTGTGTGAACTCACCTTGGTTTGCTCGGTTAGATTCTCAAATATAGCTAACAGTCAAGGTTGGTCAATCACGTCCTAATATGATTACCAGTTAGTCATTTAGTGGTTTCAAATAGAGCACAAAGTTCCTACACGTATCTACTACATAACATGCATTCACTTTAATAGTTCACGCTCATATAAACATTCCACCTATAAGTATTCAAGAACAAGCATACGATATTGCACATAACACCTTTATTGACATATAACATGTTAGATCATTCACAGATAACATACCCGACATTTAGACACGCAATTTACTACTTATGTCATTTCAACTTAAATATTCAAAACCGGGCTGTTTTCGGGCATTTTAATAAAATAGTTAACTTATTCCAAAATTTCCCAAATTTTTACAGAATGTCTTAAACGATCCAAATATTATTGTGTAAAAATCTTGGGATCCAATTCATCACCAATATTTTATAAAAAATCATTTTCCGGACTGAAATCAGATTTAGCTTTTTCTGACTGCAGTCCACGGAATAATTTATTTAAAATTCATCGAGAGTCCGATTGATGAAATTCCAGTGAGAGAATTACAAATACATCGGTCGTCATCTACAGTACAAATTTAATGATCTAACTCTGCACAGAATTCAAGTTATGACTGAAAACCGAACGCATATTTTCAGCAGCAAAAATGCAGCTTTAGCTGCTGTTACAAAACGACACTTTAAAAATAGTAAACGAAGTCCAAAAATTATGATTCTAGTGCCATTAGAACTGTATTTCATAATAAATAAATCTAGACTTCAGAAAATACATTTTTCGTTAAGTTACGGTCCTGTTACAGCCAACTGAAGTTGGCTGTAATCACTAAACAACTTTCTGTTTTCAGTCTTTAACATTCTAAAGCGCGCTCGATTGATTCCGTTAACATGTTTAGCGATAAACAACAATACTTACAGCAGATTATAAGTACTTCATATCAGCACATAATCATCATACACCAAACAACACAAGAACAACATGATTTAACCATATATCTTCTCTTTATCCACTCTTTACCCTTTTTGTTCAAGACTTAGTTCATGTTCTTTAGTGTTTCTTAATATTTCACCATTCAATCATCTATTAACCACTAAAAATAAGAACAAGATGAAGTTTTTAAGCACTTACTACTAGCTCAAGGCTAGGGGAGAAACAAGGCGTAAAAGTGGTGGATAAAAGAGAACGAGAGAGGTCCTTGAGCTTCCGAACACACCAAGCTTACTTGTAGGGTCTCTTGCACCTTTGGGTATGTATGGAATGCTTGAAGGAAGCTTGAAGGTGGTGGTATGGTGGTGTGATGGTGGCTGCCAAACACAAGGAAGAGGGAGAGAGCAAGTGTTGTTTGATGTTTGAGTTTGTGAAGGAAATGTGTAACTCTTGTGTCTATTTAATAACCAAGTTCATCTTTAACCAAAGTGTATTGTGTTCTTTTGTCCACCAACATCTTCCAATATAAAAATGAAAAGAATACATGGGGTGTGTCCCCATGTAACCGGTTCCAAGAGGGGGGGGGGTATGGGGTTGGGTTTCAATGGATGTTTACTAATCTAGTTTGATTTCCAATGTTTAGTTAGTGTGTTATAATGTGTAATATAATATTTAGTGTGTTAGGGTGTTCGGGGACTCTAACTAGCTCAGAAAAATAGAAATAATGTGTTTGACAATATTTTTGTGCTCCGGGTAAAGTCCGGTTGTTCGGTTCGGTGTTGTTCCGTTAAAGTGCTTAATTAATCCGTAAACTGTCCTATATATATATTTTTGTAACGTTTTTAATTTTCAACACTCAGGAAGGCATACCGGACTATTTAGTAACTTTTCTGTATACTACTAGCATGCTAACAAGTACATGTAAGTATAACACAGTAATGAGAGAGCCTGTATACTACTAGCATGTTAACAAGTACATGTAAGTATAACACAGTAATCAGAGAGCAGTTAAATGATTCCACACAGTCGTCAAGCACTTTAATTATCATAAATAAATTGTACGGATACATGGAATTATGAGGGTTGTCACATTCTCCCCCTGTTAAGAAAATTTCGTCCCGAAATTTAGCTCGTGGTTACTGAGGAAGCTAGTTAAGTTGCGTTGGTTTCCTGGTTTTCCTGGGGTGTCACATCATCCCCCCGTTGATTTGGAATTTCGTCCCGAAATTCTGCAGTAGCTTCAGCCTCAGTAGTGGTTGCGTTTTTCTTAAACAGCTGGGGATACTTGAGTTTCATTTGGTCTTCTCGTTCCCAGGTATACTCTGGGCCACGACGGGAATCCCAACGAACTCGGACGAGAGGTATCCTGGTACGCTTGAGGATCTTAACATCTCGATCCGTAATCTCTACTGGTTCTTCGACGAATCGCAGCTGGTCGTCGATAGTGAGCTCCTTGAGAGGAACTATGAGGGTCTCATCTGACAGACACTTCTTCAGATTCGACACGTGGAATACGTTGTGAACTCCGCTGAGTTCTTCAGGTAGATTCAACCTGTAGGCGACTTTGCCAATTTTCTCGATGATTTCGAACGGTCCGACATAACGCGGATTGAGCTTGCCTCGTTTGCCAAAACGAACTACACATTTCCAAGGTGAGACTTTGAGTAGCACTCGATCCCCAAGCTGGAACTCGAGCGGTTTCCTTCGCTTATCCACATAGCTTTTCTGACAGTCACGGGCTGCCGCCATTCGTTGTCGTATCTGAGCAATCTTCTCGGTTGTTTCTACTACGAGTTCTGGACCAGTGATTTGACTGTCACCAACTTCTGCCCAACAAAGAGGTAATCGGCACTTCCGTCCATACAATGCCTCGAATGGAACGGCCTGGATGCTGGTGTGATAACTGTTGTTATACGAAAACTCCACTAACGGGAGGTGCTTCTCCCAACCATTACCAAAGTCAATTACACATGCCCTAAGCATGTCTTTAAGGGTTTGGATGGTGCGTTCAGATTGCCCATCCGTCTGTGGGTGATAAGCGGTGCTCATATCTAAACGTGAGCCAAAAGACTTGTGCATTGCTTGCCACAGTTCAGATGAAAAACGCGAGTCATGATAAAAAATGATGGAGGTTGGCACTCCGTGCCTTGATACTAATTCCTTCAGGTAGACGTCTGCTAGAGTAGAAAACTTATCCGTTTCCTTGATAGCCAGAAAATGTGCAGACTTAGTCAGTCGATCTACGATCACCCAAATGGTATCATTTCCGCGTTGAGATCTAGGCAGGCCAGTAACGAAATCCATGGAGATTTGCTCCCATTTCCATTTCGGGATCTCTGGTTGTTGGAGTAGGCCTGAGGGTTTCTGATATTCGGTCTTAACTCTCGCACAAGTCAAACACTTGCTAACGTAGGTTGCTATGCTGGCTTTCATACCAGGCCACCAGTATGTAGTCTTGAGATCATGGTACATCTTATCCGAACCAGGATGTACTGAATAACGAGACTTATGTGCTTCATCCATCACAAGCTCGCGTAAGTCTCCATAAAGTGGAACCCAGATGCGTCCGTTAACATAGTAGGCGCCGTTTTCCTTCTGTTCTAGCCGCTGCCTCGATCCTCGTAAGGATTCCGCCCTGATGTTCTCTGCTTTCAATGCTTCAACCTGAGCATCGCGAATCTGAGCGGGAAGGTTGGATTGGATGGTAAGCTGTAAAGCACGTACACGCTTAGGTATAGTATCCTTTCGACTGAGGGCGTCGGCCACAACATTGGCCTTGCCCGGATGGTACTTGATCGCGTATTCGTAATCATTCAAGAGCTCGACCCATCGACGTTGTCGCATGTTTAACTCCTTTTGCTTGAAGATATGCTCGAGACTCCTGTGATCGGTGTAAATGGTGCACTTGGTACCGTACAGGTAATGTCTCCATATCTTAAGCGCGAAAACAACTGCTCCCACTTCCAAGTCGTGCGTAGTGTAGTTCCTTTCGTGAACCTTAAGTTGGCGCGATGCGTAGGCAATGACCTTGTCACGTTGCATCAACACGCAACCCAGTCCTTGGATGGAAGCGTCGCAATAAACCACAAAATCATCTGTGTCTTCAGGCAATGAGAGGATAGGCGCACTACAAAGTCTGTCTTTTAAGTGCTGAAATGTAGATTCCTGTGCATCACCCCAACGATAGGTGACACCCTTTTGTGTTAGTGAAGTGAGAGGTTGCGCAATCTTAGAGAAATCCTTGATGAATCTTCTGTAGTATCCTGCCAAGCCTAAGAATTGGCGGATTTCTGTTGGTGTACGAGGTGCAGGCCAGTTCTTGATCGAGTCAACCTTGGATGGATCTACATGAATCCCATCCTTGTTTACCACATGGCCTAGAAAGTGGACTTCGCGAAGCCAGAAGTCACATTTCGAAAACTTGGCATACAACTGCTATTTTCGAAGGAGTTCCAATATAAGCCTCAGATGTTGTTCGAGTTCTTCCTGACTCTTCGAATAGATCAGGATGTCATCGATGAAGACTATGACAAATTTATCCAGGTAAGGTTTGCACACTCTGTTCATGAGGTCCATGAAAAGCGCTGGTGCATTCGTCAACCCGAAAGGCATGACCAGAAACTCGTAATGTCCGTAGCGAGTTTTGAAGGCTGTTTTGGAGATGTCCTCTTCTCGGACTCTCAGCTGATGGTATCCCGATCTCAAATCAATCTTAGAGTAATAGCTCGACCCTTGCAACTGATCGAATAAGTCATTATTGCGTGGACTTCACGGTCACCTTGTTGAGTTCGCGGTAGTCAATACACATTCTGAAAGTACCGTCTTTCTTCTTCACAAACAAGACTGGAGCTCCCCAGGTCGAAGAGCTAGGACGTATAAAACCCTTCTCCAAGATTTCTTGTAGTTGCGTGGACAGTTCTTCAAGTTCTAACGGAGCTAGTCGATAAGGTGCACGAGCTATGGGCGCTGCTCCAGGAGCTAGCTCGATTTGAAATTCAACTTGACGATGCGGCGGAAGACCAGGTAATTCCTCAGGAAATACCTCAGGAAAATCGCGCACAATAGGAATGTCTTCAATTCTCTTCTCTTCCGTTGATGTGTCAGTAACGAGTGCTAGAATGGCAGTGTGGCCCTTTCGCAAACACTTCTAGGCCTTAAGGAAAGAGATAATGCCTACAACAGCACCACTCTTGTCGCCCTGAATCACGAGAGGTTCTTCACCAGAACGAGGAATGCGGACGATATTCTCCTTGCAAATAATCTCCGCTTGATGATGTGATAGCCAATCCATCCCAATAACGACGTCAAAACTACCAAGTGTGATAGGAATAAGATCGATAGAGAAAGTCTGACCAGCTAAGACGAGGTTACAACCTTTAACTACGTGTGTGGCTTCAAGACTTTTACCGTTTGCTAGTTCTACCGTGTGTTTGGTGTCCAAAAGTGTTGGAGTGCGCTTAAGCATTTGGCTAGCTTTTAAGGATACATAACTAGTATCGGCACCCGAATCAAATAAAACAGTAACAAAGAAGTCATCCAGAAGAAACTTGCCCATCACAACGTTGGGATCGTTCCTTGCATCACCTTGACCCAGCACGAAGACACGTCCCCTGGCACCATTGCCCTTATTGTTACCCCCGTTGTTGCCTCCATTGTTGCCTCCATTGTTGTTCCCGTTTCCTTGGTTGTTGTTGTTATTCTGATTCTGGTTCAGCTGAGGGCAGTTCCTCTTAAAGTGGCCTTCAGCGCCACACTGAAAGCATCCTTTATTGCCCGGCTGTTGCTGCTGCTGGTGGTTCTGTGGAGCTTGTTATTGTTGGCGATTCTGATTTGCTGGTCGTGCGCTCCTGCAATCCTTTACTTCATGACCAAACTTGTTACACCTCAGACAACGACCCTTGTTGCACTGCCCGCTGTGATGCTTGTTGCACCGGTTGCACTTGGGGTGGTTCCCTCGGTATCCACCCTGTCCTTGGTTACCGAAAGACTGCTGACCAGGACTCTGGTAGTCATCAGTCTTTCGCTGCTGTGACTGAACTGATGTAGAACCCTTACCCGAATTTCCATCCCACTTGCGCTTATTATCATTGGGAGCATCAGAAGTAGTAGCGCTAATACGCTTGGGCAGCCTGTTCTGCTCAACTTCCTGATCAGTGAGACGATGAGCCAACTTGATGATTTGCTGTATGGTGCCAAGATTAGCTGAGGTTACGTGGCTTTGAATTTCTGGCACCAAGCCCTTAAGGTACAACTCAATGCATTTGATGGGAGGGTCCACCATAGTAGGACACAAGATGGCCAGCTCGTTTGACCTCTTAGTATACGCCTCAATCTCAGACCCCGTAATCTTCAGATTGAAAAATTCCACCTCTAGCTTGTGGAGTACTCTTCTTTGATCAGTCCCTTAAAACCGTTCCAGGGGGTGGCATTAGCAACCGCCAGCCCTAGTAGTTGAACCTGTGCCTTCCACCAGGTTAACGCAGCACCTTCGAGTGTTCCAGTAGCATATTTCACCCTACGATCTTCAGGGCATTCACACATCTCGAAAACAGACTCAAGTTTCTCGAACCAGTGTAGGAGGCCTACAGCTCCTTCTGTGCCGCTGAAAGTAGTAGGTCGGCAATCCATGAAGCTTTTGAACGTGCACACAGGAGGCTGAGCGTGCTGACCTGTTGCGCGAGAATAAAAGACAAGGTTAAGCACAAGAGTGGGTTCGTGAAGGTAGGAGCTAAACGTCCTAAGATGGGTTGATATGGCGGGTTATACCTCCTGCAGGAACAGTTGTGAGTGCCTCAGCAACTCGTTCATTGATCAAGGCCGTCAACTGGGCTTAAGTGAGGTTGATACGTCCTCCGCGTCCGCTCATGATCTTCACATTGAAGCAACGTAAGTGAGAAAAGTGTCGCGAGAGTGCGTAAGTGTGGGACGACAGTAGAGAGTAAACACACAAGGTTCAAATAGCAATTATCACATTAACTATTGCACAGTGTGAACTATCTAACCGACAATATAACATAAATCATACCACCCATTGTGTCGAGTCTTGCACGTGGAGTGAAGCATCGTTGTGGATCGTTGAGCACTATACAGGTTATAGTCTGGTTTTATCAAAAAGTTTTCCCTTTTTAAAACCAAGTTCACTATAACCAATGGCTCTGATACCAATCTGTCACACCCCCAAAACCCACCGTGCGGGGTACCACCGCTTGGAGGCGTGACATGACCAGGATCGAGCCACTAATCATATTGAACAACGTATTTAAGTAACAAAGACCAATCACAATACAATTGGTGACCAAAAGGAAGTAACCAATTTTAAGTTAACAGCGGAAGCATAAAACGTAAGTTCAAAACATAAGTTCATAGTTCATAAGTTTAAAGTCCAAAACGTAGGTTTAATAAGTTCATAAGGGTTTAAATATTAAGCACGGAACATAACAGTCCGTATCCCACAACAACATCCTCCTCGTGCAAGCTCCATAAGCATCTAGCGACCTGTAAGGCATGTAACAACGAGTCAACAACAAAGTTGAGTGAGTTCACGTTTGGTTGTTTAGTTTTAAGTTGTTTCTGAAAACGTGGTTTGACTTTCGTTGGCTTATTTGCCGTGGGGGTTACCCCGTAGTTGAAAGTATGTTTAACCAGTTCCTTTTAATGACCCAAACCATATCCATAATCAGTGGGGGCTTCCCCATGTGAACTACTAGACGGTATGATATCGACTACTACGAACAATAGTTGTGCCCTACATCAGTGTCTATCATCACTGACAGTTTGCCATAGTCCATTAGTACACGCCCGTTCGGACGACACGGTGTGAGGTTTGTTAAACCTAATAGCGCTATTAACTAATGACCCGCTCGCCATCGGCCTCGGCGATTAAGTCGATATATAATGAGGGACTTAATGATAGAGTTTTGTGTAGTAAGTTTTAAGGGTGTTGTCCTACCCAAGGAGGACAAACGTACGTATTCTACCCAAGGAGAATACGCAGAATTTATTATTGGAATCCTACCTATGGAGGATGGCCGTACATATCCTACCTATGGAGGATATGTAGATCCCGTTTTAATTTCTTTAACCCATTCCCAACCACCGGGAATCCCATGCCTTAGAAAGTGTGTGAACTCACCTTGGTTTGCTCGGTTAGATTCTCAAATATAGCTGAAGGAATGAAAGGACGAATAAAAGAATTAGAGCAAGGAAATGATATAATTTGGAGATTCCATAAGAAAAGGATTTGGGTACCTAAGCAAGGAGAATTAAGAGATAAGCTCATAAATCTAGGTATACCATGCATCCAGGAAACAATAAAATGTACCAAGATTTAAGGAATAATTTCTGGTTGATTGGAATGAAGAAAGACATAGCCAGATATGTTTCTAAATGTCTTACTTGTTCACAAGTTAAGACAGAACACCAGAAACCTTCGGGTCTAGTTCAACAATTAGAAATGCCTGTATGGAAATGGGAGCTCATAACAATGGACTTTGTTACTAAGCTACCCAAAACCAGAAAAGGTAATGACGCGATTTGGGTGATTGTGGATCGATTAACCAAATCAGCTCATTTTCTACCTATAAAAGAAACCTTTAGCATGGAAAGGTTAGCCAAGTTGTATGTAGACGAAGTAGTATCCTTACATGGAGTTCCACTCTCAATTGTATCGGATAGGGATAGTCGTTTCGCTTCCCATTTCTGGAAAAGTTTCCAGGAAGCAATGGGAACCCGACTAAATTTAAGTACGGCATATCATCCTCAAACAGACGGACAAAGTGAAAGGACGATCCAAACCCTTGAGGACATGCTTAGGGCATGTGTGATAGATTTTGGTGGAAATTGGGATGACCACCTGCCCTTAATCGAATTCTTCTATAATAATAGTTATCATGCAAGCATTGAAGCTGCCCCATTCGAAGCACTGTATGGTCGAAAATGTAGAACCCCAGTTTGCTGGGCTGAAATAGGAGAAAGTCAATTATCAGGTCCTGTAATTGTGCAAGAGACCACCGACAAGATCACTCAAATCAAGGAACGACTGAAGACTGCTCGAGATCGACAGAAGAGTTATGCCGATAATCGACGCAAGCCATTAGAATTTCAAGTCGGAGACAAAGTACTTTTGAAAGTCTCCCCTTGGAAAGGAGTGGTTCGGTTCGGTAAGAAAGGAAAGGAAAGCTGAGTCCAAGATACGTAGGACCATTTCCAGTGATCCAACGTATAGAACCAGTTGCCTATCGCTTACAACTACCAGAAGAATTAGCTGGGGTACATGACGTATTTCATGTATCCAATCTCAAGAAATGTTTATCAGACGAATCGCTGGTAGTACCCCTTCAGGATATAGAAGTAAATGAAAAGTTAAAATTCGTAGAGAAACCACTACAAATAGAAGACCGAAAGATTAAGTTTCTCAAGCACAAGCGAATAGTGCTGGTCAAAGTCAAGTGGGATTCGAAACGAGGACCCGAATACACTTGGGAGCTGGATTCGGAAATGAAGCGAAAGTATCCTCACTTATTTCAATAAATCTCTAGGACGAGATTTTAAATAAGGTGGGGAGGATGTAAGGACTCTCAAGAATGTCCTAAAATTTAACCATAAGTAGAAACTCGGACCCTGAAACCCTACTGTGCATGAAAAATCAAGAAATCAAAGTTTGTGGGTTTCAGGCGGGCCGCGTAAAGATTAAGCATACCTTACGCGGGCCGCGTCAATGTATGGTTGACCGGATAAGCGTTCCCGGGCCACGTGGCTTACACATGTCGACCCTACTCGTGACCAATCAGACCTACGCGTAGACTAGGCGGCCACGCGGGCCGCGTAAAGTTAAGAAGAGGCTTACGCGGGGCACGTAAGACCTCAATTTCAGCTATAAATAGCTTGTCTCCTGAGCAGTTCTCTGGTGTCGAAACAAAATCTCAAAACCGAAGTTATACTGTCCAAATTCGAATATTACTCTCAAATTAGTGAGGTGCTGCTACGATACCGGGTATTAACTCGATCGCTGCTACGATTCAATGTCCGATCGATTGAAACTATCCGATGAATGTTTAAGTGCTGCTCAAATTGGGTTTATACTTTGTCATTCGTCGTGAATTCGATGGATGTTTAAGTATTGCACTTTGTCATTCATTGTGAAGGTTTTAGTCTCGTGAGTTATCGTAAATGCTGTATTAGTTACTAACCTAGTTCGTGTGCATTGTTATTTAAATTAGGTTATCAGGCTAATCAGTAGGCTAAACTCTGCCCGTGTAAATCTGCAATGTGAGTCATTCTCTTTTTACCAAATTGCTTTCAAAATCATGTTTATTTTCAAAGTTATAATTACAGGGATTAAGTCTTTGTAATCTCCAAATTACACCCGGTATGTGGGGTTTTGTATACAATACTTGATAACCGTCACCATTGGACAACGGGTTATCCAAGGGGTGATATGACCATAGTCACAGACACTATTGGACAACGAGATAGCCAATAGGTGGTTGAGTGACAAATACCGTGGGTAGATGGTTGATATGTATAAACATTGTAATCGCTCTTAATACTGTAAATTATAACAATGTGTCGTATTTAGTAAAAAGAATGATTAACCAGTATTTCCCCGCTGACAAAACCTTTTTCAAACATGTTTCAGGTGATCTGTTGTGATCCAAGAAAAGTGCCGCGAAGCACTATAAGCTTAAGGAATTGGCTCAATATAAATAAGAAACATGTTTTGTAAAATAAGGATTTCCCAGTGAAATCACTTTATTGTAAACTACCGGGGTTTTATCCCGAATTATGAAATAAAATAATCTTTTTCAGTTTAAAAAAAAAAGATTCTGCTAAAATCTTCCGCTGTCAACTCAATTAAATAAATACCACGGGATTTCTGTCCCGCGGCTCCTCAACCGGGTCAAACCGGGCCGGGGGCCGTGACAGGAAAAAGGTGGTATCAGAGCCACTGATTTAAGCCAATTAAGTATTTAGAAAATACTTACTAACTGCCATTTTGTGATTACGTGTTTTATTATTTGAATATGTGTTTATAGTATGGGTAAACAAAGACTTTCGGACATCTATCATAAAATAGATAGTTCACCGAAGGAAAAAGGAACTTCATCCTCAAAATACCCAACAGATACTGAGGAAGGAATATTTGTCCGTAAAGCACAGTTTGAGAAACCACTTTCTCCTAAGAAAAGAAGTCGAATTATTAGGAAAAGTCAGGAGAAAATAAAGAAATCACAAGCAAAAGAAGTGAGAGCTAATCAGGAAACCCATAAATTAGGCAGTAACCCACCATGGGAAGATGAATTAGATGAAAAATGGGCAGATCTCTATATGTTAGCCACTGTAGCAGTAAATGCAAAATTTTAAATACCCTGACCCAGTATTAGCACCCATATCATCTACTGTTCAGAAACTCTAAAGAAAATTCTACCCAGTAAATAAATAAGTTTACAATAAACCCTAGTATGTTATAATTTTCAGTTGTCCTTTGTATTAAAATTAGTCACACAGTATGCAATAATACTTGAATGGTTATCTGTGAAAATTTTATTATAAAATTTTAACTTAGCATTTTGTGTGCATTTTGCATATATGCTAAACAACATGAATGAGTTATCTGAAGCCCTTCAGAATCTCAATCTCTATCCTGTAAAAGTGGAAGTTTCCAGAGACTTTACTGGTTACTTGCCCGATGTGGAGGAACCTATGGAATTCCAAGCTCCACCTCCGGAAAAACCAAAGCCTAAGAAAAGAAGAAGATTTGTAGGATGGAGGCGTGTACGCAGGAGGAAACCAGCAACTAGGAAAGTTCCCAAAATAGAAAATCCTATGGATAAAGGAAAAGGGATCGAGATTGAAGAAAATGCTAGGCAAGTAGAAATGGAAATCGGGGAAAGTTCTAAGCAAGTCGAGGAGTTACCATTACAGGAGGAATTGGATCGCATATTGGCAAGCTGTGATATCATTAGGCCTATCAATGATAATCTCTTCCCTTATCCTGCTGAAACCCAACTTCCAATAAACTTGGAACCTGCCATTCCAGACCCTTTAATCCATACCCAACCTCTAGGAGTAATAACGACTGGCAGTTTCAAAACCTTCTTAATAATCCTTATACCTTTTTCCCTCAGTTCGACCCAGAACCTGCACTAAACCCGCCAATGAGCAATGAAAACTTAGCTGAACTCCGCCATTTTGGCGAGGAGTTGATGGATGCAGGGAATAGGATCCGGGAAATAGGAGAACAAATCTCCTGGAAGTGTGACGAGAGGGAGCATCGTTTCTAAGAAGATAGCTGACGAGAAATAGTGGGGTTGTGAAACTGTGATTGTATAATAGTAGTAAAATATAACTATGTAAAATAACAAAAAAATAAAACTTGTGTAAGGTAACAGTGTGTACGGATGCCTAATATAAAATAAAAGAAATGGACGTCGAGAAATCGACAATTTTGGCTATACGTGTGTTGTATTGTGTAATTGTTTGCATATAGCTATTATTTATTCTTTGCTAATAATTTATATATATATATACATATTAATTACTAGAGGGAGCCTGCTAATAATGAACCTATCAATGAAGTGAACCAATCTGAGCAAAACCAGGAAGATCAATTTATGACTAGGCAAGATATCGAGAATATCGTTGCTCAAGGAATAGCCAATGCTATTCCAGCAATCCTTGTTGCTGCTCAGAAACCTGTTGAACCTCAACAAATTATTCCTAGTAAACGTACTCAAGAAGATAACTTCAGTAATACTGTAAACGGAGGCGGAAACCATACTAATCACGATAATGATCCACGGCAGGCCCCATTCCCTAAGAAAATGAAAGTTGCAACGCCTGGTTGCACTTACAAAGAATTTCTTGCTTGTAAACCAGCTGAATTTGCAGGCAATGAAGGGGCAACTGCAGCACTGCGTTGGTTGGAGAAAACCGAAGCAGTAATTATGATAAGTAAATGTGCTGAAGAATACAAAGTCATGTATGCGTCGCATCTTTTTAAGGATGGGGCGCTAGAATGGTTGAATACGGTACTTCAAGCCAAAGGAAGAAATATGTCCTATGCCATGAGTTGGGAAGAATTTAAGTAGCTAATAGAAAGAAAATTCTCTCCCGAATATGAAAAGGAACAAATGGCGAATAAGTTCCTGAACCATCGGATGATGGGTGTAGACTGTCGAGGATATACTTCGACATTCTTCGAATATGCTAGAGTAGTACCAACGCTGGCTTTGCCAGAACCGGTGCTTATTTCTCGCTATATTTGGGGATTTATTGGCGAAATTCCTAATATCGTTAAAGCTGCGAGACCTCGCACTCTTGACGATGCGGTAGAATTAGCTAACACTCTAACTGACGAGCTGGTACGCACAAGAGATGAAAACTGAAAGAAGGAATTGGCTCAGAAAATTACCCAAGGATTTCGTGTGGGTAATAATAGCAAATTCAAGAAGAGAGGAACCGGGCAATCTTCCACTCTGCATTTCTGCAAGAATTGCAGAAAGAAACATTTTGGAAAATGCAATGAAACCTGCAACTTTTGCAAGGTTGTAGGACATCATGAGGAAGATTGTAGAAAGAAGACCAGAATCTGCTATAACTATGGAGAAGCTGGGCATTTCAGACCCGAATGCCCCAAATTGGTCAAACCAGCAGACAACAAAGCCAAGACGGCCGACAGAGCTACTAAGAAGAATGCCAGAGCATTCCAGCTGACCACTCAAGAAGCAGAACTCATTCCAGATGTGATAGCTGGTACGTTCCTAGTTCACAACGTGTATGCAAAAGTATTATTTGACTCTGGTGCAAACCAAAGTTTTATAAATACTTCATTATGCCAAGCTCTTAATTTACCCTTCACCACCCTTAGGCAGATTTTTACAGTCGAAACAGCAGATGGGAATTCTGTTAACATAGATAAGGTTTTTCGAGAAGGAAAGATAGAACTCTTAGGTCATAAATTTTCTGCAAACTTGTTACCTATGAATTTAGCTGGATTCGATATTGTGCTAGGAATGGATTGGTTAGTAGCCAACCATGCTCGAATCCTTTGTGACAAAAATTCCCTAGAAATTCGTACCCCCACAGGAGAAGTAATTTCAATTACAGGAGATAAACCACGAAAGCCACTGAAATTCATTTCAGTAATGAAGTTGGCCAGTTATTCAAGAAAACAAGAAGTAGTGTATATGATTTCAGTAATCATTAACACGAAAAATAAGGAACTTAAGGAAATTCGAGTAGTCTCAGAATACTTAGATGTATTCCCAGAAGAATTCCCGGGCTTACCACCCGACAGGGAAGTAGAATTTAAGATTCATCTAATTCCTGGAACTACACCGATAGCTAAGGCACCTTATCGGTTAGCACCCACAGAAATGCTAGAACTGAAAAAGCAATTAGATGAATTACTAAGTAAAGGTTTTATACAACCTAGTTCATCCTCGTGGGGAGCTCCAGTATTGTTTGTGAAAAAGAAAGATGGGTCAATGAGAATGTGTATTGATTGTAGAGAATTGAATAAGCTTACAATGAAGAATCAATACCCATTACCTAGGATCGATGACCTCTTTGATCAACTCCAAGGAGCTATATATTTTTCTAAGATTGTCTTACGCTCCGGATATCATCAATTAAAGGTACAAGAAGAAGACATACCTAAAACTGCTTTTAGAACTAGGTATGGTCATTACGAGTTTACAGTCATGCCCTTCGGACTAACGAATGCACCTGCAGCATTCATGGACATGATGAATCAGATCTGTAAACCGTACCTGGATAAATTTGTAATTGTCTTTATCGACGATATACGTATTTATTCCAAAAGTCAGGACGAGCATTGTCAGCACCTGCACGCACTCTTAACTTTGTTAAGAAAAGAAAAGCTTTATGCCAAATTTTCGAAATGTGAATTCTGGTTACAGGAAGTGCAATTTTTAGGACATGTGGTAAATCACGAAGGTACTCATGTAGATCCCTCCAAAATAGAAGCAATCACCAAATGGAAAGTCCCACAATCAGCTATGGAAATTAGAAGCTTTTTAGGATTAGCTGGATACTATAGGCGCTTTATTAAGGATTTTTCTAAAATAGCGGTTCCATTAACTAAGCTAACCTGTAAAGCAGTTAAGTTTGAATGGGGACCTAGGCAAGAAGAGGCTTTTAAGATTTTAAAGCAAAAGTTAACCAATGCCCCAATTCTAGCCTTACCAGAAGGAACTGAAGATTTTGAAGTATATTGTGATGCTTCAAAGCTAGGATTAGGATGTGTATCAATGCAACGCAAGAAGGTAATTGCGTATGCATCAAGGAAATTGAAAAAGCACGAGGAAAACTATACGACTCATGACTTAGAATTAGGAGCCATAATTTTTGCCCTTAAGATTTGGAGACATTATCTGTACGGAAGTAAGTTTATTGTCTATACGGATCACAAAAGCTTAAAGTACATATTTGGGCAAAAAGAATTAAACATGAGGCAAAGAAGATGATGGAAATCCTAAGTGACTACGACTGTGATATCCAATATCACGAAGAAAAAGCAAACGTAGTTGCAGATGCCTTAAGTCGTAAGTATCATGAGAAACAACGACGAGTTCGTGCTCTTAGATTAAACCTACAGTTAGATTTAATGAAACAACTAAAGAATTTTCAAGAAACAGCAATCGAGGACGATGCTGAAGAAATGAAAGGACGAATAAAAGAATTAGAGCAAGGAAATGATGGAATTTGAAGATTCCATAAGAAAAGGATTTGGGTACCTAAGCAAGGAGAATTAAGAGATAAAATTTTAGAAGAAGCTCATAAATCTAGGTATACCATGCATCCAGGAAACAATAAAATGTACCAAGATTTAAGGAATAATTTCTGGTGGATAGGAATGAAGAAGGACATAGCTAGATATGTTTCTAAATGTCTTACTTGTTCACAAGTTAAGGCAGAACACCAGAAACCTTCGGGTCTACTTCAACAATTAGAAATGCCTGTATGGAAATGGGAGCTCATAACAATGGACTTTGTTACTAAGCTACCCAAAACCAGAAAAGGTAATAACGCGATTTGGGTGATTGTGGATCGATTTACCAAATCAGCTCATTTTCTACCTATAAAAGAAACCTTTAGCATGGAAAGGTTAGCCAAGTTGTATGTTGTCACACCCCGATATTTCCACATATTACTGGTGGGGGAGTATCGTGACGTAGTTGATATCGTTATAGTCAAACAACACAATATATAAATGCAAAGCGGAGGCAAAAGATAGATTCATTTCAACCAAATAATATTGTAATATCAAGTATCACAAGTAGTTGAAAATAATCCATAGGTGGATCAAAATAAAAAGGAAACATTGCTCAACAGTCTTATGTCATCCAAGCTTGCGAGACTTATTGTGGATGCTAGGAGAAAGCCAGCCTATTACGAGTAGTACCTGCACTTAATCTTTAAGGGAAAATACGTCAGTTTACACTGGTAAATACAATTAACTGACTCATTTTCAAAAGGTTAATAAAATAGATTTAAATGCACGTGGCACAAAATATCTTTTATAACTTGGGATAATTATTTGAATATAATCTTGTAAAAGAATTACATGTTCCTTATGCGTTCAGTAGCCCGATCCATAGACTGGGTTAAAGATCAATAGACACACCACATTATGTATTTTGGCACTGACGGGTGTACGCCTACACCCCGTGCTTAGGTCATGGCCATCTCGTAAGATGATGCCAAGGATATCCGGGACATGGTCATTAACCCCCCAAAGGCTTTAAGCAAACAAAAAATTTCCAAACGGAGCATATCAATGGTTTAACCTCTATTCGATTAAAGATTCAATGCCCGACCAAGCGATATTTTATATACCATACCCCAAGCCCGTATAGGGAAAATAAGTTAAAAGTATTTACCTTTGCAAGTAATAATCACAACCAGTAAGTGCACGTAGCTTTTACCGGGTCTCCTAATCTGGAACGAAGGTTTATAATAACCTATTAGAATCCTAACGGGTCTTTAATTAAGCCTAAACTTAGACCGGTTTGTTTTAAAGGAAGATACGGTTCGTACGCATGATTTAGCGAAGACCGGAATAGAATGTGATTTAGACCCGACAAGTTTGAAGACTTGTATAATATGGGTAAACCAAACACATTCTGGATTTTGAGATAAAAACGATAAGGTTTGATCCGTTTCAGCTAATTTGTGCAAACTAGTTACATAAACCGAACCGAACACGCAAGAAGCGTAACGGGTAACCATAAGAGTCATATACAAGTTTCCTAAGTTAATATGCTTTAAGTATGTTGTGATATCAGTAGGATACCTTCCATTATGCCCAAAACGAGTTTAATCTCAAATTTAAGCCCCGTAGGGGTATTTTGGTCATTTTAAAGATTATAAAAGAGATTATTTAAAATACTGAGATTCGGTTCTGAAATAATCAGTAAAACAACTTATTTTAACAGGTCATATCAGTTGGTGATAAGTCTTATGGGACAAAATGGTTTTAAACCCATACTAGGTGTTTAATACGCGTAAAAAGCCATTTTAAGCGACTTCCGGGTTATACCGGAAATCTGAGTTTTCTGATCAGGTTATAAGGTTCAAAATACTTCATTTATTATATAAAATCAGTAGCAATTGGATTGGTGTCAAAATACTATGTAGAACTCATTTTATAACCAAAAAGGGTATAATCGGTATTTACCGAATTAAGGCACTAATCTTAGGTTATGATCAGTTTAAAAATAATTAAAAATCTTCAAAAATCCCAAAATATTATATTATATCAGTGGGTAAAAGGTTTGGTGTCAAAAATTGGGTTTAGGTAGGCTTTATGCTAATTACGCCGTTTAATTCATAAAAAGCGTTCTAATTACGCTATTAAGCATAACTCCTAATCTAGACCTCCAACTGATGTGAAAATTTAGGGACATGTTTATAAATCAGTAATAAAGATTATTGTCCCCTCACATTTCCAAAATTCTCGTTTTATAGTAAAAAGGGCATTATGGTCAACATTAAGCAATTTACGGAAACGTGTAAACGAATCGGACAATCAACGAACAAATCACAGAGGGTTATACCATCATGTAGCCTGGTCCTAAGGAAGCTCTAAGGCATTTCCAAACCCATCTAATTCGGGTCAGAACTGAAGTCAAAGCAAAAGTCAAAGTATGCGACTTTCGGTTCCGAACCGAGCCTAAACCGAAAATTGTCGGATCGAACAAGCTTAGACCAGTTCTTATACTTATTACCAAGTTATATGAGTGACAAAATAGGTTGCACGCCTTCTACATTGTTAATTATGCGTTAATTTGAAACTTATGCTTCTGTTGACTTTTTATAAACAACTTTGACCCGACAAATGATCTAGTTAGAACGGGAATCAGATGGTGCCCTTTTAAGGGTTTATTACCCACATAATTACCAACTTATAACTACTTTAAGTTTGACTAATCACTGGACCATTAGTGATTAATCGATAAGTCAAACCTTAATTACGACGGTTTGACTTTAAGCTAAATAACTAAGTAAAACACGATTAAGGAAGGTTAAGGAAGCTTACCAAGGTCCAATGCATGACTAGAAATGCTTGGGGAATGGCCTTGAGCTCCAGAAATGATCAGAAGTGAAGTTATGAATGAATGATCAAGTTTGCAAACAATGGGGCTTTATATAGTGATCTTGATCTCACTAGATCATGCCAAGCAATGCTATAACTGATCATGGATCATTCACAAGTGTCCCTAAGGTCTAAAAACAAGTTTAGGCAGCACATGGAAGTGGAAAATATCTATTTAAGTCGGTTACTAGTTCATAACAGGCTGCTGTCAATTTTTCTGTTACTGGGGATGCTTTACGGACCGTAAGTGGAGGGTCTTGCGGTCCGTAAGGGCATCGTTACGGACCGTAAGACCAGGTCCTTGCGGTCCGTAAGCCTTTACCAGAAGGCAAAAATTGTAACCTTTCAAGCTTTGAAAAGGCAACTAGTGTATTACGATTTTGGGCCATGAATCATCAGTATGAGACCTTTAGATCATGCTTGAACAGTTATGTCCACCCTACCATGTTGTAATATTATCTTGGACTTTAACGAAAATCCATAAACGAAGGTTTGTCGTGCATATCCTCATAGGATCCCACTCTTGCAAATATGAATCAATTATTACTAGTAATTACCGGATTTGAATGTATATCAGATGTTTATAATATAGATTAGGGTCTTGGGATTTATAATTAGGTCGTTCAGAGGTATTTAATTAACATGTCGACGCTTTTAAATCCTAACATACATCTTTGACTAGATCCGGGTTTATAACATTTTTGCCTTGCACGACACGTGTCGTTATTTCATTGGACACAAATTTTCGAGGTGTTACATCCTCACCCCCTTAAAAGAAATCTCGACCTCGAGATTTACTGAAATAAATGAGGGTACTTTTCTTTCATTGTGGACTCTACCTCCCACGTATACTCGGGACCTCTACGGGCATCCCACTTTACCTTTACGATCGGTACATGCTTCCTTCGAAGCTTCTTAACCTGTCTGTCTTCGATCGACACAGGTTTTTCAAAAATGTGATGTGTATCTAGTATCTCTGTCAGAGATAATAGACACTGGTACGCCATGCAGAGATACAATCTTATCTACGTATAATTGGGCTAACATGTCGGAGCTATAGGTCTCCTTAATGGGTAGAAAATGTGCTGACTTAGTTAATCTGTCAACTATCACCCATATAGTATCATTTCCTTTTCTTGTCTTTGGCAACTTGGTGATGAAATCCATTGTCACCATCTCCCACTTCCATGTGGGAAGTTCGGGTTGTTGTAGCAAACCTGACGGCTTCTGGTGTTCAGCTTTGACTTGTGCGCACGTCAACCATTTAGCTACATAAGTAGCTATAGACTTCTTCAAGCCTATCCACCAAAAAATTGCCTTCAGATCATGGTACATCTTGTCATCTCCAGGATGAACGGAGTATTTAGAACTGTGGACTTCCTGGAGGATAACATCCCGAAGTCCTCCATAAACTGGAACCCATATTCGTCCATTTAACCTTAGAATTCCGTCCTTACCATAGGATAACTGTTCTTCAGTTACTCCTAGCTTTTCATTAGGATAGTTAGCTTCCAGCACAGCTTCCTTCTGAGCAGCTAACAACCTTTCATTCAAACTATTCTTTATCTTAATGCTCTTGGCATTGATTCTGATAGCTTTGACCCTTTCCTTTCTGCTCAAGGCATCGGCGACTACATTCGCCTTGCCGGGATGGTGGCTTATTTCGCAATCATAGTCATTCAAAGTTTCCATCCAACGTCGTTGCCTCATGTTCAAATCCTTTTGGTTAAACAGGTGCTGGAGGCTCTTGTGATCAGAATAGATCACACACTTGATACCATATAAATAGTGCCTCCAAAGCTTTAGTGCAAATACAACGACACCCAACTCCAAGTCATGGGTGGTGTAATTCTTTTCATGCACCTTTAACTGACGTGAAGCATAGGCAATAACCTTGCCTTTCTGCACAAGCACACACCCCATGCCAGTGTGTGATGCGTCGTAGTAAACCACGAATTCTTCGGTACCTTCAGGCAATGTCAAAACAGGAGCATTGCTCAACTTTTGTTTGAGAACATCGAAGTGTAACACCTGTGCCTCCACGGCCATCACACAAATACTGTAGCAATGAAATATTGTATTTCATACTTGGTATTCGTAAAAATATGTGTATCATTAGCACATATCAATTTTTGTTCAATTTCAAACTCTAAATCACTTTCTGGAAGGTTATACGCGCACCGATGCGTAAATATAACCAGTTTAATGCAACAAACACTCCGGAATAGTGACATTTTCTTAACATACCTTAAATAACCTTTACATAACTTAGAAATAAGTTTTGAAGGCATTGGTATGGCAAAAACAAGTTAATTCGTCTACAGGGACTAAATTTGACAAACTGCGAAAGTATGCCAATTTGAACTGTAACAGACATTCCAGAACATGACCATAGGTTAAACACACCTTAAATATCCTCTACATATCTTAGAAATAGGCTTTGAGGGGTTCGGTGTGCTAAAATAAACTTTTGGGTCATTCAGGGACTAAAAGTGTCAAAAAGTGCACAAGTTTGCATTTTCGCGCATGACTTACGTTCTGAATACATCTGGACATTCAAAAATTTATGTAAGCATGACTATATTATATTTTAGTGTTCGCCTTAAGAAAAATCCATTCGTCGCGTCATTTGGTTCGTTTTTCGCGCTTATGCGCATTCCGTCGTAATTAACCGAACATCGCGTTCGTACGGCCAAACGAACCGACATCCGAGATATTTTTGAACATGTTTTAAGTTCCCTATACTTTAACTTCATTTTAGAGCTTTGAAATGGGGTTAACGGGCCTTAAACGTGTCGAAAATGGCCTAAATACAGTTCAGGGACCAAAAGTGTAATTCTGCCGAAATAGTGCCTAGCGGTGCGCTACACTTTTAGCGTAGCGGTGCGCTAGGGGTCTCCAGACCAGATGCAGAGTATTTAACAGGCTGTTTCCAGCTTTTAACCACTCCTAATCCCAATGCCAAGTGTTGATCTCTTATGGTGAGTGACCAAATGAGCCACCATAAGCTTCCGACACTTGTACGGGTGAGATCAAGGCACGTTTCCCGATAAACGATCCTAACGGTGGTGCATTTACTATAAATACCCATCCATACTCAACACAAAAACCCACTAGAATCTGATTGAGGAGCTCTAAGTTGAAGCCTTCGCTTCATACCTGAGCTATTCGATCACGATTAGCATTCGGGGACCCTTCGTAAGTATTCTTTCGTTCTTTTCCTTATTTTACTGCTTTTCGAGTCAGAAAGTCAAACTTTGTTTGACTTTCAGCGTTGACCAGTAATGGTCAATGCGAAGTTCGTAGGAACTTCGCAACGTGAGTGTAATCACGTTGGTTATAGTCCCTTGGGACTATGCCCACTGATTACCACGTTGTCTAGGGTCGTAGGGTAGGCGATCTAATAAATCGCCTATACCTTCGAACCCGACCCAGTTTGGTCGATCATTAGGATCCGACCAAACACAGTAGGTGACCATAGTAGGTAGGGAATAACCTTCCGAGGTTATACCCTATGGTCACATCGTTTAAGTAGTTGTATGATAGGTAGTTTATATGCCTTAGGTAAATTACCAGAATACCCTTTTCATGTATAATTGGTAATTAAGCATATGTAACCTAAACCTTTGTCACATAACTGATTATGTAATATGTTTAGGCATATAACACTTGTCATAGGGCTAGTTAGGCGGTCCGAACGCGTTTCACGCGAACGACGCGTTAAAGTAGCATAAGCTACCTAAACGGGTCGTAATGGGTCGTAGACACTTAGGTTAAGTTTCATTTAGTATGTAGGCTTTGTTAAACCAAATGACACGAGTCTCTACACTCGTTTGGTTTACAAACCCTAATGCTACCCAATCTTCCGATTTAGGTCCGGTTTATTAATGTAGCTACCTATACTAGGTGCCGTTTGATATCCGCGATCTCTAGCATTGTTTAGTTGTTACTCAAGGACTACTGAGCAATCTCAGGTGAGTACATAGACCCCTCTTTTACTGTTTTCCAAACTGTTTTGGGGTGAAACACATGTGCCTACTTGTTACTTTCGTGCTTTCCTGTTTTCACATCATATACTTGCTATGCTCATTAGTACACTATTAGTACATGATTTCATTACATTTTCTACTTTGTATGATGACTTTGCATACTTAGTACATTGTTTTACATGACTTTTCTACTTTGTATGATAACTTTGCATACTTAGTACATCATTTTACATTGCATCTCTGTTGCATATGTTCCAGTAACATATGGACACATTGTTTTACAGCTCTACCTTGTATGTTTACACTAGCATACTAGGTACATTATCTTCATCACATGCTTACATTTTGGTATGACATTTGGTTTGTTTAAATGATACAATGTACATTCATTAACACCGATCATGCCGCTCGGTAGTAGGTAGTGGTACCATAGGACTTGACAAATCCCATTTCGGACATCCCGGGTAGGTGGGGATGAAAGGAATGACCGAATCCGAATACAATTCTTTTGATAACCTTAACTGAAAGGGTTATCCGTCTGTCTCAAGGCTTGGATGTATGAATTTTCACAATACCGCATAGATGTTCGTATCAGTATAGCATGCATTTACACATTTCATGATTTACATTGATCATGCATTTACACAAAACATAGCTTTGATTTAAACCAAGTTTTACTTCAATACTTTGTTTTTGTGCATATGGTTTAGTTGAGACATTTCACTTGCCATACATGACATTTTAACAATAGACATTTGACATGGATATTTGACATAGACATTTTGACATGATTTACATTTGACACAAACACTTTTGACATTGATTTTACATACTACATGATTTACATCTTGACATGAATACTTTGACATATTATTTAATACATTTGACAATTGAATTAAACATAGACTTCTTACATTGATTAGTTTGGTTTGATTAAGTGATTAAGTAACGATGCGTGTGTAATATGATACAAGCATGGTGGATACGCCGTTGGTACTTCCTATATATAAGTGTTTGTATGGCATTACATGTCGTAACGTTATTTGAATCATTTCAGTTTGAGACATAGAACATTTCATACAAATAACATACTTTTCACAAGACATTAATTTATAAACAACTTATCTTATACAAACACATTTTACTTGGTTATTCATTTAACCTTACACTTATTTATACTTATCATCTGATCTTATCGTTTTTCAAATGATTTAAAAGACAAAGCAAATAACAAGGTTCATGACTAAACATTTTCTCAAAACATAAGTCATGAATCTTATTTTCACAAAACCTATGTATCTCACAGGCATTTTTATGCTGACGTACCATATTTTCACATGTGTTTTTCAGGAGCTGTTGCATAAGATGATCAAGATACACATAGGCAGACTTGGGCTTTAGTGACAATAAAAGATGCAAGACTAGTTAATTATGTTGTATTTCTTTGTTTGTTAAGACATTGTAACACTTATAATCAATAAAGCGAAACTTTAATTTCCATGGTTGTGAAACATTAATTCTGTTACAACACTCCCCGATGTTTCCGCCACGTTTTGTATGTTCTACGTGGTCGGGGTGTGACAGAAAAGATGGTATCAGAGCTAATGGTTATAGGGAATTAGGTTATTAGTAATGCTTTGACCTAGTCTATAACCTTTCTAGGACCCTAACGCGAGTTTTCTTGCGTTTAGTCATAAAACAATACCGTCGCCTATCCTTAGGCGACGACCACAACAAGAACATAAATTTCAAAACCGCTTTGAAAACTAATCATCTGTTCTAGGATGATTGATTACTAGGTTTTGAACCCTCAATTGTAAAGTTTTAAACTCTTTATTATATGGTTTTGAACCCCTTTGAGTTTTCAAAACTTCGTCAAGGTTTTGGGTTTTAAATAATGTGAACATGTGCAAACTGGAAGGGTGAATGCCTGTATTCTGGGTTTTCTGTCTAGGCAAGCACTTCGTATACATCTCATCAGACGCGAGACCAGTTGTGCTTACCTGGGAATTCTTGGGATGAGTGTTCACTTATAGGCGAGCATGTCTTCGCGATACATTATTTTTGACCCATTTACTTTTATTTGTCACCATCTCATTTGTTTGCCTTAGGTAACAAACAAATGATCACAATTTTCATTCGTTACCATTCGGTATTGATTTTCCAATAACCTTTCACTTGCTTCTTCCTCTGTCTTTCATTTTCTTTTAGAATGTCTATTCCTCTCATCACTGGTCAAATGCCCGAGCGAGCAGCCAAATTTGTCCAGCAAATTGGCGAAGTGATTCAAAGGACTGTGGATTTAGGTATTGCCATGGCTCGTCTCAACAATGAAGCCTCTCGTCTCAACAATGAAGCCTCTCGTCTCAACAATGAAGCCTCTCGTCTCAACAATGAAGCCTCTCGTCTCAACAATGAAGCCTCTCGTCTCAACAATGAAGCCTCTCGTCTCGACAATGAAGCCACTCAAGAGCCACTGAAGGAAACAGAAGTCAAGCCAGCACCAAAATCAAGGAAGCGTAAGGCTTCAAGGAAACCCGCAGTGGTTACACCTAATCAAGCGGGACCTAGCCAAGTGGCAAGGCCACCAGCTAGGAAGCCGTACTTTGGAACGGCACCTTTATGCAACAAATGTAAGGGGCATCACCTAGCTCACTTACAGTGTCATTGGTGTGTATCATGTGGAAGAGTTGGTCACCTGGCAAGTGTTTGTCGATGTAACCCGAACCAAGGTGGTCTAACTCAACCCCAAGTCAACTCAACTCAAGCTCGTTTTCCGCGTGGTACTTGCTACAACTGTGGCGATACGAGCCATTTCAGGAACAAATGCCCAAAGCTTGCTAATGCAAATCCCACCCACGGATGAGCAGTTGGCTGACTAGAAGATGTTGCTGTCTTATGCTTTTGTTCTTTTGTTTCCTTGTAATGTGAAACAATTTGTTTTGTTTATAAATAAATCGTTATTCACAAATTCTGATATACAAGTATAGTTACATGTGTGTATGATTTTCCTATGATACCTACATCAAGGAACTATGTTCCTTACAAACTACTCTTGTGATTTTCTCTTTCAAATGATCACTCATGATTCCTTCGAAAATTTTAAGTACTCGTTTCATTCTAAGATACGAAGTACAGAAAATAAAGTGACATTATGAGTAATCGTGCTTTTCGCACATCTGTGCCTTTGAAATCCTTGATTAGAAAACTAAGGGTATTTTCAAATCTCATACCCATTACGTTTTGATTTTTCAACATACACAGTACCAGTATTTCAAAACAATCTTCATGATCTCAAAACATTTCATATAGTTTGAAAACAATTTTTCTAGATGCATTGTCTATATTATTTCAAAAACATTGGCCATGTTATCAAAACCAACCTTTCTAATTTCAAAATATTTCATATAGTCTGAAGACAATATTAACACAATACATTTTCTGATCAAGTGCATGATTTCGAAAAGCATCATTCATGTCTTTCAAAAACCTTATACATAATTTCAAAATTCATCTCGCATGATTTTAAAACATTTTTATAAATATACTTACCTAGTACACCTACTTTATAATTTCAAATGTATTATATATATAAGGTTTCAAAAACGTTAAACACATTTTTCTTAAAAGAACCCCATGCATAGTTTTCAAAAATAATTTTCCTCATACATTGACTTAACCTTCAAATTCTGCTTCATATGTCGCCTTGACATATCTAGCATCTCAATTTCATAAGCATTTTTACTTCATGTTTTGACATAAGCACGTCTAGTGCAAGGTTTCAAAACATCTTCAACTTCTAAAATCCATATGGGATCTTTTTATCTTCTCAATTAGATCCTTGTGGATGATCATCATTCAAATCAGAGTCCTTAATTGGATTCCTTATATACCTAAATTCGAACATTTCGGTTCCTTATAATCGAAATCGAATTTTGTTCTTTTAAAGATCTTTCTATCTTTATAGTTAGATTCTTTATAATGTTTAAAGTACCAAATGAAATCCACGAGATGGATTCCTAGTGTGCTTTAAATACATGTACTCTGTTAACAGAACAAACTTCTAGTTAAACAATTTTGTGGTTATGTGACTATGTGTTTATTCATCTCATGTTTTCCTTTATGCATTTTTGTGTTTTTATACTCTGGATAATTCGTTATTCAAATCCTCGCAGAATCTTTCATATCTTCATATGAGGGATTCGTATCAGGATAGTCAAAAGGTACTACCTTAAATCCTTAATGGGCTTCTATGTAATAGTTAAGACCCTTGGATTGATATAGTACTACTCCATGATTCATAAGAGACCCTTTAGTGGTCTAGTCAAAAAGATTGATTCACAATTTGGTTAAAGAATGACATCCAGTGATGTAGCTGAACAGACTCCTTGATAGTCTATTTAAATCATTTATTGATTTAGTCTAAAGGACTCTAAGGCGGTCTAGTTACACTCATCACAGGGTTGTTCATTTGGTTTTACACAACACATTATAAAATAGACTGTGCGGACTGTACAAGGGACTACGTAATTATGGAGGCCTACATAATTATGGAATTCAATGCACAGAAACCCAGTAAGATTTATTATGTGTAAGAACCGATAGCGATAACAATAACAAAATGATAACGATGTAATGGAGGTACGGTGGACGCACCAATGACGCTTCATATACTTGTATATAAGTATCCCTCTTACATTGCAATCATGATGTTATTAAAGGTTACTAGAAGTTCAGAACCTTAACCAATGTTGTTCGATCTTTTCAACTTCATGTTTTAAACTCTCACAAGTTTCCTCTAAATTTCGGGACGAAATTTCCTAAAGTAGGGGAGACTGTAACACCTGTGCCTCCACGGCCATCACACAAATACTGTAGCAATGAAATATTGTATTTCATACTTGGTATTCGTAAAAATATGTGTATCATTAGCACATATCAATTTTTGTTCAATTTCAAACTCTAAATCACTTTCTGGAAGGTTATACGCGCACCGATGCGTAAATATAACCAGTTTAATGCAACAAACACTCCGGAATAGTGACATTTTCTTAACATACCTTAAATAACCTTTACATAACTTAGAAATAAGTTTTGAAGGCATTGGTATGGCAAAAACAAGTTAATTCGTCTACAGGGACTAAATTTGACAAACTGCGAAAGTATGCCAATTTGAACTGTAACAGACATTCCAGAACATGACCATAGGTTAAACACACCTTAAATATCCTCTACATATCTTAGAAATAGGCTTTGAGGGGTTCGGTGTGCTAAAATAAACTTTTGGGTCATTCAGGGACTAAAAGTGTCAAAAAGTGCACAAGTTTGCATTTTCGCGCATGACTTACGTTCTGAATACATCTGGACATTCAAAAATTTATGTAAGCATGACTATATTATATTTTAGTGTTCGCCTTAAGAAAAATCCATTCGTCGCGTCATTTGGTTCGTTTTTCGCGCTTATGCGCATTCCGTCGTAATTAACCGAACATCGCGTTCGTACGGCCAAACGAACCGACATCCGAGATATTTTTGAACATGTTTTAAGTTCCCTATACTTTAACTTCATTTTAGAGCTTTGAAATGGGGTTAACGGGCCTTAAACGTGTCGAAAATGGCCTAAATACAGTTCAGGGACCAAAAGTGTAATTCTGCCGAAATAGTGCCTAGCGGTGCGCTACACTTTTAGCGTAGCGGTGCGCTAGGGGTCTCCAGACCAGATGCAGAGTATTTAACAGGCTGTTTCCAGCTTTTAACCACTCCTAATCCCAATGCCAAGTGTTGATCTCTTATGGTGAGTGACCAAATGAGCCACCATAAGCTTCCGACACTTGTACGGGTGAGATCAAGGCACGTTTCCCGATAAACGATCCTAACGGTGGTGCATTTACTATAAATACCCATCCATACTCAACACAAAAACCCACTAGAATCTGATTGAGGAGCTCTAAGTTGAAGCCTTCGCTTCATACCTGAGCTATTCGATCACGATTAGCATTCGGGGACCCTTCGTAAGTATTCTTTCGTTCTTTTCCTTATTTTACTGCTTTTCGAGTCAGAAAGTCAAACTTTGTTTGACTTTCAGCGTTGACCAGTAATGGTCAATGCGAAGTTCGTAGGAACTTCGCAACGTGAGTGTAATCACGTTGGTTATAGTCCCTTGGGACTATGCCCACTGATTACCACGTTGTCTAGGGTCGTAGGGTAGGCGATCTAATAAATCGCCTATACCTTCGAACCCGACCCAGTTTGGTCGATCATTAGGATCCGACCAAACACAGTAGGTGACCATAGTAGGTAGGGAATAACCTTCCGAGGTTATACCCTATGGTCACATCGTTTAAGTAGTTGTATGATAGGTAGTTTATATGCCTTAGGTAAATTACCAGAATACCCTTTTCATGTATAATTGGTAATTAAGCATATGTAACCTAAACCTTTGTCACATAACTGATTATGTAATATGTTTAGGCATATAACACTTGTCATAGGGCTAGTTAGGCGGTCCGAACGCGTTTCACGCGAACGACGCGTTAAAGTAGCATAAGCTACCTAAACGGGTCGTAATGGGTCGTAGACACTTAGGTTAAGTTTCATTTAGTATGTAGGCTTTGTTAAACCAAATGACACGAGTCTCTACACTCGTTTGGTTTACAAACCCTAATGCTACCCAATCTTCCGATTTAGGTCCGGTTTATTAATGTAGCTACCTATACTAGGTGCCGTTTGATATCCGCGATCTCTAGCATTGTTTAGTTGTTACTCAAGGACTACTGAGCAATCTCAGGTGAGTACATAGACCCCTCTTTTACTGTTTTCCAAACTGTTTTGGGGTGAAACACATGTGCCTACTTGTTACTTTCGTGCTTTCCTGTTTTCACATCATATACTTGCTATGCTCATTAGTACACTATTAGTACATGATTTCATTACATTTTCTACTTTGTATGATGACTTTGCATACTTAGTACATTGTTTTACATGACTTTTCTACTTTGTATGATAACTTTGCATACTTAGTACATCATTTTACATTGCATCTCTGTTGCATATGTTCCAGTAACATATGGACACATTGTTTTACAGCTCTACCTTGTATGTTTACACTAGCATACTAGGTACATTATCTTCATCACATGCTTACATTTTGGTATGACATTTGGTTTGTTTAAATGATACAATGTACATTCATTAACACCGATCATGCCGCTCGGTAGTAGGTAGTGGTACCATAGGACTTGACAAATCCCATTTCGGACATCCCGGGTAGGTGGGGATGAAAGGAATGACCGAATCCGAATACAATTCTTTTGATAACCTTAACTGAAAGGGTTATCCGTCTGTCTCAAGGCTTGGATGTATGAATTTTCACAATACCGCATAGATGTTCGTATCAGTATAGCATGCATTTACACATTTCATGATTTACATTGATCATGCATTTACACAAAACATAGCTTTGATTTAAACCAAGTTTTACTTCAATACTTTGTTTTTGTGCATATGGTTTAGTTGAGACATTTCACTTGCCATACATGACATTTTAACAATAGACATTTGACATGGATATTTGACATAGACATTTTGACATGATTTACATTTGACACAAACACTTTTGACATTGGTTTTACATACTACATGATTTACATCTTGACATGAATACTTTGACATATTATTTAATACATTTGACAATTGAATTAAACATAGACTTCTTACATTGATTAGTTTGGTTTGATTAAGTGATTAAGTAACGATGCGTGTGTAATATGATACAAGCATGGTGGATACGCCGTTGGTACTTCCTATATATAAGTGTTTGTATGGCATTACATGTCGTAACGTTATTTGAATCATTTCAGTTTGAGACATAGAACATTTCATACAAATAACATACTTTTCACAAGACATTAATTTATAAACAACTTATCTTATACAAACACATTTTACTTGGTTATTCATTTAACCTTACACTTATTTATACTTATCATCTGATCTTATCGTTTTTCAAATGATTTAAAAGACAAAGCAAATAACAAGGTTCATGACTAAACATTTTCTCAAAACATAAGTCATGAATCTTATTTTCACAAAACCTATGTATCTCACAGGCATTTTTATGCTGACGTACCATATTTTCACATGTGTTTTTCAGGAGCTGTTGCATAAGATGATCAAGATACACATAGGCAGACTTGGGCTTTAGTGACAATAAAAGATGCAAGACTAGTTAATTATGTTGTATTTCTTTGTTTGTTAAGACATTGTAACACTTATAATCAATAAAGCGAAACTTTAATTTCCATGGTTGTGAAACATTAATTCTGTTACAACACTCCCCGATGTTTCCGCCACGTTTTGTATGTTCTACGTGGTCGGGGTGTGACACGAAGGATTCTTGCTGCTTAGGACCCCAAACGAACTTTACATTCTTACGAGTCAATGAAGTTAGGGGTGCAGCAATTCTTGAAAAATTTTCTATAAAACGTCTGTAGTATCCTGCCAATCCCAAGAAGCTGCGAATCTCTGTGGGAGCCTTCGGCTCTTACCAATTCATGACGGCTTCAACCTTGGCGGGATCTACCTGGATTCCGCGTTCACTAACCACATGTCCAAGAAATTGGACTTCACGAAGCCAAAATTCACACTTAGAGAATTTGGCGTAGAGCTTTTCTCGATGAAGCAGTTTCAGAATGCAATGGAGGTGTTTCTCATGGTCAGCTTGGTTCTTCGAGTAGATAAGAATATCATCGATGAAGACGATGACAAATTTATCCATGTAGGGCTTGCAGACGCGGTTCATGAGGTCCATGAATGCGGCTGGTGCATTAGTGAGTCCAAAAGGCATCACTAAGAACTCGTAGTGACCATAACGAGTCCTAAATGCAGTCTTATGTACATCTTCATCCTTGACCTTCAATTGATGATATCCTGACCTCAAGTCGATCTTGGAAAAGTAACTCGCTCCTTGCAGTTGATCGAACAAGTCGCCGATCCTGGGCAATGGATACCGATTCTTAACAGTAACTTTGTTAAGTTCTCGATAATCGATGCACAGACGCATCGATCCATCCTTTTTCTTCACAAACAGGATTGGTGCTCCCCAAGGAGATGAGCTAGGTCTAATAAATCCCTTTGCCAACAAATCATCCAGTTGAGTTCTCAACTCTTTCATCTCTGTTGGTGCCAATTGGTAAGGCGCTCTTGCAACAGGTGCTGCTCCAGGAATAATGTCAATCCTGAACTCCACTTGCCTATCTGGGGGTAAACCAGGTAGTTCTTCGGGGAAAACGTCTGGATATTCTGAGATAATAGGTATGTCTTCGATCTTAGGCTTGGGTTCATCAATGGTTACTTGCGCCATGTAGATAACACAACCCTTCGTTGAACACCTTGATGCCTTGAGCATGGACACTTGCTCAGGCATTCCGTACTTAGTGTCTCCTTGGATTGTCAAAGGCTCGCCACGAGGAGTCCTGACAACCACTTTCTTCTTAGCACAAACGATTTGGGCTTGGTTGCGAGACAACCAATCCATGCCTAGTACTACATCGAAACCGGCTAATTTCAAAGGAAGTAAAGACAATGGAAAAGAGTAGTTCCTAATGGATATAACACACCCATCTAACACGGTTGACGCTGTTTCTATGGTTCTATCGACTAATTCCACTTCATATTTCACACTTAAGGTTTTAACAGGTAATTTCAAAAATTCACAAAACTTATTATCTACGAACGACTTATCAGCGCCTGAATCAAAAAGTACTCTTGCATAGACATCATTTATGAGGAAGGTACCTATGATCACATTGTCGTCCTGGACGGCTTCCTTTGCATCCATTCGGAAGACCCTTGCATTGGTCTTTTTCCCATCCTCAGTCTTCTTTGCAAGTTTTGGGCAGTTGGACTTGATATGCCCTCTTTCGTTGCAGCTGTAGCACGTAGCATCCTTAATTTTCTTACAGTCTAAGGTCTTGTGCTCAGAAGACTTGCAGATCCCACATGCCCTTGGCTGTGACTGGGATTTCGACTCAAGTCTGCATTTCCCGAAATGGTGCCTCTTACAGATTTTACATTTGGGCTTATCACCCGACTGATGACCATCCTTCTTGGATCCAGAACTCTTTTTGTGGTCATTGTTTCCCCTATGCTTCTTGTCTGACCGTCGTGAATTGTCATCATCACGCTTCCTTTTCTCGGCATCCGTGTTCCTCAGCGATCTCTGCCTAACCGCATCCAGTGTGAGGGACAAGGATATATCAGCTGCAGACCTGAATGTAGCTGGCCGATAGGCTTTTACACTTGCCTTAATCTCTGGGGCTAAACCCCCAATGAAACGAGCTATTCTCTTGGGTTCCGGCGTCACCAGATAAGGAACCAACCTTGACATTGTATTGAAGCTGGTAAGGTAGGCTTGACAATCCAGGTTTTTCATAACCAGAGACAAGAAATCAGCTTCAATCTTCTCAACCTCATGCTGAGGGCAGTAGTTCTCCTTGATCAATGACATAAACTGTTCCCAAGTCATACTATACAATGGGACTTTCCCTGTAGCTTGGATCAAAGACCTCCACCAAGCTAATGCCTCCCCCTTGAATGACTGAGATACGAACTTTACCACATCCTTATCAGCGCACCCGCTGATATCAACCACGGTGTCCATCTCATCTAACCAAGTCATGCAGTCAATTGCCCCCTTCTCCCCAGTGAAATCTTGGGGTTTGCAGGAAACAAAATACTTATAAGTACAGGACTTGGTACTTGGTTTATCATCAAATACTACCCTCTTTGATGGAACACTGTTTTGGTTTGAGGAGTGTCGATCATCATCTTTCTTTGGCCCATCTTCCCTAGAGGATGGCTTGCTGTGAGCCTCTGAATGAGTCTTAGGCTTGGAATGCGGTGCGGATCGGGTCCTACTTCGAGTCCCGCTAGATTCATTATACTGCCGCTCTATAGCTTTTGTAACAGCATTGTCTATTAATGCTTGCAGTTCTGCACCCGCTATGTTAATTCGGGTATTATCATGATCCTCCCTTGGGTGACTATTGATCTCATCCGAGTCAGCCATATAGTTTGAACTGTTACATAAGATATTTGCAATAATTTATTTGGGAGTTTATTATGGAATTGTCTTTTATGGCAATTCATTAACCATGGTAAATATAGACCATATTTGGTTAATTTGCTAATCATAATTATTTAGGATTTTTATTATAATTTATCCTAATTATAAAACACTAACAGTATTATTAGTGGCGCAAAAGGCCTAGTCACAGGGACATTTAAAATATAAGCCATGATTTCAGAGAATCAAGGCATGAAGGTTTGAACATAGTTCTTTACCCTTTTTCTGACAGGGAGTCGTAGACTACAACCGTCCTTTTGTCTTATATGACAATGGGTATGGCCCGTAGGCACTATATTACCAATGAATGTTTAATATATGATCATCTTAATTGATGATTTAAACTCATGATTCATAGATCATCAGGTTAGGGTAGGAATCTTTTGAAGAATCCTATTATAAGAATGACGTGGGTGATTTTAACGAATCACATCCGCCAGGAGTGTTAACATGTTTTCAGATGTTAACAATGATTTGAATCTTTTTAAACAGGTCTTACTATCTTGGCCAAGTCTTATAATGACATACAGGCTAGGTTATACCTTTAAGATTCTTATTTAATACCTAGTAGGCAAATTATATTTTAAGAGGAAAGATTTTTGTTTTATTTATTTCATGTATAATATATTTATGCATATAATGAAAAAATGAAATTTATAAACTTAACATTCCATTAAACATTAAAGGAGTACACATTGCCCTAAACGGGACTTTTAACAGAAACAACTTGCCCACGCAGGAGCTAAACTGATAATACAAGTCCTCGCAGGGACTGATTACGAAGATAGGTGTCCTCGCAGGGACTAAAAAGACAAGTCCACGCAGGGACTAAAGAAAGACAAGTCCACGCAGGGACTAGTTACATAGATAAATGTCCACGCAGGGACTTGATTGAAATAAGTAAATACAACAATACATATAGGGATTTAATGACCCCTCTTCTTCTTCTTCCCTTTTAACAAGCTTGCTAGGCCCTTGAGGAATCCTCTGTTGTTCCTACGCTCTTCTTGAAATTCTTGCTCCACCCGACTTAGTCTTTGGAGGTTTTCTTCCTGTTCCGGTGGGGAAAATTGTGGTGGCTGCGACTGTTGCCGAATCGGAGGTCGCGGAGGTATTTGATACCCATGAGTTGGATATCCCACTCCCCAGGGAGCTCCATATGGTCCTTCAGGATGAAGGGCGTTGTAGTTCGCCGCTACAAGGTACGGGTCGGCCTCAGCATAGTTATAGTGAGTGTGAGCCGGCTGCTCAAACGAATTGTATGTCGTTGAACCGGCGTAGGTAGGAATCAGATTACCAAATCCTAATGGTGGCGGTGGTGGTGCAACTGGTGTAGAATTCACCTCTAAAACTGGGTTTGAAGGCCCACCCATTTGTGGGTCTTCATGCAATGGCGGATAGTGACTGCCACTGGAGTGTTGAGGGGTGCTGAAGTGAAAACCCCTTTCCTGTACGAATATTCGTACGCTTGTTCTTCTACGCCTTGGTGCTTCTAGAGGTACTTAATGAACTGGCGGCGGTGGTGGCGGCGGTGTGACTTCCACGAAACGCGAATCCTAGGAGGGATCCTGCTGCTGCTGCTGCTCATGAGGCGATGAATGGTGAGAGGGTGTAAAGTACCATTCATACTGGTTAAACCTCGCTTGGTAACTGTCTGGACCACGGTAAGGTGATCCATGGAAGGATGATCCATCAAAGACGTCAATAGGATGTGTGGGGGTTCCAGTCGGTGGTTCAACAGGGTCGGTGTCCTTATCCATATCCATGGCTTGATCGCCTGAAAAATGATCCTCTGGCCCCAATGGGTTAACACCCACTGGTTCTTGAATATAGTTTTCCGGGTTAAACCGGCCCTGAAAGACAGGAGTGGGGTCGCCAAAGGAATGGTGCGACAAGGATCGCTGCAACGGCAAGTAGGAGTGACGTGAGTCTTCAGGCTCGTTCTCAGATTGCGGCCCAAAGGAGTGACGATAAGGAGGTGTTGAACTATGCGAGACAGATCATCTAGCGGGCTCCACATAGGTCCTCCTGTTTCCTTGAGGATCGGCACTCATAGTAGTAGAAAGAGTTCTCCGGAGTGAAGGCCCGGCTTCGTGATCGTTGGGGGCGGTGATCGGCCCCTTACCTCGTCCTCCTCTTCAGAATCTTGGCGGCATTGTTAATCCTGTCAACACAAATAAAAGATACAACAAGAAATATAAAGGACAAAGTAACATAATTTAAGAATCGTCCTAAGTTCTTTGTCTAGACTCGAGTATGTGCAATTGTGTCATTGAGATTAAACACAAAAGGCTAGTGTTTAATTCACTCAATGTTGGGCCCGGTGGGGGAGTATCGTGACGTAGTTGATATCGTTATGGTCAAACAACACAATATATAAATGCACAGCGGAAGCAAAAGATAGATTCATTTCAACCTTAATAAATTGTAATATCAAGTATCACAAGTAGTTGAAAATAATCCACAGGTGGATCAAAAATAAAAAGGAAACATTGTTCAACAGTCTTATGTCATCCAAGCTTGCGAGACTTATTGTGGATGCTAGGAAAAAGCCAGCCTATTACGAGTAGTACCTGCACTTAATCTTTTAGGGAAAATATGTCAGTTTACACTGGTAAATACAATTAACTGACTCATTTTAAAAAGGTTAATAAAATTGATTTATATGCACGTGGCACAAAATATCTTTTATAACTTGAGATAATTATTTGAATATAATCTTGTAAAAGAATTACATGTTCCTTATGCGTTCAGTAGCCCGATCCGTAGACCGGGTTAAAGATCAATAGACACACCACATTATGTATATTGGCACTGACGGGTGTACGCCTACACCCCGTGCTTAGGTCGTGGCCATCTCGTAAGATGATGCCAAGGATATCCGGGACATGGTCATTAACCCCCCAAAGGCTTTAAGCAAACAAAACATTTCCAAACGGAACATATCAATGGTTTAACCTCTATTCGATTAAAGATTCAATACCCGACCAAGCGGTATTTTATATACCATACCCCAAGCCCGTATAGGGAAAATAAGTTAAAAGTATTTACCTTTGCAAGTAATAATCACAACCAGTAAGTGCACATAGCTTTTACCGGGTCTCCTAATCTGGAACGAAGGTTTATAATAACCTGTTAGAATCCTAACGGATCTTTAATTAAGCCTAAACTTAGACCGGTTAGTTTTAAAGGAAGATACGGTTCGTACGCATGATTTAGCGAAGACCGGAATAGAATGTGATTTAGACCCGACAAGTTTGAAGACTTATATAATATGGGTAAACCAAACACATTCTGGATTTTGAGATAAAAACGATAAGGTTTGATCCGTTTCGGCTAATTTGTGCAAACTAGTTACATAAACCGAACCGAACGCGCAAGAAGCGTAACGGGTACCATAAGAGTCATATACAAGTTTCCTAAGTTAATATGCTTTAAGTATGTTGTGATATCAGTAGGATACCTTCCATTATGCCCAAAACGAGTTTAATCTCAAATTTAAGCCCCGTAGGGGTATTTTGGTCATTTTAAAGATTATAAAAGAGATTATTTAAAATACTGAGATTCGGTTCTGAAATAATCAGTAAAACAACTTATTTTAACAGGTCATATCAGTTGGTGATAAGTCTTATGGGACAAAATGGTTTTAAACCCATACTAGGTGTTTAATACGCGTAAAAAGCCATTTTAAGCGACTTCCGGGTTATACCAGAAATCTGAGTTTTCTGATCAGGTTATAAGGTTCAAAATACTTCATTTATTATATAAAATCAGTAGCAATTGGATTGGTGTCAAAATACTATGTAGAACTCATTTTATAACTAAAAAGGGTATAATCGGTATTTACCGAATTAAGGCACTAATCTTAGGTTATGATCAGTTTAAAAATAATTAAAAATCTTCAAAAATCCCAAAATATTATATTATATCAGTGGGTAAAAGTTTTGGTGTCAAAAATTGGGTTTAGGTAGGCTTTATGCTAATTACGCCGTTTAATTCATAAAAAGCGTTCTAATTACGCTATTAAGCATAACTCCTAATCTAGACCTCCAAATGATGTGAAAATTTAGGGACATGTTTATAAATCAGTAATAAAGATTATTGTCCCCTCACATTTCCAAAATTCTCATTTTATAGTAAAAAGGACATTATGGTCAACATTAAGCAATTTACGGAAACGTGTAAACGAATCGGACAATCAACGAACAAATCACAGAGGGTTATACCATCATGTAGCCTGGTCCTAAGGAAGCTCTAAGGCATTTCCAAACCCATCTAATTCGGGTCAGAACTGAAGTCAAAGCAAACGTCAAAGTATGCGACTTTCGGTTCCGAACCGAGCCTAAACCGAAAATTGTCGGATCGAACAAGCTTAGACCAGTTCTTATACTTATTACCAAGTTATATGAGTGACAAAATAGGTTGCACACCTTCTACATTGTTAATTATGCGTTAATTTGAAAGTTATGCTTCTGTTGACTTTTTATAAACAACTTTGACCCGACAAATGATCTAGTTAGAACGGGAATCAGAGGGTGCCCTTTTAAGGGTTTATTGCCCACATAATTACCAACTTATAACTACCTTAAGTTTGACTAATCACTGGACCATTAGTGATTAATCGATAAGTCAAACCTTAATTACGACGGTTTGACATTAAGCTAAATAACTAAGTAAAACATGATTAAGGAAGGTTAAGGAAGCATACCAAGGTCCAATGCACGACTAGAGATGCTTGGGGAATGGCCTTGAGCTCCAGAAATGATCAGAAGTGAAGTTATGAATGAATGATCAAGTTTGCAAACAATGGGGCTTTATATAGTGATCTTGATCTCACTAGATCATGCCAAGCAATGCTATAACTGATCATGGATCATTCACAAGTGTCCCTAAGGTCTAAAAACAAGCTTAGACAGCACATGGAAGTGGAAAATATCTATTTAAGTCGGTTACTAGTTCATAACAGGCTGATGTCAATTTTTCTGTTACTGGGGATGCTTTACGGACCGTAAGTGGAGGGTCTTGCGGTCCGTAAGGGCATCGTTACGGACCGTAAGACCAGGTCCTTGCGGTCCGTAAGCCTTTATCAGAAAGAAATTTTTTTAACCTTTCAAGCTTTGAAAAGGCAACTAGTGTATTACGATTTTGGGCCATGAATCATCAGTATGAGACCTTTAGATCATGCTTGAACAGTTATGTCCACCCTACCATGTTGTAATATTGTCTTGGACTTTAACGAAAAGCCATAAACGAAGGTTTGTCGTGCATATCCTCATAGGATCCCACTCTTGCAAATATGAATCAATTATTACTAGTAATTACCGGATTTGAATGTATATCAGATGTTTATAATATAGATTAGGGTCTTGGGATTTATAATTAGGTCGTTCAGAGGTATTTAATTAACATGTCGACGCTTTTAAATCCTACCATACATCTTTGACTAGATCCGGGTTTATAACATTTTTTGTCTTGCACGACACGTGTCGTTATTTCATTGGACACAAATTTTCAAGGTGTTACATATGTAGACGAAGTAGTATCCTTACATGGAGTTCCACTCTCAATTGTATCGGATAGGGATAGTCGTTTTGCTTCCCATTTCTGGAAAAGTTTCCAGGAAGCAATGGGAACCCGACTAAATTTAAGTACGGCATATCATCCTCAAACAGACGGACAAAGTGAAAGGACGATCCAAACCCTTGAGGACATGCTTAGGGCATGTGTGATAGATTTTGGTGGAAATTGGGATGACCACCTGCCCTTAATCGAATTCTTCTATAATAATAGTTATCATGCAAGCATTGAAGCTGCCCCATTCGAAGCACTGTATGGTCGAAAATGTAGAACCCCAGTTTGCTGGGCTGAAATAGGAGAAAGTCAATTATCAGGTCCTGTAATTGTGCAAGAGACCACCGACAAGATCACTCAAATCAAGGAACGACTGAAGACTGCTCGAGATCGACAGAAGAGTTATGCCGATAATCGACGCAAGCCATTAGAATTTCAAGTCGGAGACAAAGTACTTTTGAAAGTCTCCCCTTGGAAAGGAGTGGTTCGGTTCGGTAAGAAAGGAAAGGAAAGCTGAGTCCAAGATACGTAGGACCATTTCCAGTGATCCAACGTATAGAACCAGTTGCCTATCGCTTACAACTACCAGAAGAATTAGCTGGGGTACATGACGTATTTCATGTATCCAATCTCAAGAAATGTTTATCAGACGAATCGCTGGTAGTACCCCTTCAGGATATAGAAGTAAATGAAAAGTTAAAATTCGTAGAGAAACCACTACAAATAGAAGACCGAAAGATTAAGTTTCTCAAGCACAAGCGAATAGTGCTGGTCAAAGTCAAGTGGGATTCGAAACGAGGACCTGAATACACTTGGGAGCTGGAATCAGAAATGAAGCGAAAGTATCCTCACTTATTTCAATAAATCTCGAGGACGAGATTTTAAATAAGGTGGGGAGGATGTAAGGACTCTCAAGAATGTCCTAAAATTAAACCATAAGTAGAAACTCAGACCCTGAAACCCTACTGTGCATGAAAAATCAAGAAATCAAAGTTTGTGGGTTTCAGGCGGGCCGCGTAAAGATTAAGCATACCTTACGCGGGCCGCTTCAATGTATGGTTGACCGGATAAGCGTTCCCGGGCCACGTGGCTTACACATGTCGACCCTACTCGTGACCAATCAGACCTACGCGTAGACTAGGCGGCCACGCGGGCCGCGTAAAGTTAAGAAGAGGCTTACGCAGGGCGCGTAAGACCTCAATTTCAGCTATAAATAGCTTGTCTCCTGAGCAGTTCTCTGGTGTCGAAACAAAATCTCAAAAACGAAGTTATACTGTCCAAATTCGAATATTACTCTCAAATTAGTGAGGTGCTGCTACGATACCGGGTATTAACTCGATCGCTGCTACGATTCAATGTCCGATCGATTGAAACTATCCGATGAATGTTTAAGTGCTGCTCAAATTGGGTTTATACTTTGTCATTCGTCGTGAATTCGATGGATGTTTAAGTATTGCACTTTGTCATTCATTGTGAAGGTTTTAGTCTCGTGGGTTATCGTAAATGCTGTATTAGTTACTAACCTAGTTCGTGTGCATTGTTATTTAAATTAGGTTATCAGGCTAATCAGTAGGCTAAACTCTGCCCGTGTAAATCTGCAATGTGAGTCATTCTCTTTTTACCAAATTGCTTTCAAAATCATGTTTATTTTCAAAGTTATAATTACAGGGATTAAGTCTTTGTAATCTCCAAATTACAGCCGGTATGTGGGGTTTTGTATACAATACTTGATAACCGTCACCATTGGACAACGGGTTAGCCAAGGGGTGATATGACCATAGTCACAAACACCATTGGACAACGAGATAGCCAATAGGTGGTCGAGTGACAAATACCGTGGGTAGATGGTTGATATGTATAAACATTGTAATCGCTCTTAATACTGTAAATTATAACGATGTGTCGTATTTAGTAAAAAGAATGATTCACCAGTATTTCCCTGCTGACAAAACCTTTTTCAAACATGTTTCAGGTGATCTGTTGTGATCCAAGAAAAGTGTCGCGAAGCACTATAAGCTTAAGGAAGTGGCTCAAAATAAATAAGAAACATGTTTTGTAAAATAAGGATTTCCCAGTGAAATCACTTTATTGTAAACTACCGGGGTTTTATCCCGAATTATGAAATAAAATAATCATTTTCAGTTTAAAAAAAAGATCCTGCTAAAATCTTCCGCTGTCAACTCAATTAAATAAATACCACGGGATTTCTGTCCCGCGGCTCCTGAACCGGGTCAAACCGGGCCGGGGGCCGTGACATCATCCGATTATTACTCGGGCCTAAGCCGGCATCTTTAAACCACGTCATTTTTCCGACTTCTCCCATTTGGTTAATCAGCCATTCCATCATGCCTCGCATGCGGCTAGTGACCCTAAAACCCATAAATATGCGATTAAAGACCCTAAATGGCTGGATGCTATGTACAAAGAGCTTGATGCTCTTCATAAAAATCAAAACTGGTCCCTCGTTCCTCGTCCTACTAATCGCCACATAGTTGGCTCCAAGTGGCTCTTTCAGACAAAATATCTCTCTGATGCCACGATTGATCGTCATAAATCCCGCCTCGTTGCTCAAGGTTTTTCTCAATACCCGGGACTTGATTACTCTCACACTTTTAGTCCAGTTGTCAAAGCATCTACAGTTCGCATTATTATGACCATTGTTGTCTTGAATAATTGGAAGTTACACCAACTTGATGTTAACAATGCTTTTCTCCATGGGAACTTAAGTGAATCTATTTATAAGGAACAACCACCAGGATTTCTTGACCCGCGGTTTCCAGATCATGTTTGTAAACTAAACAAAGCTCTCTATGGGTTAAAACAAGCCCCATGGGCCTAGTTTCGTAGACTAAGTGACCTTCTCGTTCGTAGTGGATTTACCTGCTCTCGAGCAGACCCCCGTCTTTGTTTATTTTTAACAAGAGCACATGTGTTATTTATGTTCTTGTATACGTTGATGATGTTATTGTGACAGGTAATCAATGACACAAACTACAGGCATTTATTAAAGCTCTTAACACTGAGTTTGCACTTAAAGATTTGGGTGAACTTAGTTACTTTCTTAGCCTTGAGGTTGTTCACATGCATCAAGGTTTGTTTATACATCAAGAGAAATACGCTACCGAAGTTCTTGAACGAGCTCGTATGATGGATGCAAAACCGGCGGCTACACCTCTCTCATCCACGGTCTTGTTTACCTCAACGGGTGACCCGTACCCCGATCCGACTTTTTATCGATCCATAGTTGGTGCACTACAATACTCAACTATCACTCGTCCTGACCTTTCATATGCCGTAAATCAAGTGAGTCAATTTTTACATGCTCCAACAACACAACATTTTCAAGAAGTCAAACGCATTCTTAGATATGTTAAAGGCACAATATCGTATGGGCTCAATTTTACCAAACCAACCAATGTTAACATACTTGCGTTCTCTGATGCGGATTGGGCTAAGTGTCTAGAAACAAGGAGGTCCACCTATGGTTATTCTATCTTCTTTGGAGGCAATCTTGTGTCTTGGAGTTCAAATAAACAACCAACTGTGTCCCGCTCCAGTTGTGAATCTGAGTATCGGACCATGGCTAATACGACGGCAGAAATTATCGGTATAACTCATCTTCTAAGTGAACTTGGGCTCCTACCTACAAAGTGCCCAACACTTCTATGTGATAACCAGAGTGCACTTTTTATAACTCAGAATCCAGTTGCTCACAAGCGGGTTAAACACTTGGAACTTGACTATCACTTCATTAGAGAGCTCGTTGCTTCGGGTAAATTACTCACCAAGTTCATTCCATCCAAGCTTCAGGTGGCAGACATTTTTACGAAGAGCTTGCCTAGACCGCAATTCAAAAGTTTTTGCTCAGTGCTCCGGCTCAGTCTACCACTGTCTTGCTTGAGGGGGGATAACAACCTATCACATTCCTCCTAACACTCAAGAGTCTCCATGATTATTCATTGATGTTTGTTATTAATTTCACATTCATTTTTTGCCTATATGTATGATCCTCTTGTAACTTGTATAGTCATAGTGAGAGTTATCATTTCCTACACAAACTGATGTTTTATGTATTTTGATCAGAACGAGGATACAAGTCGATTTATGTAAAACTTACCTCGAAACGATGCTTCAAACGGCTTCATTTTTGTTAATTGGAAATTTAAACACCTGAATTGAAGCACTGTTTTCGTCGTTTGGGGCAGTATTTCGAGGTAAATTTTACATCAATCAACTTATATCCTCGTTCTAATCAAAAGCCCTAAAACATCAGTTTGTAATTCGGAAAAAAAAAAACTTAACTCCGTTAAGCTATATTTAACACAAACTATTATCGGCCAAAAGTGAATCAGTTCGGATTATTATCGGCCAATAAGAGTTGGGATTATTATCGACCAAATTGAGAAAGCTGGTATTATTTAAATCCAATTTTTTTTATCATTTCTTCCATACCATCACCAAACAGATGGTATTCATATTTCCTATCGCTATACCATTTTTCAATTAATTAATTCAAATAAATAAAAACTAATTTACATAATATAAAACTATTTAATAAGTACATAAAACTTCTAAAACAAAAAACATTTCATTTAGTTACGAAAAATATAAGACTAGATATAAAAACATTAAAAAATAAAAATAGCAACTAGTCGTATGGATTGGGTATGTAGATGTTTGCAGTATGTTCCACGAGATCAACTCAAAGGACAATGTTGGTTTCTTGGATAAGCAATTCCATAAGAATAAACCTTTACTTCTTCATCAGTTGGAAAATTGATTTTAAGTTCAAGACATATCAGTACCCTTCCATCTTTCAAAATCGTATTGTATAATATAACGCAAATGTACATCATTTTTCTAGTTTTAGAATGATGCATTACCCATGTAGGGAGTCAGACTATAGTCCACCGAGCTTTTAGAACACCAAAAGCCCGCTCCACATCCTTTCTTGCCACATCGTATGCTACCTTGAACCTTTACAATTTATCATCTTGTTGATAAGCAAATGATTTCACAAAGTTTGCTCAATTAGCGTATATCTCATTGGCAAGATAATACCCATACTTGTATTGTACTTCGTTCACCTCAAATAGGCACTTTAGCGCGGATCCATGTAGAACCTCACTGAATAATGCGCGATTGATGGAGGAGGTTCATGTCGTTGTTAGAACCGACACCAAAGAATAAATTCCAAATCCATAATTCTTGCGATGCTACAATGGCGAGCATAACTTTAGGCACTGGTGATAACCTCTCAAGTATTCTTCCAGGCCGAATGTGTATAATTAATGCTACCTGCCATTCTAGAAAATCCGTGTTTGCTTTCATGTACGACATACAAAAGTCGTATGCCATCGGAGGTCGTCTATGCAATTTTTTTTTCATACAACCGAGTAACACCTTCACAAAGGTGTTGTAGACTTTTAAATGAGGTTCTTTTAGACTTATTGAAGTACTCATCATACGTGTTTGGATCATTCCCATATGTTAGTTGACGTATGGCCAATATACACTTTTGTAATAGCTTAAAACTCTTTTTTCCATCTAGCATCCCAACCTATTTCAAAGATACTCAAATGTCCTCTCCATATCACCAACTATTTGTAATACAGTTTTATTTGCATAAGAAAGCTTATTCTAAACATCTCATCACCAAGTATTGGACTCTGAGCGATAATATCTTGCACGAGAAGATCATGTATACCTTCACAATCTCTACTTACGCGAAATCTTGACCCAATGCTATTTCCAACTTCATGATGTAACGATGATTGAAAAATGGTAGCGAGAAGTTAAAAATTATGAACGTTCGTATAAAAGGCTGAATCTTCGGAACTTGATGGATATTGAAATAGATCCATGGTATAAAATGTGGGTTGAAATTTTGAGGGAGGGATTTAAAATTTGTATGAAAAAAGTACGAATTGAGTTGGTGTATATAGGTGTTTGCGTTGATTTATAAAATAACATTTTTTAACCAAAAGCTATATTTAAACGGTAATATGGTAGTTGGACTCAGGACTACGACTATATTTTTAAGATAATCGAAAGTTTTTCTAATAACTCATCGACTCATCATCACATCATGTAATCTTTTGCATTGCATGACTTGAAAAATTTCATGAGAGTAGGGTTATTGGATTTTATCACCCTCTAACTATTGGCTATTTGCCGTTGTCATCCCTAACTATCACTTTGACGTCCGTCACCCCTAATTTAACACTTAGTGTGTTCTGTCACCACGTCGTTAACTGATCACTAACTTTTGATCTTGGTACTATATTTTTGGGGGTGTCATAGCGATCTTAGGAAGGTTTTAGGGATCTTAGGACACCCCAAAAGTATAGTAACAAGATCACAAGTTAGTGATTAGTTAACGACGTGGTGACAGAACACACTAAGTGTTAAGTTGGGGGTGACGGACGTCAAAGTGATAGTTGAGGGTGGCAGCGGCCAATAGCCAATAGTTGGGGGGGTGTGATGAAACAGTGGTTAACTAATGGAGGTTTATTCACTGGTCTCGTCAAGTAAGGTTAATCCCTTCTTTCTGAGGATCGGTGGCTGGATCGTCCGCTTGATATGTCTCCTACACAAGGAAACACACCGTGACTCGTAACAAGGATGATGGGGTGGGGGGTGCTCCTTGTTACCACTCTCCGGCGTGAGAATCAGTAATTTGCTTGGGAGCAAAGTGTGTGATAGTAGTATGAGTTAGAGAGTTTAATAAGCGATACCTCAAACCTGGTCCGGGATGGGTATTTATAGCCGAGGAGTGAATGAGGGTAATTGAGTGGCTAGACTGACAACGTGCAGCCCTTTGCAGGTGTGTCAGGCTCATTGGTCACGGAGGTGATGCCACGTCCCACTGTTGTTGTCAGTCTGTCGCTTACATGTGGGCTGACAGGCAACTGTCATTGGTGCCACTTGCTGTGTCAGTCCCACTTGTTGTGTCTGTCACACCCTGACTTTTGCGGAAGCGTGATTATGTGTGACTTGCTTAATATCATTGCATTCAACCATAACAAACAACTATGTGATAAAACCAAGATGTTCATCCATAAATAAGTTTTCAAAATGTTACAACCATCATTGTTTATCAGAGATCCGAGACTTCTAATTCAAATGACAAACCATCCAAATTGTTTAAAGTTCCGTAAGGACTTGAAAAAAGACACTAACAAACTGGGCTTCGAACCATGTATCTTATCCAGGATAAAATACACAAACCAAACCCCATTAACACTGGATGACATCTTTTATTAAAGACACAACTTGAAAACTTCAGCGCCCGCCAGATGTACAATTAGTTTCCTGAAATACATGTAGTTTGAAAACATCAAAAAAATTTAAGCGAGTTCATGTGTTTTGTATGTGTGCACAAATAAACCTTGAAATCATTGTATGTATGTATTTGTAAACCCCGATATGAAAGCAAACAAGGAAACAAATCAATTAATGGTTTGCAAGGCCATTAATTTGTGTGACGTGATGCAGGAAGGCTCAATCCTAGCGGATTTTGTACCGGGCTTCCGGCTGGAAGACATACTCACCTCATGGGCCAAATCCCGATCTTCATGGGTGGGGCTCGCAACACCCAAATAGATCTATCACTCATGTCCCTCGGTCCTACTACGAGGATTAATGGTCTTAAGCGTTGTACCCACCACTCACATGATCTAACAGTTCATTCCTTAGCTAACCATACCATATGTAAACGTTTGTAAACAATTTGTAACATGTACTTCACCCCCGAAGTTATAAAACCGAAAACAGTTAAGAGAAAAGGGGGACATGAACTCACAATCTTGCGTTCTTCAAATCCGATGTAACTCAAAGCGGCTACTTGCCCACACGACTACCTACAAATGTGCTAATGTTAATTAGACGGATGGGTCGTGCCTTGACCTTAGTCTTAATTAGTGTCTTTGAGTTACTTTTCTTTGTGTCTTAATATTATTCCAAAGTATATAATTATTTGTTAAAATAATAAATATTTTAACTTAAATTATATTTATTAACTGTTGGAATATTAGTTAAAATAATATATTTTAATTTGACACTTTGGATACTTAAACATGCATATCATTCCCAAGGATGGGTGTATTCATACTCGTGTTCTTAAACTTGCATATTTTTGCCAAGTATCGGTAGCGTATTCCGGTGTATTGATACATACGAGAATACGTATTTTTATTGTGTTTATTAAGTATTCTTATACTTAATTTTTGTATTAGTATATCCGGAATAATATTTCTAATAAAATCACCAACAAATATTCTTAAAATATATATTTGTATGAAATCATTTATAGAACTTTATCTATACTTCTTCTTGGCAAAAATATTTATATTTTCATATAAATCTCAAGAATAATATATTTTCAAGTTTAACTTAGAAAATATTTATAAATCCATTTTCACCCAAAAATACTATATTCTAAATTTGTTTAAGAAAATATATATCTCTCCAAAAAAAAAATATTTTCTAGTAATTCAAGAAAACACATATATTTTTCTTTACCCAAAAATAATATATTTTCTTCTTGTCAAAAATATGATACATTTTTTGTAATAATTGTAAAAATCATATTTTTGTTCTCTTGGTGTCCAAAATACCGTTTACCAAAATATACTTTCAAAATTAAGTTCCAGAATATTTTGTAGCTTATATTCCTTGTTCGGTTTCCCCAATATTTTGGGTATAAGTTGTATATTTATTTCTTGGAATTTTGGTAATATTTTGTGTTGTAATTCTTGGTATTTTGGTGAGTTATATTGTTTCAAGTCCTAAAATAATATAACTAATACACATAATATACAAATAATCACACACATGGTGACATCTAAATATATATTCTCCTAAATACATATTTAGTCACTTTTATTATCCAAAAACCAACCTCCAATATTTTGTAATTTTTGTAACAAAAATTATGGCAATCTTTATATGAAAAATCATGGTTAAAATATACTTGTAAATATTTGTTTAAAAATATATCTTTCTAAGTGTTTAATTTCTAGAAAAAATTTGCCATAGTTTCCCCTTAAAAATGGAGGTTTCCATGCTTTCAAAGCATATCATTTTCTTTTATAAATCATCACAATCAACAACAAATCAAACAATACTTACCAAGTGCCATAAATCAAGCATTAATCACTACTTCATGAACTTGAAAGTTTATAAAAATTTGTAGTAACTTGGTAGTGTGTTTAGTAAGCCTATTTACCCTTTAAAGTGTGGTTATTTATTTAAAAATATCGTTCTTGAAGAATTTAGATGTTTACAACTTGTAAAATATTTTTCTAAAAGTATTTCTTTTTGAATTTTTCTTGTGAAATACATGCTTTTACACTTGATTAACCACTAAAAATGTGATTAGTTTCTTTAAGAACCAAGTTTATGTAAATCTTGTATTTTAACTTGGTTTCTTGAGAAATTAGTTTTTGAAATCATCCATTTCTATGATTTACCTGACACTTTGATCATCATTTTTCAAGGAAACAATTTATACTTCAAGTTCATGCTTTTACTTAAGGATGATCACTTTGATTTCTAACATAATCATCCTCTCATCTTGCTAGATTATGTCTTTAATCACCATCTAGCAAGTTCATATGATGTTTAACATCATAAACACAAACAATCAACAATCAAGAAGCATAACAACACTTAACAACATGTATTCTTAGGATTTTTAGTCTTATGTTTATGATTTAAGTTCTTGATCATTAGTGTTCTTCATGTTTAGTTTCTTGTTACATCTTTTAACCAACTTAACAAGATGTAAAATGAGATGTAGATGATCTTACTACTAGCTCAAGTCTAGGGATGAACACAAGATGAAGATGAAGATGAATGAGGTGGTTAATAGCACTTGCAAGAGGTCCTTCAACTTCCAAGAGCTCCTAGCTTCTTTGTGATGCTTCTTACACCTTTGAATGATTAGAGATTGGATGAAGATTAAATGATGATGGTGGCGGTGTTGTGGGTGGTTCACGACCGAGAGGAGAGGGAAGGAGAAGAGAGAGTATGGTGTTTGTGAACTTGTGATGAGAATGAAGGATTATGTCTTGAGGTTAAACTTATAACTCTCCAACATCAAATAATCTAGTGTGTAATGTGTTGTAAAAGATGAAACAAGATCTTATAAAATATACACATAAAATCCATGTGTGGGCCACCATATGGTGACCGTAAATAGGAGGGGGGGGTCTAGAGTAGCTTGTAATGGGTAGTTTGCTAACTAGTTAAATTTCAAGTGATTTAGTTAGGTGTTTAGTTATTATGACGTTATATAGTGTGTTATGATGTTCGGGGACCATAACTAGCTCGGAAATGATAAAACAATGCTTCTAGTGAAAATTTGGTGTTTCGGGTAGTGTCCGGTTGTTCGGTTGGCTACCGGTTCGTTAAGGTGCTAAACTATGCAGTTTAGTGTGCTTTATGTTACCTTTTGTGATAGTTTTGATTCCCGACACTTAGGAAAGCATTCTGGATCATTTAACCATATTTCTGCATGATATTAAGTTGTTTAACTGCTGAATTTTGCTGAATTCTGCAGTTTATGTGAGTTTTAGGCACTTTCCGGCACTTAAACAATCAGTAGGAAGACAGTTTTATGATCCTTACTTTACTACACACTATACTAGTGTAACTCTTAGTTTCTGGCTCATTCTGTGTCTCAATACCATGTCTGTCTATGTACTGAACTCCGTCAGCATTTTTCTGATTTGTCTGATAAGTGTGCTAACTCTGTTTCGTGCATCATTTGAACCAATAAGTGTTGCATGCAATAATGATATGACATTATGCAATATGTGATGCATATGTATGTATAATAACACTAATCAGGAAACATTCATGTCATAAATGTTAAATCAGCACAGTCATTAATCACTAATCATTGTCTAATTATTGTACGGATACATGCAAATTTTGGCAATTGTCACAGTGTCAGTCCCACTTGCTCTGTGGATAGGATGCGGTGCCGGGTCGCATCGCTATCGGCGGTAACTGCAGTTGTTTCCGCGTCCTTGCTTTGGCCAAGACATGTACGAGATGCGGTGCTAGGCCGCATCGCCGCATGCGGTAACTTTTGTTGTTGCCGAGATCCCTTGTCGTGGGCGAAAATGTTCATACGATGCGGTGTTGAACCGCATCGCTACATATGACATCCATTTTCATACACAAGGTAAGTCTTCTTATCACTTGACCGATTGGATTCGGTAGCTGCGTTCGTACGTACCCGCACGAACGCAGATAAGTTCTTGCTAATGGGGGGTTTTTGTTAAGGGTGATGGTCACTCGCGATTGCTTTGGTGCGAGATCTAGGACCATACCCCTTTAGGGTGATAAAATCCAATAACCCTTATATATAATATAATGTTAAAATGCAACTTTGCTTTGTGAGGCAAAGTTACTGTAGTTAATAATACATTTCAAGTAGCATTGTGTACAACTCGTTCAACCAGCTTCCATTGCCACATTAATTCTCTTAAACGTGGGTTCTCTTGCCTTTTTTTTATCTTTCTATACGACTCATGTGTTTGCACAGTCTCTTTCCTAACCCTAAATCATCAGTGCTACATCGTCACTGAAGGAAATCCGTGGTATAATATTTTCTTTTATTTTATGAATCCGGTTCATATTAAATATGTGTTTATTTTATTATAAGGATTAGTCAAAACATAAGTTATTCAAAATGAGCTTTAACTAGTTAGAACTAGTTAGAACTCTATACACATATTTGGCAACGGAAGCGTATGTAATAAAATTAACATGAACACTTTTATACCAAGGAATACCCGTAATGGAACAAGATCACCAACATGCAAACACGAAATAGAACATCAACCATAGGGGGTTTAGATATACCTTCGGTTAGTGAATAACCGGTTGAGACACCGAGGTTCAACGAACGAGTGCTAGTTACACGAACGAGAGATACGCGAATGGGTCGAGTAGCGGCGGAGGTGGCCGGGGTCTGGCGGCGGCGGCAGCCGGCGGTCCGGGCCGGCGATATCTTGGCCGGTTCGGGTCTTGGTCGGTTTTTGGGGTTATGGGTGTAGAGAGAGTTTTGTTAAATTCTTCTAACTCTTGCAACAATCTCTTCCCCTAAATGCAAGACCAAAGTCCCATTATATAGATCATGAAGGTCCATGCATTCTCGCCAAGTGTCAAACATGCAAAATTGCATGTGCTTTGATTGGTCACAATTTAGGTGCATGACAAGTGTTAGAGAGAGACTTTGCATGAATTTTCATTGGCCAAAATCTAGGTGCTCGCCAAGTGGCGATGCAAGAGTATTCTTGTCCCACCCGATTTACGAACCCATCTCTTAGTTCAATACCCGCGTATCGTTCGTAATTACCAGTTAAATTAGTTAAGTGGATTTTAGTTCGTTGACCACGGTGTAACTCTTACGGGTCAAGACCCGGTCGGCAGCATTGACTTATTGAACCGGACACAAATATCCAACAGCTCCCACTTGGACGGTCTTTGATAAGATCTCAACGCAGACAGCCAGCGGTGCTCTAGCTACACATAGCTGCCCCCAACAGGTCATGACACTTTAAAGTCACTAACCAAGGTATCTTCCTTTTAGCAACGGCTTGCTACTTGAAGACAATAGACTTATGGCAATCTTTGTCATCTATCTCTTCTGTAAAAGACATCAATTGAACAATGAGACATGGATCAGATTCAATCTCATATGGCGTTCAATCATTATCGTTCTCGTTCGAGAATCAAAGTGGTCCAATCAAACACACAGTCAGTTTGGGTAAGGCCTTACACTTTGCCAGTTTGAATCAATGAGGGCGCCCAGATGTCTAACTGTTACATATAATGTAAGAGTACAGAATCCCATCTTGACTACATACAACTCCCACTGAACTTCAGAACCACTCCCAACCAATGCCTTTATGACTGGCAGTTACGCGACAGCGGTTGACACTGATCAAAGAATAGTCTTTAGTAAACGAAAGTTCTAGTATGTATCTCAGGTCAGAGGATACTAAATGAGTATGCCCAAATCAAAACATCTTATGACTAAGATCCATGAAGATGATTTGATGCGAGTTACATCCAGCGTCATTCATAATGAAGCCTGTGAATTTGGAAGTCAATTCCTTGAGTCCAAAATCAGAATAGTCTTAATTCAGAGTCGTTCCCACGAGTCTGATTGACTACGGATAATTTAGAATACAAGATTCATGGATTAAACGTATCAAAATCGAACACAGTTGTAGGATTCAAGAATTACATTTAACTAGTAAATCAAAATGAATACAGGAATACAACTGTTTGATGTTCGTACATCCAAATACTAAATCAAAACATTTCACTAGCTAATCTAAGCCCAATAGCGTCCATATGATGGTCATGTTTCTCTTGAGTCATTGGCTTAGTAAATGGGTCAGCTAAGTTTTGATCTGTGTCAATTTTGCTTATAACGATGTCTCCACGTTCCACAATCTCACGTATGTAGTGAAACTTTCTCAAAATGTGCTTGGCTTTGTGATGTGATCTAGGCTCCTTGGCTTGAGCAATAGCACCTGTGTTATCACAAAATATCTGGATGGGTTTCATGATGCTTGGAACCACATCGAGATCAGTTATGAACTTCTTCATCCAAGCAGCTTCCTTTGCGGCATCCGATGCGGCAATGTACTCGGATTCCGTGGTGGAATCAGCTACAACACTCTGCTTGGAGCTTTTCCATGAGACAGCTCCTTCGTTGAGAGTGAACACGAAACCCGTTTGTGAGCGAGAGGTATCTCGATCAGTTTGAAAACTAGCATCAGTGTAACATTTTACAGTGAGCTCCTCATTGACTCCTCCAAATATCAAGAACATATCTCTTGTCCTTCTCAAGTACTTAAGGATGTTCTTCACTGCAGTCCAGTGGGCAATCCCAGGGCTCTGATGGTAACGGCTGGTCATGCTCAAAGCATACGAGACGTCTGGTCGAGTACATACCATAGCATACAAGATAGAACCAATCGCTGAAGCATATGGAACTGCTTCCATTTGCTTTATCTCTCGGTCCTCAGAGGGAGATTGCGATTTGTCCAAGACGGTTCCTTTAGTCATTGGAACACCTCCTTTCTTGGAGTTTTCCATCTTGAATCGTCTCATTACTTGATCTATGTATGTGCTCTGAGTTAGCCCAAGAAGTCGCTTAGATCTATTCCTATAGATCTTGATTCCTAGAATGTAAGCAGCTTCTCCAAGATCCTTCATAGCGAAGCAAGATCCCAACCAATGTTTAACTTCCTTAAGCAAGGGGATGTTGTTTCCAATGATCAATATATCATCTACATACAATATGAGAAATGATATAGCACTCCCACTAGCCTTTCTATAAACACAAGGTTCATCTTCGTTCTTGACAAAACCAAACTCTTTGACTTTCTGGTCAAAACGAAGATTCCAGCTCCGAGATGCTTGTTTGAGTCCATAAATGGACTTGTTTAGCTTACATACCCTATTAGGATATTTTGGATCGATAAAACCGTCAGGTTGAACCATATAAACATCTTCGGAAAGATGTCCATTAAGAAAGGCGGTTTTAACATCCATTTGCCAAATTTCATAATCATAGAACGCAGCTATGGCAAGTAATATCCTGATTGATTTGATCATAGCAACGGGCGAGAAGGTTTCATCATAGTCAATACCCTGAGTTTGAGTGAAACCTTTCGCTACTAGCCGTGCTTTATAGGTTTGTCTATTTCCATGCATGTCGGTTTTTCTCTTGAAAACCCATTTGCTCCCTACTGCCCGAGATGCGGGGGGTAGCTCAACCAAGTCCCAGACTTGATTGTCACGCATGGATTTCATCTCGGCTTCCATGTCCTCTAGCCATTTCGCAGAATCTGAATTAGAAATAGCAGATTTGTAACTAGTAGGCTCGTCATCGGACTCGGCTACTGTCAAGACTTCAGAACCCTCAACATGCCGAAGGTATCTATCGGGTTCTTTACGAGTCCTGATGCTTCTGCGAAGGCTTGTGTTCGGGTCTGATTCGGTATCAACAATTTGTTGTGGTTCAGACGTTCCGACCTCGTCAACGGTTGTTTGTAGTCCTTGAACTTCTTCAAGATCCACTAAGTTACTTCCAGTTCCTCGACTAAGAAGTTCATCTTCGAGGAACCTTTTAGCCTTCCTTTTGATGGAGATCGTATTTGCATCAGGATGGTAGAAGTAATAACCGCATTGGTTATAGTATCCGACGAAAACAACCTTTTCGCCTCGAGGGTCAAGCTTGTCATCAGAATCACTTGTGATGTAAGCATCACACCCCCATACTTTTAGGTAACTCAAATTCGGCTTATGCCCATGCCATATCTCATATGGAGTTTTGTTTACCTTTTTGGTCGGCGCTAGATTTACGAGTCGAGCAGCAGTCATAAGAGCAAAACCCCAAAAGGAGTGAGGTAAATTTGTTCTACACATCATCGATCGAATCATATTTAGTAAGGTTCGATTTCTCCTTTCACACACGCCATTAAGTTGGGGTGTGCCTGGTGGAGTGGGTTGTGAAACTATTCCACGTTCCTTTAGATGATCAAGAAATTCCAAGCTGAGGTATTCACCGCCTCGATCTGAGCGAAGCATTTTAATCTTTCTATTAAGTTGGTTTTCAACTTCGTTCTGAAACTCTTTGAACTTTTCAAAGGTTTCATGCTTATGCTTCATGAGATAGACATAAGCATATCGACTATAGTCGTCGATGAACATAGCGAAGTATCTCTCGTGATTCCTAGTCATGGTTCTAAAAGGACCACATACATCTGAGTGTATGAGTCCTAGTAGATCACTAGCTCGTTCATAAACATGGGTGAAGGGATCCTTAGTGAGCTTGCCAACTAAGCAAGACTCGCAATCATCAAATGAGTCCGTTCCGGTGGATTCAAGAATACCCTCAGATTGGAGCCATTTTACGCGTGCCTTGCTTATATGGCCAAGTCTACAATGCCATAGGAATGAATCACTAGCACCACTTTTCTGACATTTAGAAAGGTGATATATGTTACTGTTAGGCTGAACATTAACTTCATAGATACCGTTTCGAGGTTTAGCCTCAAAATAGTAAATACCATTTAGATAAGCAAAAATAGCAATACCATTAAAAACATATCTAAATCCTTGTTCATAAAGCAACGAAACTGAAATGATATTCCTGGTTAAACCAGGTGCATAAAGACAATTGTTCAAAACAACAACAAGACCAGAAGGACATGTAAGATTAAATGTGCCAGTTGCCAGAACTGGGACTCTTTTCCCATCGCCAACAATGAGCTCCATGTCTCCCGGCTTTAGTTTCTTTCACTTCTCAGGCTCCTGCAAGACATTAATGATGTGGAAACCACACCCGGTATCAAATACCCATGTGTTGCTTGAAACAGTGAAAAGTTCGATAACATATATTAGAATACCTGAAGAAGTGCCTTCTACATTAGCCTTCTTCACCTTGAGCTTGGCAAGATACTCGGGGCAGTTACGTTTCCAGTGCCCCATCTTGTTACACTCATAGCATTGCCGCTCTTCTGGAAGAGGGGCTTTCACAGCTTGCTTGCTCTTGTTGGTGGTAGGTTTGGCAGCAACAGGAGCCTTTCCTTTGCCTTTGCTGTTATAACTCTTCTTCTTTGTTTTGGGCTTTTTAACACCACCAGATCGAACCATTAACACTTGGCTTACTTTGTTGGAAATGTTCATCTCTGCCGTTTGGAGCATCCCATGTAGCTCTGGCACTGTCTTTACCCAGTCATTCATGTTAAAGTTCATAACAAATTGATCATAGTGACTGGAAAGAGAGTTGAGAATGAAGTCAACAGCCATCTCATCTTGGAGAGGATAACCAAGTTTGTTTAACTGGTCGATGTAGCCTTTCATCTTGAGGACATGAGCACTAACTAAGGAACCATCTTGCATTCTACAGCTTATGAGCTGTTTCATGGTGTCATAGCGTTCCTAACAAGCTTGTTTCTGAAACATGCCCTTGAGTTGTTCAATCATGTCAAAGGCATTCATGTCTTCCATATTCTTCTGAAGATCTGGAGACATGGTGGCTTGCATGAGGCAAGCAACTTCCATGGCATCTTCTTTATGTTTGTCGAAAGCCTTCTTCGCAACCACAGTGTTGTTCTCGGGTGCGGTTAGGATCGGGGTTTCCAAAACATAAAGCCTTTTTGCCATCTTGAGAACGATTCTCAAGTTGCGGTGCCACTCAAGAAAATTGGTGTTATTCAGTTTGTCTTTCTCAAGTATGGACTTGAGAGCAAAAGAGGAGTTGTTTTCAGATGACATCTGTTAAGCAAAAAATTATTTAATTAGTATTTTTAATGTATTTCCTTATTTAGTGAGGTGAGACGATAAGGAATGAGAATCCGGTTAGAAGCTCTTTCTAAAGGCAGCTGGGGCATGCAACATTAGCGAGAGGTTTAAGCGGACTGACAACGATTATCAATTGTGAGAAAAGCATAACTCCCGGGGTTTATGAGGCTGCGAGGACAACCTTTGTCCTTGCATTGATACGTTTAGCCTCATCTATGCCACTTTTGTTCTCGAGACGGCTGGGGCACGCAACACGAGAAGAAAAGTAATAGTCGTCCTAAAACGGTCACATGTGGAAGGGTCGGATGTGTCGACGGAACCCTTGCACCTTGGAAGGATAAACTAGACACCAAGTGTCGTGCTGTGGCTCCAACACTGATGGTTCGCATTATGCCCCAAGTGTTACTAGTAGTAGGATGGCATAGACCATTGATTCTAATTTTTTACCAAATAGGGTCGTTATAGTCGGTTTTAATCTAAATATTAAGTTTGCGACATAACCAAAAAGACCCTTTCACCTCTCGTGACAATTAGTTTTAGATAACCTACAAAACTAAGTTTGTCGCGACTTGGAATAACCAATTAAAGTTAATAGTGAAAACTATTAAGTTTATGAGTTTTAAAGATGTGAGAAAAAAATGTTATAAAACTCTAGTGGTTACAAAATATGCAAGTTGCTAGAACTTGCTTTTTCCGATTTCAATTTAAAAAAAAACTTTTAAGAATACGTTTTGGTATTAAGTTGAAGTGTGATAACATTTATCAAAAGGCAACCATAATAGCAAAAATGAATATGTAAATCATATGGGCATGAATATGATCTTGCTAGAGCCAAGTAGCAAGATCAAGGGGTCACGGTCACAAAACACAAAACAACCACAAGGATGGACTTGAGTGCATCTTGTTGTCTTGAGCGACTCCCACTAACTCCAAGACTCCTCTTGGCATTCGGTTTTGCTTCGGGTCTTCGCATCAACAATATTTAACAAGTAAATATAACAAAGACAAAGAACCTTGTCTATTACAACTTTGAACCACAAAGCGGGCCAAAACCATAAACTAATCTATTACAACTTTGAGCCGCAAAACGGGCCAAAACCATGATCAAAACCAAATATAAATACAACCACAAGGTCGGGCCCGATTTACATATTCAACATAACCAAAAGTATGTTTGGGCAATTTTGGTCAACCAAATATATAACAATTAAAATATGACCAAAATATATATAGCCCAAAGATAAAAATAAATCAAAAACTTTAGACTTTTAAAGTTTGTGATTTATTATTCCGGTAAAATAAGACCGGTTTCGGTTTGCATGTGGTGAGCATCGGCTCTGATACCACTGAAGGAAATCCGTGGTATAATATTTTCTTTTATTTTATGAATCCGGTTCATATTAAATATGTGTTTATTTTATTACAAGGATTAGTCAAAACATAAGTTATTCAAAATGAGCTTTAACTAGTTAGAACTAGTTAGAACTCTATACACATATTTGGCAACGGAAGCGTATGTAATAAAATTAACATGAACACTTTTATACCAAGGAATACCCGTAATGGAACAAGGTCACCAACATGCAAACACGAAATAGAACATCAACCATAGGGGGTTTAGATATACCTTCGGTTAGTGAATAACCGGTTGAGACACCGAGGTTCAACGAACGAGTGCTAGTTACACGAACGAGAGATACGCGAATGGGTCGAGTAGTGGCGGAGGTGGCCGGGGTCTGGCGGCGGCGGCAGCCGGCGGTCCGGGCCGGCGATCTCTTGGCCGGTTCGGGTCTTGGTCGGTTTTTGGGGTTATGGGTGTAGAGAGAGTTTTGTTAAATTCTTCTAACTCTTGCAACAATCTCTTCCCCTAAATGCAAGACCAAAGTCCCATTATATAGATCATGAAGGTCCATGCATTCTCGCCAAGTGTCAAACATGCAAAATTGCATGTGCTTTGATTGGTCACAATTTAGGTGCATGACAAGTGTTGGAGAGAGACTTTGCATGAATTTTCATTGGCCAAAATCTAGGTGCTCGCCAAGTGGCGATGCAAGAGTATTCTTGTCCCACCCGATTTACGAACCCGTCTCTTAGTTCAATACCCGCGTATCGTTCGTAATTACCAGTTAAATTAGTTAAGTGGATTTTAGTTCGTTGACCACGGTGTAACTCTTACGGGTCAAGACCCGGTCGGCAGCGTTGACTTATTGAACCGGACACAAATATCCAACAGTCACTTCCAACCCAACCCCTCATCTCGTCGACCACCACCGACATTCCTTCCCGATCGCAACACCACCTCTATCGTATAGAATCCTAACCTATAATTGGTAAACAAATAAATTTATATTGAATTCTTTATAAAAAAAATAAAATAAAATAAAAAAAAAAAAAAAAAAAAAACATATCATATTCGAAATTCTATATCTCATCAACTCATCATAACATCATGTAACCTTTTGCTTTACATGAGTTGAAAAACTTAATGAGACTAAACGTTATATAATCCTATATTTACAGTTTTAAATGAAGCTGAGAAATAATTTTGTAAATCAAAAACCTTATGAATTTAACAGATGTGAATAAAAAAACCTTATGAATTTAAATACTAAAATTTTCAGTAAAAAAATTATAAAAATTATTAAATATAAAAAAAAACTTAAACTAAATAATATTTTAATTTATAAGTGTTTCAAACTCGTGTATTACACAAGTAATATAAGAAAAAATTGTAAATTATACTTCTATATAATCCTGATCACATAGTTAAAAAATGTAAAAATGATATAATCTAATTATTGTGTTTTTCCGATTAGTATTAATATAATGATGGTTTAGTAAAAAAGATCTAATTATTTTATTTTTTTATTTTACGATAATATTTAATAAAATACATTGTATTTATCTATAAAATTAATTAAATCATGTATCCTAATATGTTTATTAACATGTTTAAATTAAATTTATTATTTTTTTGAGAATAAGGATTAAAAAAAATATTTTTAAATAAAATATAAGTCTAAATTGTAAGGTTGAAGAAGAGAGTGGCACATGACAATAATTGGAATCTTATACTAAAAGTTAAATAAGATTTGATGTTTATTAAAAGTTAAATAAGAGTGACACGTGACATGTGACACTGAGGGGAGTTTTTTTATTAGTAGATCTGTTACTTTATCATCTTTATCAATAATTAAGAATTTAAATCATTTGGTTTTAGAAATATATGTGGTTAATCTTAATGAGATGTTATATTATCAAATAAATAAATATAATGATGCATAAATAATTAATTCAGAGATATTAATAATAATAAAAAATAATAAGAGTTTTGTTATAGATAATAATAATAAACTAACGATTAAAGGCTTTTGATTTTAAATGATATTCATATTAAATACACTCATATTAAAAAAAAAATATAATGACCCGTTATCGTATGTCATAGAGGTGAGGATAATTTTGATATTTAATATGTAAAATCGGTATATTCAAAAGATGAGACAATTCTTATATTTTTATCTATATATTATATAGTATAATTTAGTAACTCAAGTATCATGGTATATCAATTTCGTTTTAGTGAGATGATGTATGAGTAGAATTATTTATTAAGGTGGACAATGATCATTATATTAATTTAGTTATTATTTATTATGGTTGATATAGTATGACAAATTGCCACATGGCATTTTGATAAAATCTTTTATTATGAGAGAATGACATGTGGCATTAAGGGGACTTTTTTATTAGTATTAGATATTTACAGTTTTAAATGAAGCTGAGACATAATTTTGTAAATCAAAAACCTTATGAATTTAACAGATGTGAATAAAAAAACCTTATGAATTTAAATACTAAAATTTTCAGTAAAAACATTATAAAAAATTATTTACATGCAATAAAAAAATTTAAAACATGACTATTTCCACACCTAAAAATGATCTTTACCAAAACGTTATATATTATCCAAGACATAATGATAAAAAGTTGATTTAAAAGTTTGACAAATTTATATTTCAAGCAGTTAAAAAAGGTAAAGTGAGCCAGAAAATAGGCTAACTTAAAACATGTGGATTTTTTTATCAGTCAGAAGTTACATGATATGAACAGAAACAGTCTTAACAAATGTTATGACAAATGGCATTGATGGTTTTACTTCAACTTTCCGACCATAATTTCTTTACCTAAAGCCCCCATTTGACTTTGACTATTTCCTTCAATATGTGACTATTTATTAATTTAATGTTACATTGTATAAATGCATAAATCATGTTTTCCCTTAGGCTGAGGGTGTGGGGGTCGTCCCCAGCCCGTCCATTACCGTCACCGCACCAGCCCCCATTCCCCCCCTCCCCCCATCAGCGTCGTCCTGAACGTCGCCCTCTCGACGTTGGAGACGGGCCACTACAAGACAAAATCATCCTCACACACACATATACATACAACTCATATATATATTTTAGCCACATCCCCATTTCCTTAGTTTCATCCTCTTTGTCTCATCCTCACACCCATCCTACGTGACGTTTACGTGGCGGATCATCCTCCGAGGATTGGCCTCTACCATACCACATAGCCTTAGATTTACACGTTTATTTTGGCATTTAATTTCATTTTTAGACCGTCAATTTTAGTTTTGTAGATTTTACAAATATCATGACAATTAGGAAGCTTGATGGTTAGTTTTCTTGTTCAATAATATTTCAATTTTCTTTTTAATATCTTTTAGAAAGGCAAACACAATATTATCATCGTTTGCTTTGGTTTCCTCTGCGTTAATAATTATCATATATTTCTAGAACGGGTTAATAATTATTTTATTATTGCACAAATTTATAAGTGTACAAAGAATCTTTTATCTAGAGAAAAATACAAATAAATCAGCGTAACTCTTCTTGGTCTGTATATACTGTTACACCATAAAGGTCACGAGATATTAGGTCCGAATTGTTGTATCATACATACAAATTTCAACAATTAAAATAATTTTATTTAATAAATGATTAAATTATATATCTCTAAAGTTAGAAGTTCTCCTTGTGAAAGTCAAATTTGGTGCTAGTCTTGTGAGAAAAGTCAGCAGCAAGTTGTTTCAACTCTTTGACTGGCGCTGGTGCTCCACAATAAAATACCCCTGTAATTTAAAAAAAAAAAAAAGTTTAATGTTATATAAGATTTTATGGCGCAACACACATTCGGTAACAGGTCAAAATGGGTTAATGTAATATATGTTTGGTTGAACCAGCGGACCCACTCAACCAAGCTGCTTTGGTTTGTCGTTTTTCAAAACAGTAGCTAAAGGCTTGATCCATAAATTTTGTCAAAACTGGTTGAACCGGCCCGTTTTTAATTTGACAATTGTATAATTTTCATGAAACTTGAATAATAGAAGGAAAAAACTCACCTATACGTTGACCGTTGTGAGTAAGAGCAATCCGCTTATAAACGCTTCTCCAATTGGGCTTTGCAAAGTGAGACTTGACCCGAGTACCCGAAACCACATCAACACCATTTTTGGCATGATTTAGCGACTGAAGCATCGTGATCAAAGCGGATCTAGCATCACCTTCTTCGTAAACACTTGTGCAATAGTTATGCATCTCGATCACGCCATCGTGATCAATTTCCGCAACCTCGTTCATCACCCCTTTAAACCAATCAAATGACCCTTGTTCCCTTGTGACCCAATAGAAGTAAGCCCGTGTTGTCTTGAAGTTGCTCGCGGAGTTCTTTTTCGACTGTGGTGACATTGGCGGCATTGCGTTGTTGTTGCCGCTCTCCAAAGCCTCGTCTTCCTCTTGTTTCGCTTTCATGTTGTTTACGATGTCTTTAACAATACTGATCATAGGGGTTGCACCAATGCCTAACCCGACTAGCAACACTACGTCGTATTTCTTGTAGTCTTGTGCTGGTGCACCATATGGCCCGTCGATTAGAACCTTTGGGAAACTGTAATTTGATCAAAAGAGTTAGGAATCGTGTCGGTTACTTATTTATTAATGATTGTTGTTGTTGATGGTTTAATAACGCGATATAATTGTAACAATGAGAACTTACCTCGGGTTGTCTCCTTGGTTATCGGCTCTTAGGAGTCCACTTTTACCGTTAGCTGGTGGTTGGCATACCTACACACGACCAAAACCGAGTCAGTTAAAAAGGAAACGGGTTATGTTTTATGACTAACGGGCCAAACACGTATATCACTACAACAAAACTATCGCGACAATTTCTAACGCTTCTGTGACAAGTTATGCGGTTTTGGGTCATAAAATTTAATTATAATTAAAAACTACATAACCTTATAAATTATACTATTATATAAGTTATAATAGTATATGACAAGCTAGTTATTACTAAGGGTATCTGTCTTGATCCTTTTTACTACGCTATTTTTTCACTCAAACACGTACCTGAGAGAAGACAGTTTTTAGTTGTCGGGTCCAATCACCGAGGGTTCGGATATGCACACTTAAGTAGTCATCTCCTGGTGCTGAAGTTATCGAAAACGGGTGCCTGAGCCATGATTAAGTCAGTTTACAACTTACAATACATATTTATTTGAAAACGAGCATTTTAAACCCTTTCTACGCACAAGACTCACCATTCAAATGGAGAAACCGCCTTGCAGTTAACAAACATGTACTGCCCACTTTTGTATTTAAAGCCATGAGGCTTCGACATGTGAAGTGCCAACACGTTTCCCGGGTAAACAGCCACCTTCAAAACCAAAAATTATGTCAGTCAAGTGTTTCAGGTCAACCCAACCTGACCCTGTGATATGTGACATGACCACTATGTTATCGTTACCTTTAATATCTGGACAGGCTTGACACTAGATCTTAACGCCCGGATTAACCTCTCACCCATATAAAGCAAAATCGGAACCGCCAAGTACATCCAAGTCTATCATTAAAGAAGAAAACGATAAGTTCAACAATCGCGAAAACGTACACACAAGCGAATCCTATAACGTTTGTTTGTACTCACCGTCTTCTTGTACCATTCTTTCGTGAGGTAAAGTTTGATCCCGTGAACTATGAGCAAAGTATAAACAATAATGAATAGGTGGTGCGAGTACCAAAAGGCGTTAAAACCCGTGAGTTTCTTTAGTGGTTTTGGTAGGTTCAGTCTACCACGCCTTAGCCACGGGGTCGCTAAAGTAAAGGCTATTGCCATTAAAACCACCATCGTGATCCCGGTATACCCTTCTGCTTCCTTCACAAAATGCCAATAGCTATCTGGTTGTTCCCCGAAATATTGAACCATTGGTTCGTACTCCTCTTCGGTTGCACTAAGAAGTCGAGGGAAATCACACGCTAAATGCGAAATCGCATGGAGCCCGACTCCAATCATAATCCCGACAGCGATCACCTAGTGTACCAATAGAAGTTAAGTGTGAGATAACATGGAAGTTAATGAATTACAAAGAACATTAAATCTAATACTACTAGACAATTAACTTTCAACGATGAAAACATCATCGAGTGATGTATCCGTCAGTGATCACCGACATATAATCGACAGTTAGTCAAAACCACAAATTATATATACATAAATGTATTTATAATATCTGTCATTATTCTCTTGGTGATTACTGACGGCCTCCCCCTTCAGTGGGGGGTCAATAACAGATATGTCTGTCGCTGAAAGCCCTCTGTTTTGTTGTGATACGCAAAACATTCACAAGATACTCACTTTATGGAAATTGAGATTATCATCAAACGGAACCACAACGCCAAGTTTGGTCTTGTTCCTAAGCCAAGTGATGGTGTTTCGACACACGGGTAACAAAATCAACGCCATGTTTAGCTTAAGCGTCTCAGCCGCACCTTTAGCAACACAAACACAGTGCCCCATTACATCAAACGCAGCACGATTTTTGTACTGAATATATTTCCAAGTAAACAAACCCGCCATCGCCCCAATCCAAAGTGCAATCACCCAAACTCTTTGCCAGTTGTCTTGTAAAAAGTACTTAAACCCATCATACCCGCGTTGTATAATGTTCCTATCGGTCACATTTCTGAGCTTTTGGCTCAACATAATGCTAAGATTTTTGCTTTCGCCTCTCACTGTTTGTGTCGGGGATTGTAGTAAAAGGGTCTCCAAGCTCTCAATCTGGTTTTTCGAACCAAAAAATGTATTGTTAATCGTATTTTTAATGTGTTTAAGGAGTTATATCAAATGTTTTTGAAGTAGAATGATTAAGAATGTATACCATGATGTAACCAAGGTTGTCCGGGTCCAATTCTTCCATGATCAATGCAGCATATTCATCCGCTTGTGTTTGTATGTTTGATAACTTGTTAGCCGAAGCACTCAAGCTTATAATCTGTCGTATTATACAAATAATTTTTCATAAATTAGATACAACTAAAAAATCATCAAAACTTGTTTGACTCGTTTAGATACATGGACAATATCATAATACAATCATCTTGGTCTAACAATATAAAGTGTGTCTCAGTTGTGATCGATATATTTAACATGAACAAATATACGGGTCGTGTTTAAGTTCATTTGTTGACATGTCAACGTGACATGATTCAAAGAATAAATCATAGATCATACCTCTCGAACTTCCTCTTCACTGATTCGGCCATCCGCATCTTTATCAACCCTATATTTATGTTCTTGAATTAGTATAACATTTTTCAAATCAATAACTAAAACCAAAAATAGTTTTACTAAATTTATTAAAAAAAATTAGAGTAAATGGCCAAAATCGTCCCTTAGGTTTGAGCATGTTTGTCATTTTCATCCAAAACAACTTTTTTGTACAATATAGTCCTTCACTTTTGGGATTTTTTTGTAATTTTCATCCAAACATCTGACTTTTTTTTCGCCAAAATCGTCCCTAAGGTTTGGGATTTTCTGCCATATTTATCCAAATGTTTGATATAAAAAATAAAACAAATTAGATGTTTGGATGAAAATGGCAAAAAAATCCTAAAAGTGAAGGATTATATTGTACAAAAAAGTTGTTTTGGATGAAAATGCAAACATGCCCAAACCTCAGGGACGATTTTGGCAATTTACTCAAAGAATATTATAAATTCTTACATGTCAAAGAAAGTTTGAAGCCTTGAATCAAAACTTTGATCAGCAATTTGGTCCCAAAACTCCTTTAACTGAGCTTTGTTAATCACGGCTCCGGTGATATTTCGTCTGCGGCTAAGTGCATCGAAGAGTTCTCCGGCAAAGTCTTTCGAATCCTTGTTCATCCCTGTCGGATTGTAAATAAATAACCATAATTAAATAAAATCACACAACAAATTTTATAGAAAAAAAAACAAAAAAAAAGTTTGAGTTATAAATTTACCAATGCATTCTCCAAAAAGTGCCCGGGGAAGTAAACCGTTAGTAGCCGCGGTGAGATCATCAAACCGCTTCTGAAGGGCGGCCCAAGCGGCCGCCCCATCAGTTTTACTGATGAACTTCAGCCCAATAAGAGCATGAGTGGCCGCAGACTTACTCCTGTCATACCGTCCGACAGGTGTCCGTCTAGAAAATGATGTAGTCATTTTTCTAAGCTCTTCGGACACCTGGCGGATTTTGGAGGACGCGTTCCTCACCACGGACGCACCCAAAGAACTCCTCTTTCCCAACCCTCTAGCCAACAAAGCCAACTCAGGGTCCTCCACGTCAGCCCCACCCGCAGTCTTCACACTGTGGACCGCAACCGAATCGTCGCCGACATCTAACGTAACTTCCACGTACTCATCATCGTCGTTTTTCGACCGCAAACTTCCACTCGCGATGCTACTACCGGCATCATCGGGAACATTAAATCGTGCGCTTTTGCGAGTTCCTCGCTTGTTTAACGGCCCGCTGAACGCCTTTCTGTCGATTCCAAAAACCTCGGAGTCGGAACGACGGCTGGTACTCTCCGGTAACCCGTCGCTGACGTCATCGGGCATACCCATTTTTTGAATTCGATTCGATTCGAAACTCGAAAACTTTTTAAAATAAGAAAAGATTGAAAATATGAGATGAAGGGGGTGTGTGAATTTTGGGATTTAAAGAAGGTATAAATAGGGTCAAGGGTTGGTGAAATTTGGCCGTATAAGGCAGCTTTGCATGTTGTGTATCTTCATGTTCCAGAAGAAGGATCCGAGTTGCCGGTTATGTGTGAGATTGAAAAACTGAGTCAACTCTGTTTTTGAATATGTCAAACACGTATGTATGCATAACGGTTTTTCAAAATGTTAGGTATTTGAGATTTCTTTTATATAAAATATAAACAAAGTAATTTTTTATTTGAGTTTCTTTTATATAAAATATAAACAAAGTAATTTTTTAATTGTTATCAAGATATATGGTGTGGTTATAAGACACAGGCAATGTTTTAAAAATTCAGTTTTTTAATCATATTGGATTATGCACAAAAATTGTTTAACCGGTTAAACCGGGTTGTATCGGGCGGTTTAACCGGGATGACTAGTTAACTGTGTAATTCCATAAATTACAACATCAACTCAAAAAATAATCCAAAATTGGATGTAGATGTAAATCTGGAACGAATGATGGAGTGATGGAAGTCTAGAACAAGTCACAAATGATGGATTGATTTGAATTTTGATCGAAGGAGAAAAAATATTAAAAGTCGTTAGGTTAAAGTTGAGAGTAAACATGAAGATGAGCCGATAAAAAGTAAAATCCTAACCCAAAAACAGACCTGAGTCGGTATCGGTATAACGGTTCAAACCGGTATACATGATTTTACCGGCGGTACAAAGTCGATGCTGTTTCTCCTACTTACCAGGGTGTTTCGGACCCGATTTAAATCTGAAACGGTAATTCCGGTATAACCGGCCGGTATTTACTGGTTTTTAAAACTTTGAATACAGGTATAAAAGTAGTTTAAAAGTATGTTAGTTTTTCGTTAACATATAAGTAACTTTTAATTAGAACTAGTCTTAAACCCTCGTTTTGTGGGTCATACGGTATAAAATTATGATAAGTAGCAAGCAAACGATGGCTAAAGTTGAGAAAAAAACATGCATTTCTAACATAAAAATGATTCATGTGACGTAATACGTAAACGAAATTGAATTATATCAACACATATTAAAAAGGGCCAAACTATCTACACACCAAGTGTGTAGATAGGCACCCCATAAAGGTGTTTTTTGTCTTTATATGCACACCCTGCAGTGTCGTACTGTGGCCAAAACGCGGCGTTTTGGTCCGGTTAACCAGACAAAGACTGACGGGTCTGTTGACCGGACCAAAACGCCGAGCTTTGGCCGCGTTTTGGTCCTGTCAACCAGACCGGGTGTCAGTCTTTTGTCTGGTTGACAGGACCAAAACGCGGCCAAAGCTCGGCGTTTTGGTCCGGTCAACAGACCCGTCAGAAACCCGTCAGTCTTTGTCTGGTTAACCGGACCAAAACGCCGCGTTTTGGCCACAGTTCAACACTATAGGGTGTGCATATAAAGACAAAAAACACCTTTATGGTGTCTAGATAGTCAAAAGAGTGTGCCAATAGGCACACCCATTAAAAATTGGAGGGGCAAAAATACCCAAAGGACCCCATAAAAAACCGTGCTAAATAGCAACCAAACGACTACAAAATCCGTTTAGTTAGTAAGGAAAGTTTATAACATAATAATTATATTCTTTCTCTTATCCTATTATATACTCGATGACCACACGAGTGACAAACTTACATGACAAAAACCTCCCTATCACAACAAATATGTTGATACTAATGCCAAAAAAAAAAAAAATTGTTGTTTTGATGCATATTAATCAAAAGTCTTTAAAACGATCGTCGTTGTCTTAATATTACTACAATTAGTATTACTACAATAAATACTAGTATCCGAAACACTTTGTAAGCAAGTGAAGGTCGTACTCTGTGTCATATTAAATTGCATGTTGAATTTATTTAACTTTAGGTTAAAATTTTCTTACGTTTTGGAGACCTTTATACGTAAAGACTGATACGTTGAATTATTTATATTTTAATTCCAGCTTATTTAAATCGTTTACCTGGATTATTAATTATAAGAATCTAAGCATCTCTCTAAATTAATATTAGATCATTATTGTGGTCAAATAAAGTTCCGTTATATGTTTAGTTATTAAAAGATGTATCTAATCACCCCCATTCAGCCCGTCACTCTCAACTTTTGGTCGACAATAACTCTTGCACTATAAATTTCTTTACTAATGTAAAAATTGTGTACCTAATGAATTTTAATAAATAAATAGCGTACGCATGTTTTAATAAAATAGATAACCTAAAATTCTTTGTTGTATTTATAAGTTAGTTTAAATGTAATTGTAGTTTTGTGGTTAAGTTATTCCACAAATACTTCTAAAAATAAGAAATGTGCAAAGAAACAATGGATCGTACAAGATGACATAATGTCGAGCAAAATATAACACATTGCCGAAAAAATATAAAACAATGTTGAGGAAAAAAGACACAATGAGTCGCAAATATAGAAAAGACATAATGATAAATAAAAAGACACAATGATAATAAACAAAAAATTTAAAATATACAACCTAAAAATCCAAAAGTCGAAACCTAAAATTTCACATCGTAGAGCTCGAAGAGATGGTTCCAATGCTGCTTATTGGAGTCCGTTTGGTATTTTATTTTTAGAAATCTTTGTATTTGATCTAGTTTTGATCATTGAATATGCCGTTTAATGTAAAAATAGTTTTTTTCTTTATTATTTTTACTTATACTTATATGCGACGTCTTTGATATTTATCAAGTCTCTTAACTGATTTTCTTTACATATTTACCTTATTTCCACGTGCAAACCCTTTTTCGTATATGTCAACTTTCAATTTTAATGTTGATAAGGTTTTATACTTTATATACATGCTAAATAGATACACAAAATTTATTCACAAATCTGATGATTATGAGGGTATAACTTTTTTAATGTATAAGTATACCAAGTATAAATTCTTAATTAATTTTTATTATAAAACAGCTGAGAACCTAAATGAATATTAAATTGAAATTGAATAATATTATTTTGCTTCGTGACTTAATTTTTGCCATTATTTTCAACAAATCTATTGCAATTTTCTGACTATGTGTAGTCAACTTTGCCAAAACCATGTGTTTCTCTTACTTGTTGCTTCTGTATGTACAAGTTTCCAAGCACATTGTACAACCATCTAGAGTCAATTCAATATTTAGCATTTTCTCTTCATTTCCTGGAAAGTCATGTTAAATTAACCATTTTATCAATGTGAAACAAGATTGCTTGATTCTTAGCCTCTTAGGCGCCGTTGAAACGCCACCGTTTTCGTGAATAAATCATCAAATCACGCGTTTTTATATGGTAATGCTCTTTAAATTATATTTTTCTACATATGTTTTATGAAAAAATTAATAGAATAGCATACCATGTATAATTTTAAGTGGCGGAACATCTTAGTGGTGCGGATCGCATTATAATCTAATGGTATTTTAGTGTGAGTCGTGAGACAAGGCTTAGAGATCATTAGGTCATGGGTTTGATTCTTACAATGGGTTTTCTTCCCAAATTTAATGGGTTTCCTTCTTAATTGTTGTATAGGCATTATAGCCTAGTTGAGATGGATATGATCAAGTGGTTTTGGTGGTGGCACGATGATAGTGGAGATGGATATGATCAAGTGCTTCCGCTGGTGGCACAATAATACTTCAGTGGTCCGTCGGGTATTTTAGCCTAGTGGAAATAGATAATGATCAAGTGGTTCCGCTGGTTGCACGATGATACTTCAGTGATCCAAATTTGTCGTTACAAAACATCTGAGTGGTTATCTTTTTTCATCTATAACTTAGATATACTAAAAGAAAATATAATTTTATAAATATTTATACCCTTTTAGTTATAGAAATTAAGTAAAATAATTCACCAAATTATTTTCGATTCCATGAACTGTGAAAATTGTTTTTGAATATATTAAATATTATACATTATTTTGTGAATTAAAATTGATTTGCGAACTCTAACTATATATTATGTGAAGAATATTTCAAATAGGTAATTGTGATATGAGAATTCTATTATAAATTTACTCAAATATCATAAATATTATATATATATTTTCATTAACCCAGACATAAATTTAGTAGTATTCGATCGGTTATTTTATAGATTGTTTCTGCTCCTCGTGTAATTCATATGTATCAAGGGAGGGGTGGTGTTCAATGTTCTCACCCCTCCTTTGAATCTCTAGAGGTTGCATCTTCCTACGTTGCTCATTTCCTTCTTTGTCGAACATTCACATCGGGATGATGGCCGCCCCGCTTCAGTGTTGATCTTGTGATACCTAGAGGTGGGGGCGGTGTTCCTATGTGGTACTGTCTGGTTGAGGACCTAGAGGTGGGCAGGGGCGGACCTAGTGTATACCGGGGGTAGCCTCCGCTACGGCTTGGCTCGGAAAAATTTGACGTTTTTAGTGTAAATTTTGGAAAAATTTGATGTTTTTTCGATTTCGTTACGGCTTATTTATAAAACGTTACGGCTTGGCGTGAATCCTAGATCCGCCACTGGAGGTGGGGGTGGTGTTCTTACGCAGTACCGTCATGCCACCTCAGCCGAAACCTCTCCCGTCCCACTCCTTACCATGAACATTCCGTCTACCCTAAAGGAAAAAAGTCAACCTAAAACTTTCCATGTTTTTGAATATGAGATCCAAAGTTACAAGCTACTGATATTGCTTGAATTCGAACCGTTGACATTTTTACTTTCAATGTTGACCGATCCACTATCCACAGATTTCGTTAGAAAGAATTTGGGTAGTAATTACGAAATAAAAAGTTAATTAAAATATGCAGATCATTGAAATCTAAAAATATAAGATATGGGCAATATTTATGAAGCTACAAAAATGGGACGGAGACGTGTTGAATTAAGGCTATACGGTATGGTAGAGGTCCATCTTTGGAGGATGATCCGCCACGTAAACGTCACGTAGATTGGGTGTGAGGAAATGGGGGATCAGCCTAAAATATATATGTATATGTTGTATGTATAGGTGTGTGAGAGAGGAGGTTTTGTCTTTTGTGGGCGTCCTCCCCGTCTAATGTCCGACGATTTGGACGACGCCGGTGGGGGGGGGGGGATGGGGGCCGGTGCGGCGTTGAAGCGGGACGGGCTGGGGACGACCCCCACACCCTCCAGCCTAAGGGGAAGGGGAAGGAATGGAGTCAATTTTCTTACCATTTTCATCCGCACTAGCTTGATTTCTCTCACATTAGTCCATATAATACAATACAATTATATAATATGTGAAGAACATATTAAAGTTGGAAAACAAAAGAATATTTAGAAAACGAAATATGAATTTATATCACATACGTGTAACACAATTTTTAATAAAAGATGCATGAAATATAGAATTTACAAGAACACAACTTTTTAATAAAAAAGATGCATGAAATATAAAATTTACAAGATAGACAATATTTTACAATGCTACAAAATGAGATGGTGAGTTGGTGACATGATGAAATGGAGTTTTCCTTGCCATTTTCGTATCGCACTAGATATCTACAACATATATACGACTTTATATCATATACATGTGAAACCATAGTAAAGTTGCAGAATAAAAGAATGATTTGAAAATGAAATACAACTTTATATCACATACGTGTATAACAAAGTTTTCATAAAATAGACGTTTGGAATCTAAAAATAAAAGACACAAAAGATATTTTATCAGGCTACAATTAGAGATGAGTGACATGATGAATTGAGGGGATGAAGTCTCTTTCTTACCATATACGTGTATGTAATACACCTTATATAATCGTGAAAACACTAAAGAACTAGCGGTATTAAGGTGTGAAGAACGGTGTTATATATCTTTATCAAGTTAAGAATTTAAGTCTTAAAATGAACAAATGTGTAGATTGGAAGTAGGGCTAGTGAATGTGTGATTTAGCTGGTAAAAAGTATATAATTGCGAAAACATACTAAAGTTGTAAAACAAAAGAATAATAAGAAAATGAATATGAATTTATATTATGTACGTACTCCAGTTAAGGGACCACGGGTTTATGGCGGGCTAGATGATAACCAAGGTGGAGGCGGACAAAGTAGCTAAGCACGAAAAAGCTTGTATCGAGAATCAGCACGTGTTTGTCTCGTTCGTTTTTGATACCTTTGGCGCTCTCGCCCCTGACAATGTGCCGTTCCTCAAGCGGGTTCAACAAATGGTAAGCAGTAACACTGCGCATGTTAAGGGACATAATTTTGTGTTTAGCAGGGTAGGGTTTGCTATTCAGAGGGGGGTAGCGGCGCAGCTTGTTGCCCGTCTACCTGTCATTAGCCTGTAATCGTCTCTATTTTAATAAATATAAATAGTATTCTAATAAAATAAATAAATAAATAATATATATTATATGCATACATATCTATATACACAAGGTTTTTAGCTACACTTCATGTTGTACCCAAACAAATTCCAATTTTAAATTATGTCGTTATATAGTGTCATTATAAGGTTGTCATCTTTAGACATATGAAGATGGGAAAGTAACCATGACTTTTTGTTCATTTGAAAGTCAAAGAAATCCCAAACATACAGTTGATATTTCTTTGCAAGTGTAGAAGAGAATAGAAATTCACTCGATATTACAAAGATTAATACTTGTGAATTGTGATTCGGTTTTTTTTTTTAACTTTTTGACATAATATATTTAATATTTTACTTTATCCCTCAATATATTTAATATTTTACTTTATTCCCTCACCTATGTGCGTCAAAAGTGCAAATTTGGTTTGAGAGACTTTGTAAATATGCATACACGCAACATATGAACGCAAATATCAAACTAATATGGACCTACCTTAGCTCGTTGTAAAACTTCCATTAGAAAAACGATAATTCATTAAAAATTAACACAAAAGGCTATATTTTTCATTGTTTACACTTTACAAGAACAAGTATAACTTGCTAACAATGTCTTATCCACAATTCGGTATTAATGAAGTTGGCATAACATCACCCAATGCCACAAGAAAACGACTCATGTATTCATGAGTTGTTGCATCATTAATCAAACGAAACAAAATACTATAAGTCTATAGGGTAAGAATAGTGTAAAAAGGGCTTAAAGTGTGAGAAGTGTATTATAACACTATATATAATACTATATAACACCATATAAACACCGTATAACAATATGTAGCACCATATAATACCATATAACACTATGTAACACTATATATCATTATATAACAAATATAACACTATACATCTATCATAGACATGCTATCAGACAACCTATAGTGTTATATTTGTTATATAATGATATATAGTGTTACATAGTGTTATATGGTATTATATGGTGTTACATACTGTTATACGGTGTTTATATGATGTTATATAGTATTATATATAGTGTTATAATACACTTCTCACACTTTGAGCACTTTTTACAGGATCATCTACCTAAGTCTATAATAATAATTATAATAATAATAATAATAATAATAATAATAATAATAATAATAATATCTAAAAGAAGACAAAACATGTAATCATACATGTTACTCGTATTATTTAATGTTGATTCTCACATATATTTAGTTTCTTTTATTTTGTCCTAGTTATATATATATATATATATATAGGGGAAAGTTACTGTACAAATAAAGTTAACATACGAAACGTACGAATAACATGAAAAATTGTAAGAAGGTATTATAGAGTGACAAGTGTCCAAGAAACTAAAACTTAAACCCACTACACCACCACTCAAAACCTAAACCCCCACGTCACCCCAACCCACCCCACCCCAACCCCTAAAAACCTAAAAAAAACCTAACCCCCCCCCCCCCCCCCCATCCAAACTGAATGTTAAAAACTAAACCTCCACAACTAAATGCTAAAAAAATCTATTTTTTTTTTAATAATCACTACTTTTCGTCACAAAAAAAAAACACAATTTTTTTTTTGGGTGGGGGGGGTAGGTTTTTGGGTGGTGGTGGGCGTTTAGTTTTTTTTTTTTTTTTTTTTTTTGTAATGAGTTTATTTTTATGAGCCTTTGTACACTTTTTATTTTTATGAGCCTTTGTATTTAATCCTAAACTATAATATTATTAGGTGTATCACTTAGGTGGTGTTTGTTTTTTGGAAGAAGAGCTTCCTGGCCTCTTCTGTCTGCACCGTGCAGACGCGGGAAGAGGTTTAGCCTCAGAAGAGTGTTTGTTTTTTTTTTTCGAGAAGTGCTTTTTACCTCTCCCCAACCTCTTTTTGGGGAAGAGATGAGAGGTAAGCTTCTCCAAGCAGAGGTTTACCTCTTCTTGGCACCACCTCCACCCCTGCTCCGCCCCTGCTCCGCCACCACCACCACTGCTCCGCCACCATCATCATCATCACCACCCCTGCTCTGCCACCACCACCACTGCTCCGCCACCACCACCCCTGCTCCGCCACCATCATCATCATCACCACCCCTGCTCCGCCACCACCACCACTGCTCCGCCACCACCTCCGAAACCCCCACCTCCGCCTCCGCCTCCACCTCCGAAACCCCCACCTCCGCCGAAACCCTAAATCGAAACACCCCAAAACGATCAGAAACGAAACCCCCACCTCCGCCTCCGAAACCCCCACCTCCACCTCCGAAACCCCCACCTCCGCCGAAACCCTAAATCGAAACACCCCAAAACGATCTGTTAGAGAGAGAGTAGAGACAGATCTGTTAGAGAGAGAGTAGAGAGAGAGTGGTGGTGATGATGGCGGTGGTGAAGTGGTGGCGGTGGTGAAGTGGTGGCGGTGATGATGATGGCGGTGGTGCAGATTGTAGAGAGAGAGTAGAGAGAGATCAGTGTGTTGTGTGTGTGTGTTGGTGAAGAGGTTTTATATAAAAAAAACAAACCCTCTTCTCCTTGCAGACTGCAGACATTTGGTCCACCTCTTCTCCTGCAGATGTCTGCAGATGTGGCCTGCAGCAGAAGAGGTTTTCGTGCAGAAAAAACAAACAGCACCTTAATCTTTTTGGTCACTATACAGGATTCGGTTACATTAATTAAGTTTGTTATCCATTTGAAATATTGTATTTGACATTTCCTTGTGGATATAATCGTGAAAACATAACACACACATGTCATCATATTGTATTTGACATTTCCTTGGATATATTGGTGAAAACATAACACGCACATGTTATCATAAATGACATAAACTATATATGATTGGCCAAAAAGGGTTTGTAAAACCTATAGTTGGCATACTACAAGATTTAGTTATTTTTTCAATTACTTCTTTCATCTATAGGGTTATTTTAATATTGAAAGTGAAACAACAATGTGTCTTGCTGTTTCCAGCTCGGTAAGTTTTGTTGTGATGTGTTTAAGCTATTATAAGACACTTATTTATGTGTTTTCTTAAGGGCAATTGGTTACTAGAATTATTGAAATTTTATTTAGAAAATTAAAGGATTGTATACATATGATAATTCAACCACCTATGTTGTTGCGATCATCCCCTCGTCACTATTACATTATCATCAGCATGACCACCACAACACTACTTTCAACAGATATTATTAATCAACTTATTATAGTTCTATTGTCTTTTATTTAACGGCAAAGAATCTCATTTGCAAACTCACCATGCTCGGGTCAATGTTCAAGGTTGACTTCTCGGCCGTCATGAGACCATTCCCCTGATGCACGGGAATTGAATGGAATTCGTAAAACCCTCGCCCTCGTTAGGTCCGAACACGGGATTAAAGCCCGATTTGTACCTTATCCTGAACTTGCGTCTCCACTAGGGAGGACATACCAATTAATCACTGAACGAGATTCTCAGGACTTGTTATAGTTCTCTTAACATTGAAATATCCTTTAATTACTTTCCTAGGCAAAAGATCAAATCCAAAGAGCATTATCATACAAAACATATAAAAGACGTGAGAAGATAAAAAAAAAAAAACGTTGTGGCATTTTTGTAATTATTTACGAGTAGAGTAATTATCATAATTACCCTACAAATGATCTTGTAGGGTAATTTTATCTTGTAAGGTAATTTTGTAGAGCATCATAATTAGTTGACAAATGTCTTGTAGAGTAATTTTGATATTGTAGGGTAATTTTGTAGAGAATCATTATTACTCTACAAATGATCTTATAGGCAATTTTGATCTTGTAGGGTAATTTTGATCCTATAAAGTAATTACGAGAAAAATAATTACGAAAATGCCACCGCTTTTTTTTTTTTTTTTGACATTTTCAGACCTTTTGTATGTTTCGTACGATAAGATTATTTGTACATTTCTTTACTTTTACAATCCCATATTGTTTTCCAAAGCAGAAACAAGTTAAGTACACATAATATTCGTTTGACACACGGTCTTACATTGTTAATTCATGTCAATCAACCATCCAACTTGATACCTTGTAGTCAAATATCATCATAAACAAATTTTTATCGTCTCTTTCTTTATTCTTTTTGTAAGAACCGAGCTGTAGGTTATTTTCTCTCTTAACCACTTTTTATGAGCTCTTTGTTTTGTTAGATGTTATTTTTTTATGGGAGCTTAGAAATTAAACAACTAGTATTAAGTCCTCCGCGTTGCGATGGGGGCGTAAAACCATGATAAATAGCACCAATGTCACACCATCGTCAGTAACAACCAACACCAAAGTTGCGGCGTGTTAATGCGAAGAAATTATACCGAAACGTAAAACATAGAAAGTAATAACTAAGACCACTTAAGACCCGCACATCGTGACGAACCTGTCAAACGGGAAAAAGAATTAGACGGCATAAAAACATTGTACCACATATGCATGTTGCGCCATGTTTACTCGCAAAATTTAGAACGAAGCGTAAAAACATTGAATCACACACTTGCGCCGTGTTAACTCGCAAAATTTAGAACGAAACGTAAAACGAAGAATTTGCGAAATATGAAAAATAAAGAGGACCAAAGTTGAAAGTAAAAAAACTGTGAGGTTAAATTGAAAAATATGAAAATTTTGGGTTAAAAATAAACAATAAAATAGTTTTAGACTAAAAGTGTGAGTTTCTTTTAAACTCCCCTAAACATGGATTACAACACTCATATGTAGGGCTGTAAACGAACCGAACGAACACGAACAAGGCCATGTTCGTTTTCGTTCGTTAAGGAACAGCCTTGTTCATGAACTGTTCACGATCGCTTACCGAACGAGATTTCTTGTTCGTGTTCGTTCATTAAGGAAACGAACATGTTCATGAACTGTTCATGAACACTTACCATATGCTAATGAACTCTAACAAATGTTCATGACCATAAATGAACACAACCCACGTTTATGAACACAATATTCATTTTAGAATAAAATCTGCATTTTCATCACAAACATTACGAAGAATTCACAAAAAATAAAGAAACTAAAATTGAAATAGTGAAATGAGGGATGTTGTGAAAGACATATAAGATAACTAGGATTTCAAAATTTTAAAAACTAGAATTAATAAAACAAAATACAACGTATAAAAACCTTTAACGAACAAACACAAATAAATATTAACAAGCAAACATAAATGAACTCATTACCAAACACTCACGAACATAAACGAACACATTACTGAACGTTCACGAACATAAACGAACGAACGCAACCTTTGTTCATGTTCGTTCGTTTAACTTAACGAACGAATTTTTTTGTTCGTGTTCGTTCATTTACTAAACGAATGAACATAAACGAACTTCCCGCCGAACGGTTCACGAACTGTTCGCTGAACGTTCGGTTCGTTTACAGCCCTACTCATATGCATCAAAGTGTTGCTTATTTATATTATTTAAATAAGCAAAGATTATAGGATAAATAGATATCACCACATAAGCACATTAACTTATAGTGGTTCAAATGGGTGTTCAACATTTGAATCTATGATGATTAATGAAAAACAATGTTGACGATGACTTCCAATTTGTGAATATTATTATGATAATCAATATTTGTTTGCAAACAAAGAAACTCAATTTCTAACAATATGTTTTTTCTAGCTTCTTGCTAGCTTGTTTTAACGAAAGTCCCCGTCCCAAAAAAAAAAAAAAAAAACTAAACTCAAGTGGATTATGGTGTAAATGAGTCAAATTGATACTCTACTCATATAAACCAAGCTCTTGATTTAAGTTTTACTTCTAGACTTGGGTTCGACTTAGCTTCAAGCCCAGTCGAACCCAAGCTCGTCCTAAAACGAACCAAGGTTAGGTTTAAAGTAAACTTGCCAAACCCTTCGTCTCGAAGAAACTGGAGGGAAACTCCATTCGAAGAGTTGTAAAATTGGCGGTTAAATCTTCATATCAATTCGATTCAGTTATCCTTCCCCCAATCTCAAATCAATCAATCTCATCCTTCAATTTTGCAACTTAGGGTTTACACTTTACATTCAAGCATGACAAATTCAGATCATCCTCTTCAAATCAACACCAAAAGACCTAAATTCACCGTCAATTGTACAGCATCTATACACATAAACACCTTCGGCACGCCATTAATATCCAAAACCACCGGTTCACCGACTGATTTGATCCGTCTGGAGCCGAACAAACCGTACACGATCGGCAGGGACCGTAGCCGCTGTGAATTTGTTTATGATCATAAGCAAGTTAGTAAGCAACACTGTCAGATTTACTTTGATGCTAATAATAAAAAAGTGTGTGTTGTAGATGGAGTTATGTGTTTTAGTTCTAGTTCTAGTGCCAGGGTTTCATTAAATGATGTGTTTGTTGATGGTGTTAGGGTTGGGAATGGTGAGGTTAAGGAGTTGTGTGCAGGGAGTGAGGTTTCGGTTGTTTGTGGAAATGACGGTGGCTGTCGCGGTGGGGGGAGGTTAGGGTTTGTTATCGAGAGGATTGTTTATACGGAAGAGGTTGTTGATAAGTTCGATAAGTTTCGTTCGGTTTCGGGTAATGTTGTTGGTGAATTAGGTGGTAGTAAAGTTGTTGATAGTTTTGATAAGTTTTGTTTGTTTTCGCGTAATGTTGTTGGTGAATTAGGTGGTGGTAAAGTTGTTGATGCTGGTTTGGTTTTAAGTAAGTGTAGAGAGATTTTGTCTAGTGATGATCCTGTTTTGTGTCTTAGGGAATGTGATATTAATGCTTGTGAGTTAAGGGCTAAATGTGGTAGTAGAAATAGGTTGAAAAGTAATTCTTGTTTTACTTCGGGTGAATTTTCTTCGCGTTCTGCGTCGAAGTTGCGTTCTTGTGAAGGATTAGCCGTCAATGATGATAATAATACTTTACATACATCTTATGCACATAATTGTGTAGATTTAGAGTCGAATGCTGAGGTACTGTGTTGTAGTGTTAATGATGGCCGTTTACAGCAACTGGTAAATGCCGGAGTCCGTATAGGGAACTCTGTTTCTAATGATAAACGTAGTGAGACGTATACTTGTGAAGAGAAATTTATTCAATCGGATGAGCGTTTAAGACCAAAGAACAGGGGTGTTAGTGTTCCTCCACCAGGGAATAAGTTCTATCTAAATCGCCTTCATTTTATGGGGGATGATCAGTCGGATGAAGTTACCGTCACATTACCAGAGCTTCTTTATCCTGTTGAAACCCTTAAACAGGTTTTCATTGCAACTTTTACAAGTGATTTATCATGGTAAGGTCTGCAAGTTTATAAGATTCTTATTAAATATGTGTCTTGATGTTGCTCTCGTTTTAAAGGATTTTATTTTCTTAGGTTTTTATCTTACTGTGAGATTCCTGCTCATTTACCGTTATCCATTGCTTGCCATAACGCCGAAAGGTGTTGGAGTTCAAGCCCTGACAAAAGAACCTCAAGACCTTACGCAGATTTTCCGAACTTAGTTGTTATGTAAGTCGGATGAAGACGATGATGACGTTGGCTTATTGACCATGATTGTTCGCTAACTGTTCTGTAACATAGTTTCTTTGTGATATCAGATACCCTCAATTTCCTGAAGTTATATCTTTCGGTAAGGAGAAGAAGAAATTCGGGATTGCTTGTCATCATCCGAAATTGTTTGTGCTGCAAAGAGATGATAGTATCCGCGTAATCATCACTTCTGCCAATCTTGTGTCTAAACAGGTGACATTTTATATTAATCACATGCTTATAAGTTACAGTTATAAGTTTCTTTACCGTTGACGACATCTGTATTACCTAACAATCGATCTTTCTAATAATCCAGTGGCTACGAGTGACAAATACTGTTTGGTGGCAAGATTTCCCTCGTGCAAATGTGTCTGATTACGTATCTCTTTTTGCTAAATCATCCACCGATGAAGTAAATCTAGATTCAAAATCAGATTTCGCCGCTCAACTTGCTGGTTTCATGGCGGCTTTATTAGTTGGTGTTCCTGATCAGGCTCATTGGATATTGGAGTTGACCAAGTTTGACTTTAGCAATGCTTCTGGACATCTGGTTGCTTCTATACCTGGAATATATTCCCCCAAACATCCATATATATTGGAATCCCATCATTATTTAACAGTAAGTACCTACTTTTCTGTTTCTGCATCTTTATCTGTATATCAATGAGCAACATGACATCTATTTTTTATTTTATTTATTTCAGGGTCATCTTTGTACATCACAGCCTCTGAAACGTATGTTGCTTGGCTCCGTTGAAGCTTCTGTTGTTGGTATAAGCCACCTTTTTCGAACCTCAGCTGATTCAAACGGAGCATTGCTAAAAAGGTTGGCCCGTGCTATTGGAAAGTGCCGCATCAGCGCATACGGGTTGTTGGAGGTCGTTTTAAGAAGAAATTCGAGTATAGCAGCTGATGCAAATGCTATAAGTGTTGCTATATCTGACACACAGGAACTTCCCGATGGAGGCAGGTTTTGATCTCTATTTAAAAACTTGAACATAAGTTAGAGTTTTTTTTATTAAAATTATTTCACTCATTGCTTTAGGTTGCATTCAAGTCGGGTTTCTACCCAGAGATGTTGCAAAATGGGTCGCTCCATTATCAGATTCGGGTTTGTTCGCCTTTTCTGCGTATGTTTATCCAAAAGAAGTGCTTGCATGTGCTTTAGAAGGAAGCAACAACAAAGCACATCTAATTCTATATGTATATCAGGCATGTTTGTTTAAGCTTATTAGCTGAACATATCTTACTTACGTTTCTATTTGTTATGTTAATTTTTACGCATTTTAATTTTGGTTTTGGCTTTTGAAGGGCCCTAATTTCGTAAACATATCGAAGCTAGTCTCGCCAGCTGTTGCTTCTGCAATGTGCTCTCTTGTTGCATCAGTTCAGAGGTGTTCTGGCCTGTGGCGACTTCATGAGGTAATTGTCGTTAATTTCAAATAACTCTCATCAGTATTATTTATTGCCTCAAAAAAAGTTGATTTGTTTTTGTTGTGTTTTAGATTTTGGGTCACTACAAATGGCCTGAACAGTGGGAAACTGATTTTACTTTTGGTGAGTATACTAAACCTGAATTTCATTTATAGCTTATGACTAAACTTTCATATTTGTTAATGAGTAAAATGCCATTTTCATCCCTGAAGTTTGGCCAGTTACTGCGACTTTCGTCCAAGGTTTGAAATCTTGCCATTTTCATCCGGCTTGTTAACTTCATCCATTTTTCTCCGAAGTCAGGGGTATTTTCATCTTTTTTGTTAATTTAAAGGGCAATTTAGTCTTTTGAATATTTGTACATTATGCTAAATGCTTGTACATAAAGTGAAAAAGACCGAATTGCCCTTTAAGTTAACAAAAAAGACAGAAATACCCCTGACTTACCCGAGAAAAATGGATGGAGTTAACGAGCCGGATGAAAAAGGCAAGATTATAAACCTTCTGGATCCAGATGCGGAAAAACAAACCTTTGGACGAAAGTCGTAACACTGGCCAAACCTCGGGGACGAAATGGCATTTTACTCTTTGCTAATTATATTAATCTGTTTATCTTCTTAAGGACTTATGTTTACTGTGTTCTCCTTTATAGGCTCTTCTTCTGTTGGGGCTGTGAATGCACCCTTTTTAGCTGCGTTTTCAGCTGCAACTGGAAAACGGTCTCTGCAGTTCTCTGAATCAGAAGAGTCTGATCCAGATGTAAGTATCAATGGTCTTTAAGCTGTTGAGAATGTATGTATGATTTTTTATTTTTATTTTCAATTATTTTTTGAGTAGTGGGGCTGCTGGAGTGCTAGTCAAGAGTTGAGAAATCCGTCAATCAGAATCATTTTTCCAACTATCGAGAGAGTAAAAACTGCAAGTTGTGGAATCTGGGCTTCGAAATACATTCTGTGTTTCTCACAGGTAATGTGTTCATCCTTTTTCACTAGCTAAGTTATTGAGATGAATATGGGCGCATGCGTTACCATAATTACATTACATTAGATATTTATATGCAAGGTTTAAAAAAACGGAAACGAGTTTCGAGGCGTTTTCCCTTCGCCTCACGAGGCGTAAGTATCGAGGCGGAACGAGGCGTAAGGCCGAGGCGGTATTAATAAATAAATATTAAAATTATATATATCATAAAATAATAAATACTAAACATCAAAAAAAGAGTTTTCTCATCAAATTTCATCAAATTCAGTAGTTAAAAACATAAAAAAGATTCAAATTTCATCAAATACTTGACATAAAAAGGCTATTTAAGAAAAGCGCACATAGAGAAAAAAAATATAAAAAATATGTTATGCTTTGAAAATAAATAAGATTCCACATATAAAATTAAAAAAACTATTATATATGCCATTTAAGATCATGGAGCTAATAGTTAGTAGCAAAAGTTTAGGACTTATATGTTGTAAGTTTTGGGTGTGTGAATAAAAGTCTAAAAAGGTGGTAAATACTTTGTCCCACATTGGTGTGGGGACAAAGTGAGTGGTTGTTTATAAGGTAAAGACTTTACTACTCTATTGTAGCTTTATGACATGTTTTACCACAAGTCCTACCCGCGCGCAGGGGGGGGGGGGTGTGCAAAAATGAGTTTCTGAGCTGGAATTTGGTTGAACTCATGCGGACACGAATGCAGCTCCGAAAAACCCGGGCCCGCGTGAGGCAGTTTTTTATACTCAGTTCAGTTTTTGGCGCCTAAAACATAAACGTTTTTTATACTCAGTTCAGTTTTTGGCGCCTAAAACATAAACGTACGCCTCGCCAGATAAGTTCCGCCTCGAACCGAAACTTGCGCCTCACTCCGCTGAGGCGTACGTATAATTTCTGTCCCTGAGGCGCCGCCTCATATGCGTTTATACCGCAGTGAATATATATGTAATTACTCTTATGATGATAAAACACATTAGGGGACAATATGCACTATTTTGGGAGACTCAACCAGTCTGATCCATTTTTTATATACCTTTTTTTATCTATTTGAGACAAAACACAACCAAAAGCGATTCATTTCTAACTCTTGTCACTTTATTCAGTATTTTTGAAGTTCAACTGCATCGAACATATTTCTTATAATAAATCGAGCTTTCTAATCTCATGATACTTGACTTTTATTCGAAAAGTCAAACTTGGCCTAAATCTGCATCTTAGAACAGCGTATGCGGCAACAAGAACTGTTAATATTGATAATATATTATATATATATAGTAGCCTCTTGGAATTTGATTTATAACTGCATTGTGTTTTTTTCTCAAGTTTCAGTTCTGCTTCTTTTAAATTTTGACTAGTCAAAGTTATATTTTGTTATTTATCAACAGAAAACTTGGCTGAGGTTGAAACATTTGGGGATACTTCACGATGCGGTTCCTCATCCTATTGATAGAATCGGGCATCCCATGCATGTTAAGGTAGCAAGAAGACGGTTCCAATCGAGAACCGAGACATCATCATTCGGATGGGTTTATTGTGGTTCACACAATTTCAGTGCAGCAGCTTGGGGCCGTCCAATTCATAGTTCCGGCATGAATTTAAACGAAGATTCTAGAACCAAATCAGTATTAGGCTCACGACTCCACATCTGTAACTATGAATTTGGTATCGTTTTCGTCGTACCGCCATCAGAAAATAAACATTACGCCGACAAAAGTCATTCGAATCTGGATGACATCACTTTGCCATTTGTCATTCCTGCTCCTAGATACAGACACATGGACACACCTGCAACAAAGTTTGCCATGAGCAATCTTGCACGGCAAGAAAGAGAGAAAAATGTAGAACCGGCGGATGTTGAAGAAGAAATACCCGATGAAGAGGAAGAAGTATTAGAAGTACCGGATGTTATAATTGAGAAGGAAGATGACAAGGCTTATGCTGAAAAGCTTTGGGGTTTAAGTTGATATCGAATTTAAGAGATAATTTGGGGTGCTCAACTTTCATCATTCAGGCTACGAATCCAGCAACCCGTATTGTTGGGATTCTGAAACAAGTAATCCGTCTTCCATTCGGGTTAGGAATCTGGTAACCTGTTTTATGACTGGGTTATAAATCAAGTAACCCGTTTCTTATTCTGGTTATGAACTCAGTAACCCAGTTTATCATCCAGGCAATAATCCAGTAACCAGTTTTTATTTCGGTTATGAATCCAGTAACCCGGTTGAGATGCCCAAGCTTTGATTCTTTCTGGCAACAATTTAAGGGTCCATGGATCATAGATGGATAGTTTCTATGACGATACAGATAGCAAACTCCTTTGTTTTACAGGTTGTGGATTCTTTCTTCATTACAATTAACTTTCAAATATTTGAATTTTTTTACATGATTATTTGTGTAACGATTTAGAATTTAGGTCACGAGAGTTTGATGTGTAAATACATTGTAGATTATTATGTTTAATAAAATAGAGTAAATTACATGTTTTGTTCTTTAGCTATCTTGCAGGTTGTGTTACTAAACTATACTAATTAAAAACTATTCTTTATTGCAAAGTTGTAACACATTATGTCATTTATGTTAACTTGTGTTAATTTTGTCTTATAATTTATTCTAGAAATTAGATATAACTTCATATAACTATTTTAGAAAAACTACATAACAGGTAAATGGGCAAGAAGCTGCCTTGCAGCCCCCTTTTGTATAGCAAATCCAATTATATTGAAAACAGAACTCTGGTTCTTCAGAAGACGTGTTGATTCTCAGCACAAGTTTTTTCATGCTTCGCGACTTTCCCTGATTTTGCTTTCAACATAGCCTGGCCAGCTACGAAACGGTTTTCTCTGAGCCCAACAAGGGGGGACACCCCGGTAAGATCCAAATTAAACAACATTATCAAAAGATGAACATAATAAATAAATAGATTGTATTAAAAACATATCTTTATAAAATAAGTAATGATAACAGATATCCTGGTCTGGGGCTATTTCAGGAAACTTGTTAAGCGAGCCCAGACCCAAGTCAGTCTTGGTAGTGCATAGATGCCAGTCAAAGCCCCAAGGGATGGCTCGTCAATTAACCACCGTTCCGATTACAAAGTAAAAGAAAGGAAACCTGGCAATTTAATGCTCTTGTAGCCGCGGCTGGGTATGGTCTCCCGACGAGACAATATAAGAGGCGAGAAACGTACTGAAGTGGGGATCATTTAATACCCTGATTCCACATGATCCTCCGGAAGTGACAACTTCCAAGCCACTGATCAGACAAACCGGTTATCCGGAAGACGATCCCTTTTGCCCTCTGACAAAAGGATGTCTTCAGATAAGGGGCCAGACCATATAAGCAAGAGGCATTATCATCAAGAGGTATCTTCTCCCACATTGAATACACTCAACATATTGAATGCACCTAAAGCATTCCGATCATTAAATTAGTCAATTATAAATTGGTTACTTTATACATCGGGTCGTTTATTCTCACGTCGTAGGTTGGTCACGAACACACCCCCTGGGTTCTCTATGACGAGGCTAACAATGCTCGTTTTGTAGGTACTCGGTGACCCGAGATACATCAGAGTGAATACAAGTCGGCAGCCACGTCATAGTGTTGATTTTGGCTTCGACATGTAATTAAAAAATATATAAAATAAAATAGATAAAAAGAAAAGGAAAATAAATTAAAAGAAAGAGTAAAAAATATAAATGAAAAGAATTTAGAAAATTACACAGTTTGCCCCGACCCGTAAGGATTAAAAAAAATCATTTGAAAGAAATAACATAATGTGTTGCAGATTATCAAACAAAATGTGTGATAAAGATAAAATAGTCATTTGGTAAAAAGAACATAATGTGTTATAAAATTTATCATAACAAAATGTGTTTTTGTGTTAAAAATTTTCAAACCCTTAGTTTAAGAACACCATATGTAAGTTGTGGCATATATCAATCGACTCCTTACAGACTTAAGTAAGAAAACCAAGCTGAATCGAAATACTTTTTTTTTAAATGTGAGTTTCAAAATCAAATAAGAAAGCAGCATGCAAGATCCTTTCTTTACCTCAAAGTACTTTGTTCTCCATCTCAGTTTACAAAATAACAACTCAGATACTGGTATCAAGTTCTCAACTAATAAGAGCACATAATAAAGGGGTATTGTAGGGCGAAACCGACTTCTTCCAGTCATATTAATTCTACAACACCGACTTTACTTCATTTGATAATTGGTAAACAATCTGGATATGCTTCCCAAATTCTACTTCCCGCGCCATATACAACCCCGTCCACCTCAGCATACGCTCATTCCTGCAACATTTCACAGATAAGAGTTACACTACATACACACGGGTGGCAATATGAGCAAGTCATACCGTTTGACCCGTCTCCTTTTGAGGAAAAAATTGCAATTGTATCCTTTGACCCGTTATTAATAAAGGGCCAAACTATCCACACACCAATTTTGCCTATCTACACACCTAAAAGGTGATTTTTGTCTTTACATGCACACCCTGCAGTGTCGAACTGTGGCCAAAACGGGGCGTTTTGGTCCGATTAACCAGACAAAGACTGACGGGTGTCTGACGGGTCTGTTGTCCGGACCAAAACACCGAGCTTTGGCCGCGTTTTGGTCCTGTCAACCAGACCGGGTATCAGTCTTTTGTCTGGATGACAGGACCAAATCGCGGCCAAAGCTCAGCGTTTTGGTCCGGTCAACAGACCCGTCAGTCTTTGTCTGGTTAATCGGACCAAAACGCCTCGTTTTGGCCACAGTTCGACACTGCAGGGTGTGCATGTAAAGACAAAAATCACCTTTTTGAGTGTGTAGATAGTGAGATGAGTGTGTGGATAGGTACACTCTTAATAAAACATGACCTGAATTGACTTGTAATAAATGGGACGACGGGTCTGAAACATAAGTAATATTAAACATGTCTCAATTATTACCTGCTCCATGTCTGCAGGACCGTCATTTTCCTTAGTTGCTTGATCTGTGGCACTTTGATTGCTTGTTGCATTGGACAAATTGGTATTTCCGATATTAAGATCTGCTGGAACTTGACCAGATTTCAAAGCCTGATTTAACCATCAATGGTAGCATATCAAACAATCGTAGTAGAAATTAGCACTTTTTTCTATAAATACAACTACATTACTGATTCTAGAAAAATTCTAAAATATTAAGAGTTGTACTTAACATATCTATTTAAAACACGGAAAAAAATTCACCTTTTCAAGTCTTGCTACCTCTTCCAGAGTTTGAGAGTTGACAATGGCAGCCTGCACATAACATGTGATGTTACCGATAAGTACAACCGTAGCTAACTAATCAACTAAATGAAATGACCATTTATACTACTTAAACAATAATTTGAACTTTATAAAGGGCAACAGTTACTTAAACAATAATTTGAACTTTATAAAGGGCAACAGTTTGTCAAATTTTTAAGCATTTGAGGTACATGTGTGTCATTGTTGTCAATAGCGGTTGCTATGGTCGCTATAGCAAATAGCGTAGCGTATAGGTCGAAGGTTGCTACAGGGTATGTAGCCATAAATAGCGGGATTACAGTTATACTTATTATTTTTTAAGTATAAAAGAGATTAAATATAGCTGGATTTTAGGTTTTTGTTAAATATACATGTAAAATAGCGTATATACCAGGGTATTTTAATATAATATACATATAAATTTTTTTCTAGTGTATCGCTATTTATAAAATAGCGCCGCTCTTCGCTATGTAGCATATAGGTACCTTATCGCTATTTGTCGCTCTTTGCCATTAACAACTATGATGTGTGCACATAATAATACCTTTATAGCTATGATTTGCTCTGGTGTAGGGCCCACTGGTTTGGATGGCTCCTGTTCCTTAGGCTCATCGGTTGGAACCTCACCAGGTACAAACGTCTTCACAGATTCCTTTTTAGCCTCCTCTTCAGCCTCCTTTGATGCAAATAACTTTGCTGCTTCAATTCGCTCCTATCAATCACAACATAAGCAATCAATGGAAACTTTGCACATGATTAACAAACAAACGAAAAGAAAAATTATGATGAACTACCAGTAATCCAACAATCCTGCAAAGATAAGCATATGGAGAACAGTTAACGAACCTTTTGTTTCACTTTCTTGAAATCAAGCAGACGCAACGCCTTCAACTTGTGAATGACATACAACCGATAATTCGGTTTCTTTGTAATGTTATTGTCCAGCAAGCTCAGGTACTGTAGTTTCGGGAGTGACGCAAGTGGGTCAATCTCAACCAAGTTAACAAGCCGATTGTTAGTAAGAACCAAAGAGTGCAGTTTCGGCAAGAACTCTGTAAATTCAAACACCATAAATTGTCATATAAAACTCACAAAAAACAAAACAAACCAAACCTGTAAACATTATCGTACCTCCAATGTTAGGGTTAATACGAGTAATCCTGTTGTTATTAAGCATCAACGTTCCGAGTCTATTCAAGTTAGGGAAGTTTTCGAGTTTCACAATCTCGTTATCAGACAAATCAATAGTGTCAAACTGATCCTGTTATTAAAACAAAACATCATCTACATTAGCAAATAACATATAGTAACAATTAACTACGTTACTAACCCTAAACTACACACCAGTGACGCATACTTTTTTTTTTTGAACGGCCAACGAATCCTCCAAATGGGCTACTGGCGAAATTCACTACATCGGGATACACTCGTCTCCAAACCGGGGAAAACCCTCACCTAGGGCCGAAGCCCGTGAACACTCGCCCGAAGGCACGACAGTGCGGTGAGGTAAAACCCGCTCAGTTCAAGGATCGAACTAGCGATCTCCGCCTACTCGCCTAGTCTCCCATCATCACCAGGTGCCGCAGAAAATAATAGGGAGAGCAGGAATCGAACTTGGGTTCCTTAGAACACCAAGTCTCTCCATACCACTCCACCACCACCTCATTGGCCCAGTGACGCATCTATCTGCCTTCTTTAGCTCATTAACACTAAGGATGAAAAATTGCAAACCGAACACCAGAACCGACCAAACATACTCGCTGCACCCTTACGTATTCGGTTCTAAATTTAGCATAATTTTGGTATCTATCCGTACCCTTGCATACTGTACTAGTTCGTTAAAGTTATTTTCAATGTACTACACCACACTGGTACCGACCAAACATACACGATACTGTATTCGGTTTCAAATTTAGCTAAACTTAGGTATCGGTATTATGCGGTTCGTTACTTTTAACGTATACAGGTAAGGTACCAACCGAACATAACATATACTGTACTAGTTCGTTATTTTTAACGTACTATACCACACTGGTACCGACCAAACATATACGATACTGCATCCAGTTTTAAATTTAGCTAAACTTAGGTATCATCGGTGTTATGCGGTTCGTTACTTTTAACGTATACAGGTAAGGTACCGACCGAACATAACATATACTGTACTAGTTCGTTATTTTTACCGTACTATACCACACTGGTACCGACCAAACATATACGATACTGTATTCGGTTTTAAGTTAGCTAAACTTAGGTATCATCGGTATTATACGGCCCGTTACTTTTAACATATACAGGTAAGATACCGACCGAACATAACATATACTGTACGACATTAGGTTTAAATTTTAGCTAAATTTCGGTCTCATTATTATGCTTATTATTCAGTTAGGTAAGATACCATACCAGTACGGATCTCATCCCTAATTTAAAATTTGTAAAACCTAGAAATTGGATAAAGAAGAAGACTAACCTCAGTAGCGCCCAAATTCTCTAGCTCAGGAATCTTATTGCCTGCAAATTGAACAAAATTAAAAGAACATATTCAGATATAGGAACATGAATATATATATGTATATTTGAGGAATGCGAATCATAAAGTATTATTAGGTTTACAGTGAAAAGTGAAAGAGGATTAAAGGATGAAAACCTCGAAGATCGAGTTCACGTTCGCGAAGAGCGTTGAAGAAGTGAGGGCTTTTCCATACCAAATCGGCTGTAAGTCTCACCATTCTTCTTCTTCGTTTACTTCTTCTTGTTCGTGGTTTTGGTTTGTGAAAGAGAAGACGGTGTGGTGTGGTGGCTAAAACCCCAAATGAACCAAACCAGGGATCTTTTTACCATTTTAGACCGTGGGGTATCGTGGGGCTTGGGTTGGGGCTTGGGTTGGGCATTTGGTGACACGTGTAAAGGGAGCCCCCACCGCCTGCTTACGTGTCCGCGGGGTATGGCGGGGCGTGGGTTGGGCTTGGGTTGGGTGCACCGGTGGCATAAATTAAAAAAAAAATTACAAAAAAACTAAAAAAAATCACACAACATTTATAAAAAAAAAACCTACAACTTCATTAAAATTTAAAATTACATAATCCTAAAAATGACATAATTTATAAAAATTACAAAATAAACCTAGAGCGTTAAATAAATTTCAAAAAGGTCGATCTTGTCGAACGTCTTTCGCTCCTTGCCTCGAAACTCTATGTTCGCCACCGCCACCCGGTCCTCGTGGCTCAACTTGCCGCTCGGAACCGCTTCGTAGTAAGCCTTGAAACGGTCGAGCTTGGGCCGTAGCTCGCGCCATTTATGTTGGCACGCGTTGAGGTTGTGGCGGTCGTTACCGACGTTATGTCGGTAGGCCGCGAATGCTTCCGCCCAGTATTTTGTTTGGCCCGGTGGCCGTCCCTTCATAGCGTCGACGACGCTAGTGACGAGTGCCATTTCTTCTTCTTGGGTCCACGATGCCATAGCGGTGTTGGGTTCGTGAGAAGGGGTAGCCGGTGGGGTTTGGCCCGGTGTGGCGGTTTGGTGGTATTGGGGGGACCGTTTGAATTTTAAATTCAAAATTTGAAATTTTGACCGCCTGACGTGGCGGGGTGACAGCCTGACGTGGCGGGGTGAGCAAATGATAGTCCGCCAGCTCACTTGGCCAAACCGCCCCACGCCCGGCTTGAAAGCCAAGCCCCAAGGGGCCACACCCCAACCCAAGCCCACCCGGGGTGGTGCCTTGGGCGTTTTACCCCAACCCACGCCCAAACCCCCGCCCCATACCCCACGACCTTACCCTTTGTTTTTATAATAGGGGGGGGGGGGGGGGGGGGTGTTTGAACAAGTGGAGCCTACTCGTAATTTTTTGATGAAGGTCGAGTTTGGTTTGGTTCGAGACTATTATTTCTGAGATCGAGTTTGACTCGAAAGTATAACGTAAGAGCTCGAGTTTGGCTCGGCTCGAGGTAATTTGGAAACAATTTTTTAAATGAGCTAAAAGCTTGGCTTGAGCTTGATTTGATAGCTTAAACGAGTTAAAGTTTGGCTCACCAATGTTAAATAGTAGGTATGTTATATGTAAAGAAAAAGTAATATAAAGTTTGTTTGGGTTTTGTATGTAAAGCTCGAGCTCGGGCTTGATAACTAAACAAGTCATATTTCAGACTTGTTCGAGGTCTTTATCGATCTGATCTAGAGTAGCTCTCGTGTTGCTCCACCTTGTTTACACCCCTATCAATCAGAGAAGAAATAAATATATTTTTGAAGAAAACAGAGGAGCATCCGCGCAATGCGGCTGGAAACACAAACATCGGTAAGCACGTATCATGTTTTATTGTTTTTTCTCTTTATATTAAAAAAAAAAGCTATAGCAATTTCATACTCAATGTATGAAAGCAAAACTTTATACCATTATACCCTCATGTTAATTGTTTTATGGTTGTAATTTTTTAGAAAATAATAACGTGTGAAAAAGTTAAGATCGTTTACAATTCGGAGGTGGTTGGTTTTAACAAATTGTACTATGTGTTTAAAAAGTTATAACTATTAAAATCTTACAATTATGTAAAATTACTTTTACGGTACATTATATTTAAAATATGAAATATTAATCGTAAGATGCACTTGTATTTATTGCTTTAAATGTGATATATATAGATGGTTTTATGACCGTTTACACCTAAATCATTTGGCCCAGCCCAACCAGACCTAACTGACAACTAAGATAGCAAAAGGAGGAGAAGCACTTAAAATTTCAATTTCGTAGTTTATATGTTTCATTGGTTATATATTAGGATCTCTAAGGTTTATTACTTCTTAGACTTCGTTTTGGTTAGAAGATTGTAATCTTGACCTTTGGGGCTTGATACAACCGACTTGGCCGGAACCTTCAGATTCAAGACCGTTGAAAAAAATCATATGTTACTGAGCCATTTGAGTATTACCAAGGATTCTGTATCATATATAGTGCATCATACGATTAATATGACTTGAGATACAATATTTTACAAGTTTAAAGTGAGTATACATGTCTCGTTAATTCTAGTATCAAACCTTGCTTAGTAGCATCTTATATGAGTCTAATTAATAAAATATCTATAAATTAAGAAACATATTCATTTTGTAAAAAAACCGTCACTACTTTTGAGAAGAGTTACAAAAACTGTTGTATCAAAGAGAAGAGTTACAAAAACTGTTGTATCAAAGAGAGGAGTTACAAAAACTGTTGTATCAAAGCACAACGACCTACAAACATCAAGTAAACCCTAGTTCAGGTAAAGTAAGACTAAACATTATGCATCACTTACACTACTACCTCATGCATCCCTTTTCAACTTTATCAGCAAAACTATAGAGATCCGAGGATGGGCCCCGCCTTCTCGGAAAGCCACGCGATGGGTTAGATGGTGGAAGAGGTTCTGGTGGGACCCATCCCTGTGGTCTATCTCTACCATAAGGTTGTGAATCATATGTTTGAACTTGTCTTGGATAATGCTGAACAGATGGCTCATGCCAACCATAAGGTTGAACATTAGCCGAATGGTGCATATGGTTATATGAACCAGTGAAACCACCGGCTGGACCATTGGGCACTGGGCTGGTTATAGTTTCACGCATTGCAGCTGTATTATATACAGATGAAGGGGAATAGTTATTGATGCAACTATTATGGAGGTCTCGGTAACCGGTGCTGAGCTGTGTTGACTGGTGATACCGGTTCATGCCATAATGGTCAACAGGACTCTGGTGGGGTGGCATGCTTTCGTGGCCAAAACAAGCACGTTTTGCTTCCTGATGAATCGGGCCATCTAAAGACTTCCTCTTTTGGATTGGTTTTTCTTCGTTTAATTCTTTCTCGAGATTTTGTATTTTTTCATTGATTTTGAAGTCGGGAAGATGCGTTGAAGGATCAATGTTGTGAGATTCCAGACATTGTTTTACAGATTTCAGATCAAGTAACTGCTGCTTCGTTTCCTCCAACTGAAATAAAAAAAAAAAAAAAAAAAAACCACAAGCACCAATTTTAGAAAATTTTACTCAAAAAACTATATTGTTATTAACTTGTTATTAACAAGCAAATTGCATAGAAAGGAGAGAGGGTACTGGTTACCATGTGAAAAAAAGAACCGTTTTGAATATTTTTAATGCGACTGCGCAAAAATGTCGCTAAAATGCTCAGAGGGTGACACTTATCCTCCAACCCGAAAGTATAGGCTATATCAGCGGCTTCAATTTCCAGATTATTCTTCACCATCAAATCAATTACCTCTGAAACGAGTATAAGTTAGCATAAAATAGTATAGCTCATGAATTTAACCACAAAATGAATACATGAAGGGTCAAAAAGAGTAAAGTACACGGATAGTTCCTATGGCTTTCCATAATTTTGGATTTGGTCCCTAGCTTTCCAAAAGTACACAGATGGTCCGGTCCCTATGGTTTGCACTCTGTAAGACTGTAACGCATTTAGTCCCCAACCAACAAGCCAACAAATCTGAAGGTCTCAAAGGGTCCAAGGTAGGGACTAAATACGTTACAAAGTGCAAACCACAAGGACCATCCATGTACTTTTGGCAAAATTTGGGGACTAAATGCGTCACAAAGTGCAAACCACCTCACCTGGACCATCCTTGTACTTTTAAAAAAGCTAGGGACCAAATCCAAAATTTGGAAAACCACAAGGACTATCCATATACTTTATCCACATTATAGAAAGCTAATTGAATAATTTGTTCACATAATTCGGTACTAAAACTTATTAGTTACATCACCAACATATGTGTAAACATCTATTTTTATAACCTACAGATGCGAAGATACTTTTTTTAAAATTGGTTTTCTATTGAGCACGCTCCTATACATATATAGAGGCCGGTTATTGTATAATTGGCCTTAACTGGCCTTAATGTACGATGCGTACGCTGTGAAAATATAACATGCGGCTTCACAAACCCTGACAGCCTATAACATGCGGCTTAAATAAACCCTGACAGCCTATAACATGCGGATTCATAAACCCTGACAGCCTATAACATGCGGATTCACTAAACCCTGACAGCCTATAACATGCCGATTCACTACCCCGGACACTATATAACATGCGTACTTTACAAACCCGGACACTACTTCACAAACCCGGACACCTATAACGTGCGGCTTAACAAACTCGGAAACATATAACATGCGGAATACTCATCGCGTACACTCGTACGTTAAGGTCAATTGTATTTTAATCACACACATTAAACGCCAACTTCAGTATAACCTCCCATATGAACATTTTCTTCCAGCCTCGGATTACCATTGTTATCGTTATCGATGAATAAATAACCTCATTGGACGAATATTTTACTAGACTATATCATTATAGGGTTACTCAAGATTGTGGATCATTAAAGATTATGGATTGAAGAATATTACAAGATTATGGAATTTTGGCGAAATTGAAGACCTTCTTTGAGGGTTTTTATTTTTCATGGTTTTTTCATCAGTCTAAGCTTCTAGTTTCCTTCAGTTACGACTGCGGGGGAGTATTAAACTATTATTACTCTGGGTCCACGGGCCCAGTTAGGTTTCTAGGGTTACTCGTAATCTCTATATATATTGTAACCTAATCATTCAAAAATAATCATTTAATCTTTTACCATCTTACATATTTCTTCTGGCCTGAGGTATACATTTATCAGAAGTTTCAACGTATAAGAAATCGACATAAGAAAGCAACAAACCTGGAATTTTCGGGACAAGAAAAACCGAACGACGAAGCGCAACCGAAATTTCCTTCACATTACTAGCTCTAATCAAATCCACGATATCCCGAATCTCAAAAACATGATCTTGAATCCCGAATCCACTTATAAGCAGAAGCAAACCTCTGGCATCAACCTCATCCGCTTGTCTCGGTCCACCTTCTCTCATCATCCGTTTTCTCCAATTAACAGCCGCTTGTGCTGCGTATTCCACGTCACTTTTCGCAATCTCGATGACATCACCGCTGATCATCACAAACCACTCCAAAATTAAAACCGCAGCCTTCCTTCCTAGATCTTGCTTCTTCTGCAAGAACGTTCTACGGTCCTGTACGAAAAACGCGCCAATGCTGTTTATAACTAGATTTGCGGGATCTTTAGCGAGCTTAAGTGCCTTTGCTAATTCCTTTCGAAAATTAATCATTTCGGAAAGATTTGCAGCTACGTGCCATTTCAGTTCCTTAGAACTCATGCTTTCACACAACGATTCTAATTCAGAAATCGCAGACTTCTTTGAAGCTTCGGTTTCTATTCTGTTAGGGTTTTGTTCTGTAACAATCGCTTTTGGAACCGCAGGTTCGGTTTGATCAGAAGAAGTTTCCGGAACAGTTTCCTCAGGCTTCTTCAAAGCGTCAGTTTCTTCCGGAATCATCGGAGTATCAGATTCTTCTTCAGGGTTCTTTAATATGACAGTTACTTCTGTATTCTTACAGATATCGGTTTCATCAAGGCTTTCAGGTGTCCTCACGTTTTCATCGCTCCGTTTGAGATTACTATTCGTTCTGTTAGGGTTTTGTTCGGAAACAATGGCTTCTGGAACGGTTGTTATGGTTTCATCATAGGAAGTTTCCGGAACAGTTTCTTCAGGCTTCTCCGAAGTATCAGTTTCTGAATGTTTCTTTGATGGATCAATTTCTTCACATGTATGGATTTCTTCAGGATTTTTCGACATGTTTTCCTGCTGAAGCGGATTTTCTAAGGGCTGGATTAATTTCCATTTTTTTACTTCTTTCTCAAGATTTTGTATGTTTTTATTAATTTTATGGTCGGGAAGAAGCATCGAAGGATCAACGTTGTGAGATTCCAAACATTTTTTTACCAATTTCAGATCAGATAAGTGCTGCTCCACTGCCTCCTTCTGAAAATTATAAAATCGCAAACGCCAATTTTAGTCCCTCGTTTGTGTGACCAATTATTTTCGGATAAAATGTTTGACTTGGTTACCCTTTAATGACAAAACAGGTGAAACGAGTTGACCCAAATTAATTACACAATTTAGGGATGATAGTTCTGGCCTAGGTTGCACGGGGACGTCATCTGGTATCAAGTACCCGTCCCGGGGACGGCGCGGGGACGGAAACGCATAGGATACGGCTCGGGGACGTTTCCCAGACGAACCCGGATATTGGGGACGTATATAAAACCGTACCAAGATATTGGGTACTTCAGAAACAAAGTATCGGGGACGTTTCCCAGACGACCGGCGGTTTGACCGGATAATCGGTGGCGGAAGGGTTCAACCGGACTTCACAAAACTTCATCATTAATAAACATTACAATAATCTAAGCCTTCTCTTTGCCGCGTCTGCATCGGAATCGACGAACTTAGGCTTGTTTTTGCCGGATCTGGACCAAATTTCAGCCTTGTTTTGCCGGATTTGAACATGACGCTTCGTCTTCGCAAGATTTGAACCTCTAATCTGTGAGTTCTTTTACTTGCAGAAGATATTAGAGAGGGTAGTGAATGAGAGTTCTTTTATATGCAGAGATAGTTGTTAAAGAATGGAGAAGGTGTTGCAGAGATAGTTGTTAAAGAATGAAGAAGAAGGTGAAGTAAATAAAAGAAATTAAGTTATATTAATATATGCATCATTGAGAATGGAAAAACCATAAAAGTTGTCAGACATATTTACTTTATTTAATGCAATAGAGACCATAAATCTTAAAAGAATGGAAAAGCCATAAAAGTTAGATTAATATATGCATCATTGGAGTTTAATATATTTTTATTTTTTAATATTATTATTTATTTGCCGTACCCGTATCTTATATTTTTAAGTTTTGCCGTTCCCCGTACCCGTATTGTCCCCGTACCCCCGTCCCGTACCCGTATCCGTGCAACCTAGGTTCTGGCCCATTTGCTTATGACTAAATAACTCACCCTATAACACACTTTGCCTATAAATAAATTTAATCTTGTGTCCCCATATTTGACACGCCAACTATAGTTTAAAAAAAGTTCAATAACTTTAAATAAGAAGTGTTTCAGGTCAGGTTGGCGTCTGACCCGTATGAAGAAAAGGAACTTTCTAGTGATTAAAAGGAGCAAGTAATATGAGATTAAAAGGTTACTAGAAAAGAACATGGTCCAATTGAGAAGATAGCACAACACCATAAAGATTAGGATTAATTTCATATTACCCTTACAAACTTGAAAAAATTCAAATATAATATACCTAACCAAAACTAAAAAATTGTCATATATGCCCTTACAAAATAGTTAAAATATCAAATGTGTTCAATTTATTAAATTAAAAACAATCTAATAAATAATCATTTTACCCTTATTTTTTTAACTTCAAGTTTTCATATATGCTCATCTTTTAACTTCATATTTTTATATAACAAATTTCAAGCTTAAATTTATTTTCCCCATTTTTATTTTTTCCCATAAACAATAGTATCCTCCATATATAATATTTAAGCTAAATAAATTAAGCTAGAAATGAGTAAATATGATATTTGAAGTTAAAAGGTCATATATGAGATTTCAAGTTTTAGAAAAATGTAAAACTGTCATTTATTAAATTGTTTTTAATGAATTGGGTATATATGATATTTCAACTACTTTGTAAGGGTATATATGATATTTATAATTTTGCATGGGCATATATGATATTTTACAAGTTTGTAGGGGTATATATGAAATTGCCCTAAAGATTATAATACAGAGAGAGAGAGAGAGAGAGTACTGGTTACCGTTTGAAACGGCGGACTGTTCTGAAAATCTTTAATTTTATTGTTCAAATATTCTGTCAATATGTTCTTGGGGTGACACATATCCTCCAACCCAAAAGTATAGGCAATATCAACGGCTTCAACTTCCAGATTATTCTTCAACATCAAAAAAATTACCCCTGAAACAAGTACAGTTCACCATTAAAAAGTCTAGCTCATGAATTAAACTAAAAGGAGAATATGTGAATGTTTCAAAATCAAACTAGATTTATTATTAGTTTTGTTGCATGCTGCAGAAGCCTAAAATATGATTATTTCCCCAAAAAAATATTTCTAAGAATCGGGATTGTTCAACACCACAAAACGGATCAACTTTGCCGCATTTCGACAATGGGCCTGTGGGCTCTTACTAATAAACCCTAAATACTATCTAATACTTGTTCACGGGACCCACCAATACCCTACTACGCAGCTTGCATGGTGCTGCCTCCTTAAACTTTATGTTATGGTATGGCATGAAATGTTTTTATTCGCCAACGAATATAAGAACTAGCGGTATGAATTTCTGACACGGCCCGAAAACCCGACACGAACCTAACAAGAAATTCACGGGTTTAGATTTAGTCTAAACGGGTTTGAGTCAGTTTCAGGTTGAACCCACGAACCCGTTTAGCTAGATGGGTCGGGTTAGCAGGTTGGACCTGCCAACCCACGAACATGACCCGTTTAACCCATTTATATTATATTTTATTACAATATGTTCTATGTCACAAATTAAATTGGGTGGGTATTTTATGCCATAAGTATGACTTAAAAATTCAGGTTGAATGGGTCGTGTTCGGCTCAACCAGCGAATATTCGGGTCATGTTCGGGTTCATATAGATGACACGATCTTCGGAGTCGGGTCGTGTTCGGGTTCGTCTAAAATTTTCAGGTTCGGGTTGGGTTGGACCTGCCAACCCACGAATACGACCCGTTTAGCACCCCTGATAAGAACAAAGATCTAATAATGTACATATCATATTTGTTTGATCAACACATCAAACACCACATGGACAATTTGAATAATTTTCTTCAGTCCATAACTGTTATTAACATTGTTATCATTATCAATAAATAAATAAATAAATAATATTTCTTCTGGCTATGAGGGTATTTATTAATCGAGGTTTTTAAGGTAATTAGAAATAGAGACAAAAAAGCAACATACATGGCATTTTGGGGATCAGAAAAGCCGAACGACAAAGCGCAGTGGAAATTCCCTTCCAATTACTAGCTCGCATCAAATCCATAATATCCGGAGGGTTGAAAACATGATCTTGAATCCCGAATCCACTGATAAACAAAAGCAAACCCCTAGCATCAATCTCGTCCGTTTTTCCAAAACCACCTTCTTTGAGCATCCGTATTTTCCAATCAACAGCAGCGTTTGCCGCACATTCCTGGTCACTCTTCGCGATCTCAATGCCATCGCTGCTGATCATCACAAAACACTCCAAAATCAAAACTGTAGCCATTCTTGATAACTTTTGATTGTTATCGTGGACGACTGTGCGGCTGACAGGAAAGCTGCGTCTGACAGGAAAGCTGCGGCTGACACGAGACCCGAGCCTGATAACGCAGCCTAAAACAAGTTTCGCAGGATCTTCCGCTAGCGTCAACGCTTTTACAATTTCCTCGCGAAGATTAATCATTTCAGAAATATGAGCTGCTACATGCTGCTTCAGTTGCCTAGAATTCATGCTTTGACAAAAGGCTTGTAATTGTAACACAGAAATTACAGACTTCTTTGAAGCTTCAGTTTCCGTTCTGTTAGGGTTTTGTTCTGAAACAATGGCTTCTGGAACCGCACAAGAAGTTTCTGGAACAGTTTCTTCAGGCTTCTTCCAAATATCAGTTTCTTCTCGATTCTTTGAAGTATCGATTTCTTCTGGAATCATCGAAGTACCAAGTTCTTCAGGTTTCTTCAATACAACAGTTTCTTCAGTCTGTTCAGGCTTCATCAAATTATCGATTTCTTCAGGCTCATTCGATATATTACTTTCTTCTAGGGTTTCAGAAGTTGTAACATTTCCATGGCTTTGTTCGCCATTAGAAGCCACTCCGTTAGGGTTTTGTTCTTCAGGATTCTTCGATACATCAAATTCTTTAGCCGCTTTGCTTTCATGACCAAAACAAGCACGCTTTGCTTCCTGATGAATTGAGTTATCTAAAGACTTCCTTTTTTGGATTAGTTTCGATTCGCTAACTTCTTTCTCGAGATTTTGTATTTCTTCATTGATTTTGAAGTCGGGAAGAAGGGTCGAAGGATCAACATTGTGAGATTCCAAACATTGTTTTACCGACTTCAATGCCTCCAACTGAAAATTAAAAAATCACAAACATCAGTTTTGGTTCTTCGTACATATGACCAACCGTATAATCATATATATCGTATGTAATGTTTTGAGTTGGTTACCCTTTAGTAATGACAAAATAGGTGAAACTAGTTGAACAAATCAATCACTCAATATATAGGTTGATTGATCGGGGCTATACATAAATTCTAACTATCCAAAAAGGAAATAATTTAAAAACGAAGGTCAAATGGGTCAAAAGTTGCCCAATGTGTGACCTTAATACATTAAGACTCCTTAAATCATTTTACTCAAAAAGTTATACTATTATTGCACTGCCAAATTTGCATAGAAAGGTAACAATGTTTGGTCCTATTTATATTTAAAGGAATGTAGATTTTCTCACTCCAATAAACGACCTGACCAAAATATGTTACCTAACTTACCTTAAAAATACACTTTGCCCGTATTGAAATAAAATACAACTTTTGTAATCATATTTGACGCACTAATTACCAACAAAAAGTTCAATAATCATATATAGGATTCTCCTTGAATTCTTTCAAGTGATAAAAAGGGGCATTTAATTTGAGATTTAAAGTTACGAAAAAAGAAAATGTTCTAATTGAGAAGATGGCACAACACCAGGGGGGGGGGGGGGGGGGGGGGGGGGTATTGGTTACCTTTTGAAAAGGTGAATCATTCTGAATATCTTTAATTTTATTGTGCAAATATGTCGTCAATATGTTCCGAGAGTTACACGTATCCTCCAACCCAAATGTATAGGCCATATCAACAGCTTCAATTTCTAAATTATTCTTCACCATCAAAGAAATTACCTCTGAAACAAGTATAATTTACCAGAATATAGTTTAGCTCATGAATTTAAAAAAATAAAATATGAATGCTTAAAATTTAACCTATAGACTCATCACCATATAATTATATCCACCCTTAAAAGTCAGTCTAGTTATAAAAATGAAACAACAAGAAGTTTGTGTCATGCAACCAGGGTACAAGTCTAGCGATGCCCATCAAGAATGTGTATATGGTTCTAATTCAAAGTAAAATTTAACCTATAGATTCATCACCATATATTTATATCCACCCTTAAAAGTCAGTCTAGTTATAAAAATGAAACAAGAAGTTTGTGTCATGCAACCATGGTACAAGTCTAGTGATGGCCATCAAGAATGTGTATATGGTTCTAATTCAAAGCAAATAGTTTAGCATAATTCTCCTACATTATACATCTAATGCTTCAAATTATGGCATATTCCAGTTTATTTTGTGGGTAACCGTGAGAACCCATTACCAAAAAACTCACGTGACCCAACCCATACATTGCTAAGCAATGGGATCAGGTAAAACGCAGCTTGTGCCGGGCAAGTGGCCTTCTATGGGGTTAAAGGTTGAAAAGCGGCGGAAGCTTTATTTAAACTTGTGTTAAATGGAATTTAAGATTAACAAAAAAAAAAAAAAAAACTTGTGAGAGGGACTCAAGCAATTACCAATGCACCATCCCCTTGAAAGTTATGGTATGGCATGGCATGGCATGTTTTTATTCACGCAACAAAAGAACAAAGATCTAATGTATATACCATTGTTGCTTAACCACACACAAACTAAATAAATAATTTTCTTCAGTCCATACTTATTATTATTGTTATCCTTAGTTATCATCATCGGCAAATAAATATATAACACTGAAAGATATTTCCTCTTGTCCTGAGGGTATGCATTTATCGAGGTTTTCAAGTATAAGAAACTATACACGGGTTGAATAAATGTAACTTTATATGATAAGTAATAAAAACAATATATCTTTAAAAACATCGTTTATTACACACGATTGAATAAATGTAATTTTGTATTGTTTTTATTACTTATCATGTGTAATAAACGATGTTTTTAAAAAGCTATATTGTTTAAAAAACCCCGTGTACAATAAATCTAATTTTATATACCAAATAATAAAAAAGTTATATCTTTAATAACCCCGTGTATTACACGGGTTGAATAAATGTAATTTTATATACCAAATAATATAATAAGTTATCTTTAAAAAAACTAACAGATATACTCGATATGCGATGGATAGGGTGATTGCGGAGATGGTTCTTGAAAAGAAGATATATTATTTAAGAAGCAAATCAACAGCCATTTGAGTGATAAAATGTTGGTACCAATTCCGACAATTTGATTTATAAATTATGTAATAAAATCGATATAATTTTTTTATAATGATAATAAAAATAAACAATATATTAATACAAAGTTTGGTTTTCGTGATAAACACTATGTTTTATTTGAAAATATCTTAAATTAACAATTTTAATTTTAGGATAATATTTTATTAGAAAAAAATAGGACTCTATTCGACATTCAAAGTAGGATAAAATTTAATTTAATTTATTATTTATTTGATTAATATAAGATAAGTAGGAAAGAGAGGCTGGAAAATCAAAAAGTAGACGTCTCCAATGGATGACACGTCACACGTTGATTTTATATAGTATAGATTAACATATAAAAGCAACATACCTGGAATTTTTGGCATAAGAAAAACTGAACGACGAAGTGCAGTTGATATTCCCTTCCAATTACTAGCTCGAATCAAATCCATAATATCCTGAGGCTTGAAAACATGATCTTGAATCCCAAATCCACTGATAAACAAAAGCAAACCCCTGGCATCAACCTCGTCCGTGAAACCACCGTCTTCGATCATCCGTTTTTTCCAAATTGAAGCATCTTTTGCTGCACATTCGCGGTCTCTTTTCACGATCTTAATGCCATCATCACTGCTTATCATCACAAAACACTCCAAGATCAAAACCGCAGCCATTCTTGATAAATTTTGAAAGTCATCGTGGAATGATCTAGTGTGGCTGACAAAGAATTTGCCAATGCTGCTTATAACAAGTTCTGCAGGATCATTCGCTAGCTTCAACGCTTTTGCAATTTCCTCACGAAGATAAACCATTTCAGAAAAATGTGTTGCTATATGCTGCCTCAGTTGCCTAGGACACATGCTTTCACAAAAGGATCGTAACACAGAAACCACAGAAGTTTCTAGAACAGTTTCTTCTGGAATCAACCAAGTATCAAGTTCTTCAGGCTTAGGCTTATTCGATACATTAATTTCTTCTAAGCTTTCAGTTTCCGTAACAATTTCATGACTCTGTTCGCCATTAGTAGCCATTCCGTTAGGGTTCTGTTCTGAAACAATAGCTTCTGGAACAGTTTCTTCCTGCTTCTTCAAAGGATCAGTTTCTGCATGTTTCATCAATGTATCGATTTCTTCATGCTTCTTCAAAGCATCAAATTCCTCAAGCGTATTTGAAGTATCAATTTCTACAGGATTCTCAGACACATCGATTTCTTCAGAATTCTTCGACACATCAACTTCTTCAAGGTTCTTCGAAGTATCAATTTCTTCATAATTGTGCAAAAAGTCGATGCTATCAGGCGTCGTTGCAGATTCATGCTGATGTGGCATGTTTTCATGACCAAAACAAGCACGCTTTGCTTCCTGATGAATTGAGTTTTCTAAGGACTTCCTTTTTTGGATTAATTTCGATTCGTTTACTTCTTTCTCGAGATTTTGTATTTTTTCATTGATTTTGAAGTCGGGAAGAAGCGTCGAAGGATTAACACTGTGAAATTCTAAACATTGTTTTACCGATTTCAGATCAATTAACTGCTGCTTCATTGCCTCCAACTGAAAATTAAAAAATCACAAACATAAATGTTGGTCCCTCATACGTTTGACCAATCATATATTTCATATGTAATGTTTTGAGTTGGTTACCCTTTAATAATGACAAAATAGGGCGAAATCAGTTGAACAAATCAATTACTCAATTTAGGGACGCATTTGCTTATAAATAGGTGGATACGCGCTATAGATAATTTCTAACTGTCCAAAAAGGTAATATTTTAAAAACAGTTGTCAAATGGGTCAAAAGTTGCCCAAAGTGTGACTTTAATACATTAAAGGTAACTATTAGACCATATAATTAGGTGATATTTTAGGGACTTGATTGTAATATGGTGTTCTATATAAACACTATAATATTGTAACCCTAAGTACACAACCTTAATCTAATACAATTTTCCCTGGTTCAATTGTAACATTGTTTGGTCACGTTTCTATTTAAAGGAATATAGGTTTTCTCACTCCAAAAAACGACCCGACCCCGACACCCGAAACCATGCAATTTAACTAGTCTTCAAATCCCACATCAATGTCATGTCAGCACCACGTCAGGAAAAAAAGTCAACAGGTTGCAAGCCAGTTATATATGACGTCATTTTGACCAATGTGGTCAGATTCCCCTACATGGAACTTTCAAAAGTTTGATCCCCTTTTTGCCAAAAAAAGTTGAAACTGAGTCTTTTATTGAAGTAAAAAAGAAAATACTCTACTCCTTCAAGTAGAAAGATAACCAAACAATGTTACCTAACTTTAGTAACTTACCTTAATTTGCACTTTGCCCGTATTGAAATAAAATATAACTTTTGTAATCATATTTGATGCACTAATTACCGACAAAAAGTTCAATAATCATATATGGGATTCTGCTTGAATTCTTTCAAGTGATAAAAAAGGGGCAAGCAATTTAAGATTTAATGTTTACCAAAAAAGGAAGTTTTCTAATTGAGAAGACGGCACAACACCAAACAAGATTATACTATACTTAGTACAAGCAAGAGAGAGAGAGGGGGTATTGGTTACCTTTTGAAAAGACGAATTGTTCTGAATATCTTTAATTTTATGGTGCAAATATGTCGTCAATATGTTCCGAGAGTTACATGTATCCTCCAACCCGAATGTATAGGCCATATCAACAGCTTCAATTTCCAGATTATTCTTCACCATCAAAGAAATTACCTCTGAAACAAGTATAATTCACCAGAAAATAGTTTAGCTCACGAAGTTAAAAAAAAAGAATATATGAATGTTTAAAATTTAAACTAGATTCATTATCATATATTTATACCCAGTATCCACCCTTAAAAGTCGGTTTAGTTATAAGAATGAAATAACAAGAAGTTTGCATCATGCAACCATTGTACAAGTCTAGTGATGCGAATGTGTATATGGTTTTAATCACGCAACAAAAGTAAGAACAAAAATCTAATGTATATACCATGTTTGCTTAATCACACACAACCCAAATGAATAATTTTCTTCAGTCCATAATTGTTGTTATTATTATTATTATTATTGTTATTTGTAGTTATCATCATCATCAACAAACAAATAAATAAATAAATAAATAAAGAGTTAATTGCCCGGACGGTCCCTGTGGTTTCATGTTTTTTCACGTTTAGTCCCTATCTTTTGGAAATAGCAGGTATGCTCCCTATGGTTTGTCATTTTGTTACTCGGATAGTCCCCTGACATTTACTCCGGGGACTATCCGAGTAACAAAATGACAAACCATAGGGAGCATACCTGCTATTTCCAAACTAACTGACATCTACTCAGGGACTATCCGAGTAACAAAATAACAAACCACAGGGAGCATACCTGCTATTTTCAAAAGGTGGGGACTAAACGTGAAAAAACATGAAACCACAGGGACCATCCGGGCAATTAACTCATAAATAAATAAATAAATAAATAAATAACGACACTAAACGATATTTCCTCTTGTCCTGAGGATATGCAATTATCAAGGTTTTAAAGTACAAGAAATTAACCTAAAAAAAGCAACAAACCTGGAATTTTTGGCATAAGAAAAGCTGAACGACGAAGTGCGGTGGATATTCCCTTCGCATTACTAGCCCGAATCAAATCCACAATATCTTGAATCTTGAAAACATCGTCTTGAATCCCAAATCCACTGATAAGCAGAAGCAAACCCCTGGCATCAACCTCGTCCGTGTGTCCAAATCCACCTTCTCTGATCATCCGTTTTCTCCAAATTACAGCATTACTTAATGCACGTTCACGTTCTCTTTTCTCGATCTCAATGCCATCATCATTACTGATCATCACAAAACACTCCAACATCAAGACTGAAGCCAGCCTTCCTGCAGTTTCCTTATTCCCCAAATCTTTGCAGAATGATCTACTGTCCTGTCCAAAAAAATTGCCAGTGCAGTTAAGAACGAGTTTTGCAGGATCTTTAGCCAGCTTCAACGCCTTAATAATTTCCTCGTGAAGATTTAACGTTTCAGATAAATGTTTTGCTACATGCCACCTCATTCCCTTAGTAACCATGTTTTTACACAAGAATTGCAATTTCCCCGCAAACTTGTTTAAAGCCGTTTCCTTATCCTTATCCTTATCCTTCTTACGTTTACGAGTTCTTCTTTGCTTCTTCGAAGTGTAGGTTTCTTCTGGACTCCTTGAAGAATAATTTTCTTCAGGCTTCTGCAGTACATCAATTCCTTGAGGATCCTTACCGATATAAGTTTCTTCAAGGCCTTCAGGTGCCCTCACATTGATTTCATTGCTCCGTTCGTCACTCGTAGCCGTTCCGTTAGGCTTTTGTTCTAAAACAACAGCTTCTGGAACAGCAGTTATACTTTGATCACCAAAAGTTTCTACATGTTTCTTCTCGAGATTTTGTATTTTTTCATTGATTTTGAAGTCGGCAAGAAGAGTCGAAGGATCAATATAGTGAGATTCCAAACATTGTTTTACCGATTTCAGATCAATAAACTGCTGCTTCATTGCCTCCAACTGCAAATTAAAAAATCACAAACATTGATATTTGGTCCCTTGTATACTTCGTATGTAATGTTTTGAGTTGGTTACCCTTTAATAAATGACAAAATAGGGTGAAAATAGTTGAATAGATCACTTACTCAATTTAAGGATGGCATTTTAGACCCATTTGCTTATAAATAGGTTGATCCGGGCTATACATAAATTCTAATGTCCAGAAAGGTAATATTTTAAAAACAATTGTCAAATGGGTCAAAAGTTGCCCAAAGTGTAACTTTAATACATTAAAACTCCTTAAATCATTTTACTCAAAAAAGTTATACTATCATTGCACTGCCAAATTTGCATAGAAAGGTAACATTGTTTGGTCATATTTCTACTTAAGGAATATAGATTTTCTCACTCCAAAAAACGACCCGGCCCGACACTCAAAACCATGCAAGTTAACCAGTAATCAAATCCCACATCAATTTAATGTCAGCACCACGATGGGAAAAAAAGTCAACAGGTTGCACGCCATTTAAATACGACATCATATTGACCAATGTTGTCGATTCCCCTACATGGAACTTTCGAAAGTTTGATCGCTTTTTTTTACCTAAAATAGTTGAAACTTAGTTTTTTTTATAAGTAAAAAAGGAAATTACTATAGTCCTTTAGGTAGAAATACGACCAAACTACGTTACCAAACTTACCTTAATCATATTTTGTAATCATATTTGACGCACTAATTACCGACAAAAAGTTCAATAATCATAAATGGGATTCTGCTTGAATTCTTTCAAGTGATAAAAAGGGGCAACTAATTTGAGATTTTAAGTTTACTAAAAAAGAAAGTGTTCTAATTGAGAAGATGGCACAAAACCAAACAAGATTCTACTATACTTAGTATGAGAGAGAGAGAGGGTATTGGTTACCTTTTGGAAAGGCGAATCGTTCTGAATATCTTTAATTTTATCGTGCAAATATGTCGTCAATATGTTCTGAGAGTTACACGTATCCTCCAACCCGAACGTATAGGCAATATCAACAGCTTCAATTTCTAGATTATTCTTCACCATCAATGAAATTACATCTGAAACAAGTATAATTTACCAGAATAGAGTTTAGCTCATGATGTTAAAAAAAATAACAATATATGAATGTTTAAAATACCTAGATTTACTATCATATATTGTATCCGCCCTTAAAAGTCAGTTTAGTTATATCCACCATAACAATTCTCCTACATTATACACATAGTTGTCGATAGCGAATAGCGACAAATAGCGACAAGGCATGGCTAGGCTACGTAGCGAATAGCGACAAATAGCGACGGCTATTTTATAAATAGCGATTACACTAGAAAAAGATTTTTGAAAATTTTTATATGTATATTACATCAAAATACCCTTGTATATATGCTATTTTACATGTATATTTAACAAAAACTAATAGTTAACTGCAAAGGACTTATATGTTGGGTGTGTGAATGAAAGTCTCAAAAGGTGGTAAATACTTTGTCCCACATTGGTGTGTGAACAAAGTTAGTGGTTGTTTATAAGGTAAAGTCTTTACTACTCTATTGTAGCTTTATGACATGTTTTACCACAAGTCCTACCCGCGCGCAGGGGGAGTGCAAAAATGAGTTTCTGCACTGGAATTTAATTGAACTCGTGCATGCCCGCACGTCCTGCGGACACGAATGCAGCTCCGAAAACCCCGGGCCCGCAAGAATGTGTATATCGTTTTTAAGTCAAAGTATTAAAGGAAATAGTTTAGCTTAATTCTCCTACATCTAATACTTCTAAGTTCCAATATGCCATGTTTTTTCTTTTCATATTATCTACTTTTCGGTAAACGTGAGAGAACCTGTAACCAGAAAACTCACGGGACCCCACCAATACCCCACTACTCAGCTTGCGTTGCGCTACCCCCTTAAAGTTTATGGCATGAAATGTTTTTATTCACCAACAAAGATCTAATGTACATATCATGTTTGTTTGATCACACATCAGACACCACATACACAGGATTACATCGACAATTGAATAATTTTCTTCGGTCCATAACTGTTATTAATATTGTTATCGGTATCAATAAATAAATAAATAAATAAATATTTCTTCTGGTTACGAGGGTATTTAACTATTTATTAATCGAGGTTTTAAGGTATAAGAATAGAGATATAAAAGCAACATACGTGGAATTTGTGGGATCAGAAAAGCCGAACGACAGAGTGCAGTGGAAATTCCCTTCCAATTACTAGCTCGAATCAAATCCATAATATCCGGAACCTTGAAAACATGATCTTGAATCCCAAATCCACTGATAAGCAGAAGCAAACCTCTGGCATCGACCTCGTCCGTTTTTCCAACACCACCTTCTTTGATCATCCGGTTTCTCCACTCAACAGCAAAAGCTGCTGCACGTTCCAGTTCTTCCTTCGCGATCTTAATGCCATCACTGCTGATCATCACAAAACACTCCAAAATCAAAACTGCAGCCATTCTTCTTACATTCTCCTTGGTCCAGCGAGAAGATTTGTTGACAAAAAACCTGCCAATGCTGCATAGAACGAGTTTCGCAGGATCTTTCGCTAGCTTCAACGTTTTTGCAATTTCCTCACGAAGATTAATCATTTCTGAAAAATGTGCTACTACATGCCGCTTCAGTTTCTTAGCACTCATGCTTTGACACAAGGATTGTAACACACAAACCACAGACTTGTTTTGTTCTGAAACAATGGCTTCTGGAACCGCAGGTGCGGTTTGATCACATGAAATTTCTGGAACAGTTTCTTCAGGCCTCTTCGAAGTATCGACTTCTTCTGGAATCATCGAAGTATCAACTTCTTCAAGCTTCTTCGAAGCATCAATTTCTTCTCGATTCTTCAAGGAATCGGTTTCTTCTGGAATCATGGAGGTATCAAGTTCTCCATGCTTCTTTATTACAGCAGTTTCTTCTGGATTCTTACAGATATCATCTGGTTCATGCTTCTTCAAGATATCAATTTCTTCAGGTTTGTTCAAGATAACAGTTTGTTCAGGCTCCTTAGATATATCGGTTACTGCATGCTTCTTTGATACATCAATTTGTTCAAGGCTGTTAGGGTTTTGTTCTGAAACAATGGCTTCTGAAACAGCGTGTGTGGTTTGATCGCAAGAAGTTTCTGGAACAGGTTCTTCAGGCTTCTTCCAAGCATCTATTTCTTCTGGAATCATCAAAGTACCAAGTTCTTCAGGCTTCTGACAGATATCAGTCTGTTCAGGCTTCTCTAAGATACCAATTTCTTCAGGTTTGTTCAAGATATCTGTTTGTTCAAGCTTCTTAGATACATTGATTACTTCAGGATTCTTCAATACATCAATTTCTTCATGGTTTTCAGGTGTCCTCACATTAGGGTTTCGTCCTGAAACAACGCCTATGGTTTGATCACCAAAAGTTTCTGTAACAATTTCTTCCTGCTTCTTCAAAGTATCAGTTTCTGCATGTTTCATCAATGTATCGAATTCTTCATGCTTCTTTAATACATCAAATTCCTCAAGCGTCTTTGTAGTATCAATTTCTACAGGATTCTCAGACACATCAATTTCTTCAAAATTCTTCGACACATCAACAACTTCAAGGTTCTTCAAAGTATCATTTTTTTCATAATTGTGCGAAAAATCGGTGCTACCAGGCATCGTTGCAGATTCATGACTCCATTCGCAATCACTAGCGCTTTCGCTAGGGGTTTGCTGTAACACCATGCCGTAGTTATCAACAGGTTCATGGTGGTGTGGCATGTTTTCATGACCAAAACAAGCACGCTTTGCTTCCTGATGAATTGGGTTTTCTACAGACTTCCTTTTTTGGATTAATTTCGATTCGTTTACTTCTTTCTCAAGAATTTGTATTTTTTCATTGATTTTGAAGTCGGGAAGAAGCGTCGAAGGATCAACTTTGTGAGATTCCAAACATTGTTTTACTGATATTAGATCAAGTAATTGCTGCTTCATTGCCTCCAACTGAAAATTTAAAAATCGCAAACATTAATTTTGGTCCCTCGTACGTTTGAGAAATCGTATATTTCGTATGCAATGTTTTGAGTTGGTTACCCTTTAATAATGACAAAATAGGTGAAACTAGTTGAACATATCAATTACTCAATTTCGGGATGGCATTTTAGACCCATTTGCTTATAAAAGGTTGATCCGGGCTATACGTAAATTCTAACTGTCCGAAAGGTAATCTTTTAAAAACAATTCTCAAACGGGTCAAAAGTTGCCCAAAGTGTGACTTTAATACTTTGCCTGTATTAAAATAAAATATAACCTTTGTAATCATATTTGACGCACTAATTACCGACAAAAAGTTCAATAATCATATATAGGATTCTGCTAGAATTCTTTCAAGTGATAAAAAGGGACAAGTAATTAAAAATTTTAAGTTTACTAAAACGAAAGTGTTCTAATTGAAAAGATGGCACAACACCAAAAGAAATATACTATATTTAGTATAACAGAGAGAGGGTATTGGTTACCATTTGGAAAGGCGAATCGTTCTGAATATCTTTAATTTTATTGTGCAAACATGTCGTCAATATGTTCTGAGAGTTACACGTATCCTCCAACCCGAATGTATAGGCAATATCAACAGCTTCAATTTCTAGATTATTCTTCACCATCAATGAAATTACATCTGAAACAAGTATAATTTACCAGAATAGAGTTTAGCTCATGAAGTTAAAAAAATAACAATATATGAATGTTTAAAATTTAACCTATATTCATTATCATATATTTGTATCCACCCTTAAAAGTCAGTTTAGTTATATCCACCATAATAATTCTCCTACATTATACATACGATGCTTCAACCCAAATGCATATGCATATGCCATGTTAGCTTAATCACACACAACACAACCCACATGAATGATTTTCTTCAGTCCATAATTGTTATTATAATTGTCATCAAGAAATAAATAAATGACGCCGACAAACGATATTTCCTCTTGTCCTGAGGGTATGCATTTATAGAGGTTATAAAGCACAAGAAATTATTAACATATAAAAGCAATAAACCTGGAATTTTTGGCATAAGAAAAGCTGAACGACGAAGTGCGGTTGATATTCCCTTCACGTTACTAGCCCGAATCAAATCCACAATATCTTGAATCTTGAAAACATCATCTTGAATCCCAAATCCACTGATAAGCAGAAGCAAACCCCTGGCATCAACCTCGTCCGTTTTTCCAAAACCACCTTCGTTGATCATCCGGTTTCTCCAAATTACAGCATTATTTAATGCACGTTCGCGTTCACTTTTCTCGATCTCAATGCCATCATCATTACTGATCATCACAAAACACTCCAACACCAAGACTGAAGCCAGCCTTCCTGCAGTTTCCTGTCCAAAAAAATTGCCAGTGCAGTTTAGAACGAGTTTTGCAGGATCTTTAGCCAGCTTCAACGCCTTAATAATTTCCTCGCGAAGATTAAACGTTGCAGATAAATGTTTTGCTACATGCCACCTCATTTCCCTAGTAATCATGTTTTTACACAAGAATTGCAATTTCCCCGCAAACTTGTTTAAAGCCTTTTCCTTATCCTTATCCTTATCCTTCTTACGTTTACCAGTTTTTCTTCGCTTTCTTTGCTTCTTCGAAGTGTAGGTTTCTTCTGGACTCATTGAAGAATTATTTTCTTCAGGCTTCTGCAGTACATCAATTCCTTGAGGATCCTTACCGATATAAGTTTCTTCAAGGCCTTCAGGTGTCTTCACATTGATTTCATTGCTCCGTTCGCCACTCGTAGCCGTTCCGTTAGGCTTTTGTTCTAAAACAACAGCTTCTGGAACAGCAGTTATACTTTGATGAACAAAAGTTTCTACATGTTTCTTCAATACATCAATTTCTTCACACTTCTTCGAACTATCAATTTCTACAAAATTCTCAGATGCATCCATTTCTCCACAATTCTTTGACACATCAACAACAACAACTTCAAGCTTCTTCGAAGCATCAAATTCTTCAAAACTGGGCGAAAAATCGGCAGTTGCAGACTCATGATTCCGTTGGCAATCACTTTCACTTTCCTTAGGGTTTTGTTCTGAAACAATAGCTTCTAGAACATCATTTATCGCTTGATCAACAAAAGTTTCTGCAACAGGCTTCTTCAAAGCATCAGTTTCCGCATGTTTCTTCAATACATCAATCTCTTCAACATTCTTCGATACATCAACAACTTCAAGCTTCTTCGAAGCATCAATTTCTCCATAATTATGCGAAAAACTAGCGGTATCACTTACCTTAGGGTTTCGTTCTGACAAACTGACTTCTGGTGAAGCGGTTATCGTACGATCACAATCAATTTCTAATAAACGCACGTTCGTTAGGGCTGATAAATTAGGGCTAACCGTTTCGACGAGATGAGGTGGCAATTTGGAGTCGATTGATGAGTTAATGAAATTGATATGAGTCTGCAAGTCGTCGTAGTGGTTGAGGAATGCTGATAAGGCGGTGGAGAAGGTGTGGAGTTGGTTGATGGAGGTGGAGAATGGTATATCGGCGGTCAGAGTGGTGGTTGTGATGTGTGGTGGTTGTTTTGATGTTGAAGGAGGAGGTGTAGGCGGTGATGTTGGTAGGGTTGACTGATTTTGTAAGCTGATGAGACCGGAGATGGTGTCCATCGACGGTGGGGCTCCGGTGGGTGATCGGAGAGGTAACTGTTACAAGAAAAGGAGCATATATCTTTATATAAATAATTAATGATATGGGGTTATAAGAGAGGTAACCCGTATCAAATTATATGGGGTTACTAGGTTATGGCCTCGTGTGTTACACGGGTAGGTTGATTAATGAAAACGATATAATTTATTATTTGTAAATACTTATTATTTTTAATCTACTCTTGATAGTTTTAATTGAACATACATGATAAATTCATAAGTTGTCATTAATAACATTGAATTTCATGGGACAAACCTCTAATAACAATGAATTTCATGGGATAAACATCCTAAAATTATAAAATAAAAAACAAAGTCATCAAAATTCACACCAACAAAACTTGGGAAAAGTTAATTAAAGAAAGAAATATTGGATTTTAATAATCTCAACTATTCGTCGTTGGCCGCTATCAGTTCCAATTTCAAAAATAACCACTGGTCGTCCCAACTATTAACATATTGGCTTCCAATAGAACCTGACTAACAGAACCGTAACGTTGTTAGTATTCGATCGCCAGAAAAACGTTTTTAGCCAGAAAAGGTTCTTAAAGGTCCGATATAAGGTTACAAAAAGGTTTGAGACGAAAATGTTGAGTTTTTTGGCCAAAAACTTAAGTTTTCCGGACAAAAAGTAGTTTTCTAGCAATGAAAGAATTTACGGCGACCTCAATAATTGGGGCTTTTAGTAGAAAAAGGTTCCTAAAATAAGTAATAAGGTTACAAAGAGGTTTGAGACAAAAAAATCGAGTTTTCCGGCCAAAAACGCTTTTTCGGCGAGCGGAGATTAACGACGTTAGGGTTCTATTAGTCAGGGTCCATTGGAGGTCAATATGTTAATAGTTGGGACTGTCAGTGGTTACTTTTTAAGTTGGGACCATTGGCGGCCAACGGCGAATAGTTGTTATTATTGAAATCCAATATTCCCTAAAGAAACATGCAACTATTTTGATTTTTTTACTCACTTTTACTACTTTGTGTGTGTTACTTATTGAAAAGAAAAGTCTTGGTATCAATACATGCATCTCAACCCAATAGAAAATGTCCCCATTTTATTTCTTTTATTATATAACCTTGTGTAGTGTACGAGTTGAATAAATGTAATTTTATATACCAAATAATAAAAAAATCATATCTTTAAAAACCCTATGTATTATACAAGTTGAATAAATGTAATTTTGTATATCATTAAAATTCCCCTGTGTATTGTATGTTGAATAAATCTAATTTTATATACCAAATAATAAAAATGTTATATCTTTAAAAACAACGTGTATTACAGGGATTGAATAAATGTAATTTTGTATAACAAATAATAATAAAAAATTGTATCTTTAAAAAGCTTCGTGTATTACATGGGTTGAATAAACGTAATTTTATATATTAAATAATAAAAAATTATTCTTTATTTGAATCTTATGAAAAATACCCAATTCATTTTGTGTTCTTAATAGAATAAATTGATTCTAACAATAAAAATTACAAAAAGTATATTAAACTGTTTTATTATTATAGTTTGTTTTATGTGATTAATAGAATAAATTGATTAAAATAATAAAAATTACAAAAAGTATAGTAAACCGTTTTATTATTATAAGTTTGTTTTATGCGACCAATCTATTTGTTTAGGGTAAATGATAAAAAGATAAAATTTAGGGATTAAAATAATATATTTTTTATTTAACTCTTATTAACAAATATTATCTATATCTATTTATTTAAGCGGGAAAAATTATTGAGATCACCTTATAGAGTGCCATGTGTCCCACATATGATTTACTTTATTATATGTATAGATAAGAAAGGGTATTTTAGTAATTTACCCCAAGTCAACAGATCAGCCAACATATTTGATTCCAGGGGGTAAACATGCGACATAACAGCAAACGTTGGGGGGTAAAATAGTCATTCACCCCCAAGTCAATAGACCAATCAACAAAATTGAAGCCGGGGGTAGAATTGCGACATAACAGTGAACAGTGGGGGTAAAATTGCAATTATTTCCTTAGGGGGGTAAGGGTGCCAATGACCCCTAACCTCAGGGGGTAAAATTGCAGTTTACTCTAATGATAATAATAATAATAATAATAATAAAATATTATTTTATTGACGATAAATATGGTAGATAAACATAATAATAACAATAATAATAATAATTAAAAAGTTGAACAAAATTTATTTATTATTATGCCCCTAAGGGACATTTTCTATCATATCAACATTATAATGTCCTTTAAAAAATGTGTAATAGTTAACCCTTCTTAGACTATGGGGTATGGGAAGGGGGTTGGGGAGTGGGTTGGAGAGAAACGCCCAAGTCACCACCCCGGGTGGGCTTGAGTTTGGGCGTGGCCCCTTGGGCAGGAGTTTAAGGCCGGGCGTGGGGCGGGGCTACCACATGACATTATTTTCCAATTTTGTTATTCTCTTCATGCTCATGTAAAGCCCATGGGGTGGTGTTGAGAGCATTATCAAGTCACTTCACACCCCTATAATGCACATTACTCATGGTCTAAAGTAGTGGAAGACATAAAATTTTTAGTTTATCTTTGGATAAAAAAATAAATCCTCAATTAACAATATTATTTTGAAAAGATTGGTGTGTTTTTAAATTGTAATCGCGTTATTTGTAATTTTCTAGCTTCTTGCTAGCTTTTTTGTTTTATGAAAGTCATAGTTAAAAAAAGTTAAAAGTAACAAAAGGCTTTTTACTATCATTGTGTTTAGATTCTAATCAGGTATTCATATTCAAATTTATTACTCTCTCCGTCCCATTAAATGTGTCTTATTTTGAATTTTCAAAGTCTTTATTTATAAACTTTGACTTTAATTTTATATTTTTTGTGTTATGTAAAACTTGATGAAAATTATCCCGATAAAAACACTTGTAAAACACACTCAAATCATATAACTTTCATCAAGTATTATCTAACACAAACAAAATTATTTACGGTCAAAGTTTATAAATAAAGACTTTGAAAATTCAAATATGACACTTTTAAGGGGACGGAGGTAGTAATATTTTTAAGGTGATTATTACCGTCATAAACTAGTATTTATTGTTTTTAATCATAGAAAAACGGTATTAGCTACGAATTTAAATGTTGTAATTAATATTTTTCCATTTTTGCATAAAGTTTGTCTCTAAAATTGCAACAATTTCTTATGCTAGGTTTTAAAATTTATTACTATATATATATATATATTAAACTACATCATTAGCTTCAAGTAAGTTTTTGGATTTTTATTTTGACCACAAAAGTTTTCGGATTTTTATTTGCCTACGGAAGTTTTTTTATTTTTATTTTGACCACGTTTGTATTGATTATCATTTTATTATTATTATTATTATTATTATTATTATACAAATGGCGTCGATCATTACATACAGTTACTTGTGTGACTTTTGACTTTGACCAAAAATGTTTATTAGGTGGTTAAGATTGTACTTTCAACTTTTTTTAGTTAACTTTTAAAGTTGTCACTTTTAACCCATGTTTTCTAAAAAAACTTTATATGGTATCACTTTGACCCCTCCACTTTAAGTCACCTCATGTTATGAATTCGTTTTTTCAGCGGTTTTGGTCGTTGATTGGCCCCTCCCTGCCGGTATAAATTAGAATTCATCTTCGTTTTATGTCATGTGAGTCACTTGGTGTTATAAATTCGTGATTTTGATATATGTTTTTTTCCTCGGTTTTGATCATCGTTTGATTGTTGTTTTGCATGTTTTTTCCGCCCCTACCTTTGGGGCTACAGTTTTACGCCCCCGTCCCGCAACGCGGGGAGTGTTGTAGTAATCGCTAGTCGCAAGTCTGGCGGCGGGGTGGGGACTAGCGATTAATCGGGATTAATTTGATTAATCGACGATTAAACGGGGATTAATCGGCACCTAATCAGGATTTTTTACAACCATGGCGTGGGGGCTCAATTCTAGTATACATATACATATATATATATATTGTAACACCCCAAAATGTCTAATATAAAAATTTAGTGAAAGTAAATAAGAAACTTAACTTAGTTAATGGAAAAATGTTATAACAACAAGTATAAGATGTGTAGTGTTTAAATTAATGGATGAACAAACTTAAGGGACCAAAGTTGTAAGAAGCCACAACTTGGATGTCACACCCCGATATTTCCACGTATTACCGGTGGGCCCGGTGGGGAGTACCGTGACGTAGTTGATATCATCATAGTCAAATGATCACAGTTCAATGCACAGCGGAAGTCTAAAGTAAATATATTACAAACCGATTCAAACGTAACATCAGATATTATGAACGGATTGTAAGATGGATCCACAGGTGGATCTTAAACAGAAACATAAACACAGTTCAACAGACTTTAGACGTCTAGGACTTGCAAGATCCCCTATTAACGCCCTGAGCTCCCATCCAATTACGTACAGTACCTGTCACTTAATTTTTTTGGAAAATACGTCAGTTTACACTGGTAAATACAATTAACTGACTCTTTTGAAAGCATTTATGAAAACTGGTTTAAATGCACAAGGCACAAATATTCTTTTATAACTTGGGACAATTATATAAAAATAATCTTGTATACAGATTTATATGTTTGTTATACATTCATGGCTCGATGTTGGAAACCGAGTCAAGATTAACAGACACACCACAAGTATAGGCCCACCAGAGAGTGAGATACCGTTTCCCTTACGCAACTGTCAGGTGTATACCTACACCCCGTGCTTAAGACGTGACCATTTCTTAATATTGATGCCAAGGATATCGGGGACATGGTCATTAACCCCCAAAGGCCTTTATTTCAAACAAGACAGATTAAAACAGGTTACCTCAATAATTTAATCATGATCCGATTAAACATTCAATACCCGACCAAGCGGTATTATTATAATACCGTATCCCAAGCCCATATAGGGAAAATAAGTTAAGAGTATTTACCTGAGCTTAAAATGCAATTTATACTCAGCCGTATATTCTAATCAGCAAGCACAGGTACCTCTACTGGGGCTCTCAATCTGGAATGAAGGTTTTATTAACCTATTAGATTACTAACGGGTCTTATTTAAGTTGTAACTTAGACCGATTAGTTTTAAGGAAAGGTTTACGGTTCAAAACGTAAGATTTAGCGAAGACCGGATTAGAATGTGATTTAGACCCGACAAGTATAGAGACTTGTATAATATGGGTAAACTAAACACCTTCTGGATTTTGAAATGAAAATGATAAGGTTTGTCCTGTTTCGGTTAATTTATGCAAACTAGTTACACAAATCGTACCAAACGCGAAAAATGCATGACGGGTAACCAAGAGAGTCATGAACATGTTTCACAAGTTAATATGCCTTAAATATGTTGTGATATCAGTGGGATACATTCCATTATGCCTAAAATGAATTTAAAACCAATTTATGCCCCGTAGGGGTATTTTGGTCATTTTAAAGGTTATAAAAGAGGTTAAATACTAATCTGAGGTTCTGGTCTAAAATAAATGCATGACGGGTAACCAAGAGAGTCATGAACATGTTTCACAAGTTAATATGCCTTAAATATGTTGTGATATCAGTGGGATACATTCCATTATGCCTAAAACGAATTTAAAACCAATTTATGCCCCGTATGGGTATTTTGGTCATTTTAAAGGTTATAAAAGAGGTTAAATACTAATCTGAGGTTCTGGTCTAAAATAATCAGTAAAAATATTTATTTTGTCAAGTTATATCAGTAAGATATCTTACATATGTGAAATTTATCATTTATGGTCAAACTATGCACCGTAGGGGCATTTTGGTCATTTCACATATGCTTTAAGGGTTAATTTTGGAAATCTGAGTTCAAAAATTTTATTTACTGTTAAAGTATAGAAATTTATTCATAACATCAGTAGGTATCAAGCTTTAGGTGCCTAATATGGTTTTAAACCATACTATGCGCCTAAATCGCATAAAAGTCGGTATTTGACGGTATTCGGGTTAAATAAGTAAATTAGAGATTTTGAACAATCTTTACTGTTTAAAATAATTTATTTAATATATAAAATCAGTAGAAAAAGGTTTGATATGTAAAGGATGTGTGAAACTCATTTTATTAGCCAAAAAGGGCATAACCGTCAATTACCGAATC